>SNSB01003815.1:415878-464381 GCA_012922965.1 Capreolus pygargus | reverse complement strand
GCGGGGCCATCTGTACAGTGAGTTTTGTCATGCTGATGTTCTCCTATTGCATTATCTTGCACTCTATGAAAAACCACAGTGCTGAAGGGAGGAAAAAAGCCCTCTCCACCTGCATCTCCCACATCATCGCGGTCGTCTTGTTCTTTGGTCCTTGCATATTTATATATACTCGCCCTGCAACCACCTTCTCCATGGATAAGATGATAGCTGTGTTTTATACACTTGGAACACCTTTGATCAACCCTCTGATTTATACTCTTAGGAATGCAGAAGTGAGAAATGCCATGTGGAAGTTATGGAGCAAGAAGGTGGTCTCAGATGACAAAAGATGAATGGAAGTTTCAAAATTTTCTTCAGAGTTTGAATTGATCTTAAAGAAGCCCATAGACAATAATATCCTCTCATTGTGGAATTAGTATAATCCTAACTCAGAACGTGAAGATTACTTCCTTTAATAAAATAGGCAATGTGACCACACATGCTAGTTAGCATTGAGTCAAATATTTGTAGACCGGCAGCATCAGGTACACACAGTCATGTGAGATCATGGTCTTAGTTATTTGCTGTCTCTGCCTCTCTTGTCTGTCTAATATCACTGTGGTTTTCATCTACTGTTTCCCTCCCTTGTGTTGACTTCTGGATTCCTCTGTTTAACATTACACTCTATGCTTTTATCTACAGCCTGACATATTTTTATCTCAAAGACTTTATTTCTTAGATACTGTGATCAAATGTCTGATCATGGACCTTCAACTTGGTTGTTCTTACTAACTTAGCAAAAATCACCAGGTTCAAATAATAATAGTACATGCATATTATAAAGACAAAATATTTTTTTTTAAAGACAAAATATTTAATCTAGGAAGCCTCTCTTCTTTTTCTTGGGTTACAGTTAAAATTTTTTTTTGTATATTTGCCTAGTTATTCTAGAAAAGTGACAGAACATTATGAGAAAATTCACCCCTTTGTAGTATTTTTTCCTAAAGGAGGTTCTGACTGTTGGGGTTCCTCATATTAACATTCTCTCTGTAAAGACAACAACAACAACAAAAAAGATTTTTGCTATTAAAATGATTCCTTCTATTTTGAGGGATCTATTAAGTTTTCTCTTGAATCATACCAATTATAATGATATGTTTAAATATTAGTTTATTATGATTATAGCATAGAAGCTGCAAATTAAGGAAGATATATTTATGTGAGCTTTAAAGAAATCTGGTGCACTGGGAAGACCCAGAGGAATGGGATGGGGAGGGAGGTGGGAGGGGGGTTCAGGATGGGGAACACGTGTAAATCTATGGCTGATTCATGTCAATGTATGGCAAAACCACTACAATATTGTAAAGTAATTAGCCCTCAACTAATAAAAATAAATGAAAAAAAAAAAAGAAATGTGTACATGTAGTCAATGGTAGGTATTTATAAATAATAGTTAATTGAATAAAGAACATTCTAACCAAGGGGAGGGTATTTAGGCTTTGAAACACAGTTATACCACATATATGAATTGTTTTAGGGAGTTTTAAAACAATATAGAAAGTAGAGTAACTTAAGAAAGCCTAAGATACTTGGATGAAAATTAAATGTATCCAGTGGAGATGAATATCATCTTTCACCATTCATTATCATTGAAGTCTCTAATTACATGGTCATTAAGAAATTTTATGATTTGTCTGATTTCTTATTTGAATTTTTATCCATACAGAAAATTCAATATGAGTATTTTTGTTTATTTGGAGCTTCTATTTCTATTTACAAGTTAATAATTTTATTATGAGCACAAAATTTGTTTTACTTTCATTGTACCCAGAAGTTTATATTCTCTATCTTGAGAAAAAGATCAGTGTGGAAATGGAAACTTGTGAATTGTGCAATGAACTCTAGACCCTTTCTATACATATCTTTTTTTTTTTTTTAGATTCTGAGAATTTCAAGGCTAATCCTTCAGTTTTTATTAATCACATCTGCTACAGTAAATAAGTCATCTGTGCTATGACACAGATGCTAGCTAGTTTGGTGTTGCAGAATTCTCTTAGTTTTTGCTTGTCAGTAAAGCTTTTGATTTCTCTGTCAAATCTAAGATCCTTGCTGGGCAATGTAATGTTGTTTGTAGAATTTTCTCTTTCATCACTTTAAATAGATGCTATCACTGCCTTCTGGCCTGCAGAGTTTCTGCTGAAAAATCAGCTGATAGCCTTATGGGGGTTTCTTGTACACTGTTGTTTTTGCTTTTCCCTTTCAGTTTTAATATTTTTTCTTTGCATTTGCTTTTTATTACTTTGACTAATATTGTTTTGGTGTGTTTCTCCTACAGTTTATCCTGTATGGGAGGAACTGCCAGAGCTTCCTAGACTTGAGTGGCCATTTCCTTTCCCACATTAAAGAAGTTTTCAAGTATCATCTTTTCAAATATCTTCTCAGGCTCTTTCTTTTTTCCTTCTTCTTCCTGAGACCCCTAAAATTTGAATGTTAGTGTGTTTACTGTTGTCTCAGAGTTCTCTGAGATTGTCTTCAATTTTTTTTTTTCATTTTGTGTTTATTCTGCTCCTCAGTAGTCATTTCCACCATTCTATCTTCCAGCTCAATTATTCCTTTTTTAAGCCTCAGTTATTCTGCTATTGTATTTTTCATCTCAGTTATTGTGCTATTCATCTCCACATGTTTTCCTTAGTCCTTCTATGTTTTTATTGAACATTTCTTGTATTTTCTCAATCTTTGTTTGCACTCTTTTTTTTTTTTCATAATTTTGGATCATCTTTACTGTCATTACTCTAAATTTACTGTCATTACTCTAAGAATATATTTTCTCTGCATATATTTGGTTTTGTATGTTTTTACCTTGCTTCTTTGTCTGTAATATATGTATTTTTCCTTGCCTCTCTTTTTTTTTCCCCTTTTTTTGAATGGGGCTGTGTTCCTGTCTTACTGGTCATTTGGCCCAAGGTTTCCAGCACTGGGGTTTGCAGAGAGTTGGGTAGAGCCAGGTCTTGGTGTTGAAATGTGGACCTCAAGGAGATCTCCCTTGAGTTAATATTCTCCAGTCACTCAGAGGTTCCTCCCGTCTGCTTGGGTGTTGACATCCCCACCACTGTCATCTAGGTTGCCTACGGTGGGGAGATGTAGACTCTGCATTCTCCTTGGCTCCACTTCAATAAGTCGATTATTTTTTGCTATTATTGTACTGTTTGTCTTGTCTAATAAACTTTATGTGTGGGTGACATGTGTGTATTTTGTATACTGTGGTACCCTTAGCAGCAGTTATAATGTTTATATCATTTGGAAACATCAATATATATTTATTGACTAGATGAATGACTTTTAAAATACATGAATAACTTGAAAAGTTGCGTGTTTCAGGTATACTAAGTTGCCCTTCTAAACGATCAAACCCACAGAAGCAATGGGACATGAAAATGTCACAGAATTTATCCTCCTGGGGCTTTTTACTGTTGAGAATGCGGAAGTTGCCTGCTTCGTGCTGTTTTTACTTTGCTATATTGCAATTCTCTCAGGAAATCTGCTCATTCTTCTCACCATCAGGGGCAGGTGCCTCGGTGAACAGCCCATGTACTTTTTCTCGGCTATTTGTCCTTGATGGGGGTCTGCTTCACCTCCACGGTGGCACCCAAACTGATCACTGACTTGCTGGCCCAGCATAAGACCATCTCCTACAACAGCTGTATGGCCCAGATGTTTTATGCCCACTTCTTTGGAGCCACTGAGATCTTCATCTTGGTGGCCATGGCCTATGACCGCTATGCTGCCGTCTGCAGACCTCTTCACTACATGGTCATCATGAACAGACAGGTGTGCTATGTCCTTGTGATGGCTTCTGCTATGGGAGCCTTTAGCCATTCAATCATGCAAGTATTATCATTGGACTTCCTTTCCGTGGCCCCAATCAAATAGACCACCATTTCTGAGATGTATTCCCCTTGCTGAAGCTGGCCTGCACGGACACTAGACTGCGGTGACTGCCATCATTACCACCACAGGGGTGTTGTCCACTTTGACCTTGTTGCCTTGGTGATTTCTTACATCATCATCCTGTCCACCCTGAGGACTCGCGCATCCGAGGCCCCCGCAAGCCCTCTCCACCTGTGGTCCACACATCACTGTGGTCTTCAAGTTCTTCTTGTCTCTCATCTCCACCTATGTCCCCGTGGCTGATTCTGTCAGGAGCTACGAGGTCTTTGCCCTGTTTTACACCATGATTGCCCCATGTTCAACCCTCTCATCTCCACCCTGAGAAACGCAGACATGAAGAATGCCATGAGGAAAGTGTGGGGCTGAGATAAACACTCTGCGGGAAAATGAGCATCTGGCTGCCCTGCCCTTTGCGGGATCTATTTTATCCACACAGTCGTTAATGTTGACAAGTGCGACAGATATACGGAAGGAGCGTGTGCCGTCATTCAAAGCTGCGACACCGAAGAGTGAAGCCCCCTCAGCCACTCTCCCTCTGTCACTTGACGGAGACTGCCCACAAGGGGCATGGATCAGAGCCCTTTGGGTCCTTTCCCCTCTGACATTCGGGAACATTCTGTCCTTTGTATTCCCTGACATGACGAGTGCATTTCAGCACTTTTTTTCAGGGAAAGTTGTGAAGACTGCCTGATTGGCTTTTCTGAACCTCTTTCAGGAAACAGATAATCTTGAGTGAGATATCTCTCATAGAACTTTCTTAAAACACTTCCATTTTTTTTTTTTTGAGGTTTCCACTGAAATAATTTCCAAAAAGCAATGCCAAAGGTTTTACAAGTGTTGTATAATTTTTTTTTACATTAACAAATCCTGCATCTAAAACAATGTATTGGATATAATTATCCTACTCACACTACACTAACAGAAATTGTAAGTAAAATTTAGTACCTTATTGCAGGTAATTAAAAGTCTTGAAAAATGAGCAATTCTTTTCATTTTTATAAACGCATTTCTATGACCGTATTTATCACTTTATTTAAACAACCTTCATGAGTATGTAAAACTGATGATTTTTGTAAATGTGCAACATGGAATATCTCCCATTCTGTGAAATGTCATGAGCTTAAGAAAACATATAGCTGAAGAAATGGATGCTCCTGGGATGCATTTTGTTAATCCTCACTCTCATCAAGCTAATAATGTATTTTGATGGTGTCTTCCATTAGTCAAACTAGGTAAATCTGTCTCATTTTCCCTCAGACAGGTTTTCATTCTACGGAGAAATAAAGGCGATTAGACTAAGAAACAGGTATAGCCAGCTGACAACTAGAGCTTAAACTAAAACCTTCTTTGGCACATTCAGGTGTTTCCTTAATTTAGACAAAAATCTTCAATCTTCATGAATTTTGAAGAGAATTCTGAGGTCAGGATTCTGATCTCAGACATCTCTTAAATGTCTTAGTGACTTAGTGAAGTCGCTCAGTCGTGTCCGACTCTTTGCGACCTGGGTTGCAAGCCCTCCTCCAGAGGATCTTCTCAACTCAGGGACTGAACTCAGATGTTCTGCATTGCAGGTGGATTCTTTACCATTTGAGCCACCAGCTACACAGTAGGACCTTGATTGTCCATGCCTTTGATTCTTGGAATGCACATGACTGGTTCTCTCTGTCCTATGTCATCTCAGGTTTTCCTGAAAGCTACTTAAACTACCCTCCCAGCCTTCAGAAAACTGGATGAAGACAAAGCAGAGTTTTCTGAAATGCCTTGTCTACAGGCCTTGTGAGCCCCCAAGTGAATACTATCTGAGGCAAGATAAGATAAATTTGGAAAGTAAACAATCAGAGGAACAGGGACATTACCCTGGACAGTGGCTTGACAATCTTTGCTTTGGAAATGTTTTCAAATACCTTTGGGAATATAATTACTTAGAGCTTTCAAAGACATTCATTTTTGCTTAGTTACTGTAGTTTATATTCTGTCCTTCCCAACCAAATTTTCTTTAGGCATCGGTATAAAATAGATGATACCCAGGACCTAAATATGATTTCTTGAGGGATAAAGATGGACTTCTTTCATTACTGATAATTTTAGTGAATATATTAATCCTGCTTCCCTTGTAAACCTGTGGAAAATTTAAGATGCATTGATTTTCCAAAATATTTGAGAGATATGTTTGAATTACTGGTTTTTATTCTCTGTATTTAACTTCAGATTTTTTATACAAGGAACAAATTGACAGAGTAAGTATCTGGGGGAGGAATTTTCTTGATGCATCCTAAAACTAACCTGATAGCCGCTCAGGCCTGCTGTTTGTGACGCTGGTTTGGGTAGCGTCCCACCAGCCATGTGCTAGCTTGAGTAAATGCTCTTTATGTTGGTTTGATATAGTTTCTTTCTAAAAGCTATTACTTCTCTTGTAACATGATAGTTTAATTACTATACTAATGTCACAGCATGTTTAATTTTAATCATGTATCATTTAAAAGGAAAATTCTGTTTAATAACAGAATTAAAGCATTCTCGAGTAGGCAATGCATTTCATTGCGGCTCATCACCTACTTGTGTCCATTTTCCCTTGTTATTTTTAAGATAAGACCAAATTTCAGCTTGAATATCCATAAATGTGAGTAATTCTCCATGTAAAGCATCTGCCATTTTAACATAGACTAGTTTCATCTAGATCAATAAAAATAAGTTTGTAACATGCAATGTTTTAATAAAACAAGAGAAAATTTAAGTATATTCTGGAGAATGTAAGTTAAATATGAGAGGGCCTGTTCTTATGCTGACAGCGTAATGAACAGCAAAGATATTTGCAAAATGAAGAAATAAGGTAATTTTGGAGAATTTTTTTCATGATGCAAGGAAAATCAGACGATTGATATGGGTTAAAAATTGCCTTAAAATAACCAACCAAAATTTCAAAAATAATTGAAAGTTTTTCATCACCACACTGTTGAAATTGATGTTTATGTGATTGCACTTGTCAAAATTATGTGGGATTTTTTTCTTTTTGTTAAACTTTTATGTAGGCATGACAGTTTCTTTGACAGCTAAACTACTTACTCAAACAAAAATGAGTGTTAAAAAGAAGTGTGTTATGAACTGTATATATCACTGGGTATTTTATATTCTTCATCAAATTTATGAATTATGTAATAATATCTTAATTCTAAGATAAATGCTATTAGACTTTCAAACATGTTAAACCATTAGCCTGAGAATCATACAGGTTAGTTAATTTAGCACTCCTCAACTTTCCCATAACTTTGCTGTCGTTACTTGAACCATCTATTTAGTGGTTGCCTGGTATTTTTTATTTCATCCATTGTGTCTTCAGATTTTGTAAATATTTCCTTACTATCTCATGTTCAAAATGTTGTTTTATGACAATACTTTCTCCTCACTTGACTTTTCACATTCCCTTTTACCTCTGTTAACACCATTCATTACATTATAACAGCTCAGAATGTAGGATGTTACTTTAATCTATTACCGATTAAGTGTGTTTCTTCTAAATACATAATATTTTTTGCAAGTACAAATACTCAGAAGGGCACACTTGGACCTTCACTAGCCCGATATTTGCACGTTGCTTTTTGCTCAGATGAGGATTCTGAAATGAGATTTCATTATTTTCATTGCTGCTCTTTGTGATACCTTCTTCCCCATTCACCTCAACTCCTGTTTAGCCTCAGATTAAAAAAGAATCAGGGCTTTTGTCTGTTCTCATTTTAGTGAATTACTTTCCAATTCTGAGGAATTATTTTAACTCTCTATCTAGGTCTCTTCTAAAGTCAGAGATTCAGGTTAATGAAGTTATTTCTCTCTAAGTTATTTATTTATTTTTGTCTACTTCTATAATACATTTCTTTAAATCAATTTTATATAAATGCTTTTATTTGACATATCAATATTATTCCACCTCACAAACAAAAAAATCTATGTATCAATTGCAATTATGTAGAAGAAATTATTCTACAATGTCTGCAAACCACCCCCCACCAAAAGCCTTTTAAATGTACTGCAACCCCTCCAAAAACACCTTTTAAATACTTTTGAGTTAATGCTAATTGATGAACACTGTGTGACTGATACTGTGTTCTGGTAGTTACAGAAAAACAGGCTGGAAGCTTTATGGTGAGAGTGAAAACAAAGTAGGATAATGAGAAAATTTAACCTCTGTGATATTGCAGTTTTGAATAATAGTTTAAAATAGAAATGGTATCATACAGGCCATTTAAAATGCTATCTGTTAATTATTTGCCATCTAAAATCATCATCAAGACTATAAATAACATTAATAATAATTTTGTGAAGCCCTAGACTCGACAGTTTTTAAATATGAAAATCATGCACTTGCTATAAAAACATTCATTCTCTGTTTACTTTTTTCTTCTTTTAAATAGACATTTGGGGGCCTGGATATGACTGTCAAACACTAAAAGTGTGCTAACTTTTGCAAACCCACTGTGGACAAATAATTCCTCATCAGTGGTTAAAATAGCATCTAGAAGTGAACTTGCTCTATCTTGCACTTATTTTACACTGATTAAATAGTGTCTAGAGATTATCCCTTAGTTACAAAAGATGAAAATCTATAAACATTTCATTAAGTCTTTGCTGCAACACATGCCACTGAGGGATAACTGGACCAAGAGTTGTTATATCATCTTTTTTATTAACAGCAGCTTTTTTTTTGCATGAAGTTTCCAGCAACAAACACTTGAACAACTTCAAACATTTATTGTTCTTTACCAATATCCAAAACAAACTTCAATATCAGTATGTATTTTTTAATTGTCTTAACACATGAAATATAAATATGAGAAATAAATTAATTTGTAGATTTTTTTGCAGTTTAAATCATAGTGTATAAGTGAAATATAAACTATAATGTAAATCTTATTGTATATCTCTCAAAAGTTCTTTGCCTTTTGATGTAACAACAATCACATTGATTTACCACGACCCATTAACTATGTTTGATCACAGAGTATGTGTACACGCTGACTTGTGTGCAACTCTTTGAGACGCTATGGGCTGTTGCCTTCCAGGCTCCTCTGTCCATGGGATTTTCCAGGCAAGAATACCGGAGTGGCT
Source organism: Capreolus pygargus (assembly GCA_012922965.1). Lineage (NCBI taxonomy): Eukaryota > Metazoa > Chordata > Mammalia > Artiodactyla > Cervidae > Capreolus > Capreolus pygargus. The sequence continues at coordinate 455,354 of SNSB01003815.1, read as the reverse complement.
GCCATTCCCTCTTCCAGGGGATCTTCCCGACCCAGTGATCAAACCAGCGTCTCCTGCTTTGAGGCAGATTCTTTACCACTTGAGCCATCACAGAAACCTTAGGATGCTCTATTTAAGTTAATGTTCAGAAGTTCAAGTTGGGATTTTAAATAAATTTGTGTTTCTTTGGGATTCATCCCAGATAATTCAGGGACTTTGGTTAGATAATTTTAAAAGAAGGCAAGTTGCCTTCATGTATATGGCCACAAGAATTGAAAAATATACAAAAGAATATTTTCTTGCCTTGGGTCAATTAGCCGCCTTTGTTTTGTAAAATATTTTATTAACAACAATTAACTTTTTATTTTCAAAATAATGTTTAAATGTTTAAAATCTTTACAAGTAATTGGGTAAATCATATAATCATTTCCATTATAAATTGTTTTGCAATAGACTTATAAAGTAAGTTAGATTAAAAACATTTACTAAATCAATAATTAATATTAAGGTTTTATTCATGTAAATCCATTTTTGGTAAATTTTATATTATTGTGCTCATATTCATCCAAGCATATGTTTTCTTTTTTTCAGAAACATAAGTCATATGTATATAACTACACTAAACTCAAATGGAAAACCAGAGAAACATATCAGAATTCATTCTCCTAGGACTTTCATATGACCAGAACATACAAATATTTTGTTTTGTGTTTTTCTTATTCTGTTATCTTGTCTTGTTGGTAGGAAACCTTCTGATCCTCTTCTCCATTCAATGCAGTCCTCTTTTTAACCAACCAATGTACTATTTCCTCAGCCACTTATCCCTCATAGACATCTGCTATACCTCCAGCGTGACACCCAAATTAATTGGAGATCTGCTAGTAGAGAGAAAGACTATTTCCTATAATGACTGCATGCTACAGGTCCTTATCATGCACTTCTTTGGAGGTACTGAGATCTTTATTCTTACTGCAATGGCTTTTGATCGCTATGTTGCCATCTGCAAGCCTCTCTACTATGTGATTATCATGAACAGAACAAGATGCAATCTTCTCCTCTTAGCTGCTTGGGCTGGTGGAGCCATCCATTCCTTTCCTCTATTTTTTATGGCAATTGGCTTGCCTTTCTGTGGTCCTAATGAAATTGATCACTATTTCTGTGATATTTTTCCATTGCTAAAAATTGCATGTACTGACACCTACATCACTGGTGTGCTTGTGATTGCCTTTTCAGGAATGGTTGCCTTAGTTACATTTGCAGTCTTGTTTGTTTCTTATGGTGTTATATTATTCACTTTAAAAAATCGTTCAGCTGAAGGAAGACACAAAGCCCTCTCTACCTGTGGGTCTCATATCACTGTGGTCATCTTATTTTTCGTACCTGTTATCTTTATCTATCTTAGACCTCCCACTACTTTCCCTGAGGATAAGGTATTTGCACTATTTTACACCATCATTGCCCCCATGTTCAATCCGTTAATCTATACTCTAAGAAATGCAGAGATGAAAAATACTTTGAAAAAATTTAGTATCAAACTTTGTTTTCAAAGGAAGCACACCTTTAAGGAACAATTTGTGCAGCAAAGAGGTATTTAGAGTAGCAACTATTTTAATGTGGTTCCTGTGAGTCAACTCTCTTGGTGCCCTACAGAAAATAATAATAATAGTACAAAGATAGAATCAATAATTCAGATCACTGTAAACAAATTTACTTGCTTTTCACCTAATGACATAATTTTAACACCATTTCCAATATTAATTAAGGAGTTGTATAATAAAATTATTTACCTAAGTTGATAAGTAAGTGGCTAGTCACTGTATCCAGAATCAAAGCCCACTCCTGTTAAAATGAAAAGTGCAAAGTCACTCAGTTGTGTCCGACTCTTTGCGACCCCATGGACTATACAGTCCATAGAATTCTCCAGGCCAGAATACTGGAGCGGGTGGCCTTTCCCTTCTCCAGGGGATCTTCCCAACCCAGGGATCAAACCCAGGTCTCCTGCACTGCAGGTGGGATTCTTTACCAGCTGAGCCACAAGGGAAGCCCAAGAATACTGGAGTGCATAGCTTATCCCTTCTCCAGGGGATCGCCTCAACCCAGGAATCAAACCGGGGTCTCCTTCATTACAGGCAGATTCTTTACCAACTGAGCTGTTAAAATGAAGGGGGAAAAAATAACAAGACGAAAGAAAACAAAAACTAGGAAAAAGACAAAATGTGGCCTATAAACAGATTAATACACACACACACATGAAGAAAGCAGTTTTGCTGCACATGGATGTTTATAGCAGCTTTACTCGTGATTACTGAATCTTGGAAGCAATCAAGATGTCCCTCAATAGGACATAAATAGATAATAAGTAGTAGGACATCCAAACAATGGAATATTATTCAGAGTTAAAAATAAATGAGCTATTAAACTGTGAAAAATCATTCAGGAAACTTGAATGCATATTACCAAATCAAGGAAACCAGACTGAAAGGACTACCTGCTATATAATTTCAACTATATGACATTCTGAAAAAGGCAAAACTATGGAGACAGAAAAAGTATAAATGAATGTAAAGGATTAGGGAAGGGAGAAGGATGAACAGATGGAGCACCAAGGATATTTAAGGCAGTGAAATTCTTCTGCTTGTTTCTATAATTTTGAATCTTATCAATGTATAAGTCAAAACCCTAAAAATATATAGTACTTAGAGTGAAGCCTAATGTAAACTATAAATTTGGTGTGATAACGATGCTTTTGAACTGTGGTGTTGGAGAAGACTCTTGAGAGTCCCTTGGACTGCAAGGAGATCCAACCAGTCCATCCTGAAGAAGGTCAGTCCTGGGTGTTCATTGGAAGAACTGATGCTGAAGCTGAAACTCCAGTACTTTGGCTACCTCATGTGAAGAGTTGACTCATTGGAAAAGACCCTGATGCTTGGAGGGATTGGGGGCAGGAGGAGAAGGGGGTGACAGAGGATGAGATGACTGGATGGCATCACCGACTCGATGGGCATGAGTTTGAGTAAACTCTGGGAGTTGGTGATGAACAGGGAGGCCTGGCGCACCATGATTCGTGGGGTCGCAAAGAGTCAGACACGACTGAGCACCTGAACTGAACTGAACTGAACAATGCATCATTGTAGGTTCCTTTGATTTTAGCAAATGTATCCCTCTGAAGGGGAGAGTGTCCCATTGTGGGGACAGGAGGTATATGGGATCTTGGTACTTTAATCTCAGTTTAGCCAGGAACCTAAAACCTCTCTAAAAATAAAGTTTTACTGATTAGCAAATACATTGTGGTACAATACTTAAAGAAATCTTATAACTAAGTGAAGAAGAGACACTCAGAAAGCTTTTCTTAAATTAAGGGGAAAAAACCCACACTTTTCACTTTTTATGAAAAGATCTTTTGTGCAAGTTTAATAGTTTTTAAAAATAAGATCATTTAAGATGATCTGAAATATCACTGAAAATATCATAATAGATAAGGAACTGGATAATGGGATTTTATGAAAAGAAATACAGTTAAAATAATGGAAGAATTTTAGAATATATAAATGCAAGAGTTATTATCATTAGGAGGCACTGTATAAAGAATACTAAAGAGTAGGAAAGAGTAAAAAGGGAGATAAAATTAAGTGGAGCTGTTTTAACAAAGAGGATTGATTGTGCCTTCAATAATCACCTGATTTGTTCATTATCTTTGCCTGGTGGGATGGCATAGACCTTCATTGCTGAAAATTCTTGGTCATTAGTAACTGTAAATGGATTGGGTAGTTGCAGTTTTCTATTGATCTTAATCATCAGATATGGTAACTCAAGAGGGGCCCTTTGGGAGCTATGCTGTTCCAGACATACTTTTCTTCTCTCCTTTAAGGAGGAGTAGTCCAATTCTCCTTAGCAGTCAGGATCACACTACCTTACATTTTTGCTTGTTGATTTAGAAGCATGAGGAGCCCAAAGTGATCAGGCAGGGGTCTTAACTCTCAGATCAGTATAGCATTGTTGTGTCTCCTGGTGAATCATTTCTGCCTTTTTCAATAAGACCTTTAAGCAGGGAAAACCTAAGTTAATGGCAATAGAAAGCACAGATTTTGCTAATAGATTTCTAAAGATAGTAGCGAGTGGTATCACTCCAATTTTTACATTGTGGCATATGGCACACATATATATTTTTTTAATATATCTAGAAAAGTACATAAAGATACCTATTCCTTTAATTTTCTTGTTGCTTATCTTCCAACCATTTTCCTTCCAAGTCTCTTGACCATCTGGCCAAACCATTGATTAAAATCATGAGTCAGTATACAGTACACATGTGGATATTTTTCCTTCCAAGCAAAGTAAAAAACCATGTACACTGCTTGAAGTTTTATCGATTGAGAGAAGTTACCTTCCTTCTAACCTTTAGGGATTTCCCAGAATGGGGCTGTAGCACTGCATCTGGAATTTGCTATGACTCATGGAACTCAAACAGGGGCTCTGTGACAACCTAGAAGGGTGGGATGGGGAGGGAGATGGGAGGGAGGTTCCGGAAGTGGGGGGACATGTGTCCACCTATGCCTGATTCTTGTTGATGTTTGACAGAAAAAAACAAAATTCTGTAAAGCAATTTTCCTTAAGTTAAAAAATAAATCAATTAAAATATGATTAAAAACAAACAAACAAAAAAAAATAAAGAATCTCCCTGCCAATGCAGGAGATGCAAAAGACAACAGTTTGATCCCTGGATTCGGAAGATCTCCTAGAGTAGGAAATGGCAACCCATTCCAGTTTTCTTGAAATTCCACGGACAGAGGAACCTGGTGTGCTATAGTCCTCCTGGCCAAAATCAAATATGACTGACCGACTGAAAACACACACATACCAACTTAGCCCGATTACATATACCATGCTTCCATTTGATGAAATTAATGACTAATGAGCTATTACTGGATATACCCAAGCAATATGTCCTAGATGGGTCAAGCAACAAGTTCATGATGAGCAACCCAGGTTGCCTAGTAACTTGGTGGCCCATGGTTTAGTATGCAGTCTCTGTTAAGCAAGAGCTATTTCTCAAAATGAGAGTAGTTATCTGAAAAGGACCACAAGATTTTGCTCCACGATCCTAAGTGCCTGCATGGCAGCTCACATGTGGAGGCCTGCCAAAGGCTCCCGCAGCCCTATCTCCACTGACACATCGGGGACCGTGGATCATTTGTCCCTAGTGGCTGAGAAGCTTGAATGACACTCTAGCCTGTGGCAGAGCTGTTTCTTTTCCGGACCTCACTCAGGACCAGCAGCTCTTTGAGTTCCTTTATAAATGGGAAATTGAAATACACCCACACAAAAAATGTGCTTTCTCCAAAGAGCATTGAGGTCCACTGAGCACGGTGCATTTTCTTTGTTTATGGGAGAGGACGGAGGGAACAAATTAACTTTTACATTAAAAGGAATACCTTGATATGCCCCCTACCACTGTGCCTATAAATGATCACTGAGTTTGGTACTCTGAAGTTTATTTGGATTTATTCTAACCTCTGACACAGAAATGTCTTACAAAAAAAAATCTAAAGCAATTGTTTCTTCTTAATCAGAAGATGCAGTCAGCATATCATCAATGTAATGGATCAACATGGTGGATTATGGTACAATGAACAACAATAAGAGTCTGTTGGTTGCCGTTTGTCTGTTTCAACTATAGGTCTGAGAAAGTAACCACATGGGTTCAGTACCTGGGACCTGAGCTAAAATACTGTAATCAATTAGACTGTGCCATACACATGCTAAATTGCTCAGTCGTGTCTGACTCTTTGCAACCCCATGGACTGTATCCTCCCAGGCTTCCGTTTCCATGGGATTCTCCAGGCAAGAATACTGGAGTGAGTTGCCATGCCCTTCTCCAGGGGATCTTCCCCAACCAGGGAAGACAACATTATAGGTGTTTGTTATTCCGCTTGCTGTAAATACTTATATTTATTCACTTGATATTTATTATAAACCATACATCATGCTACTTGTAGAAACAATTTCTATCAAGTAAGCAAATGTTTTAAGGAGTATGACAGTTTATTTAATAAATTGAAATTTCTGTTTGACTTCAAAACATTCTTTGATTTGAATCATTACTCTTTGTGATGGATCATAAATATAATATTGTCACATGGACAATGCAGAAGGATTCTGAATGCTAAAAGGGAATTGGGACACATGATGTGATATTCATTACTTGCCCTTTAGAGATTGAATGCCCTGTTGCTTTTATGAGGGCTTCCCTGGTAGCTCAGCTGGTAAAGAATCTGCCTGCAATACAGGAGACCCCAGTTCGATTCCTGCATGGGGAAGATCCATGGAGAAGGAACAGGCTCCCCACCCCAGTATTCTAGGGCTTCCCTGGTAGCTCAGCTGGTAAAGAATCTGCCTGCAATGCAGGAGACCCCAGTTCGATTCCTGCATGGGGAAGATCCATGGAGAAGGAACAGGCTCCCCATCCCAGTATTCCAGGGCTTTCCCAGTGGCTTATCAGATGAAGAACCCCCTGCAGTGTGGGAGACCTGGGTGTGACCCTTGGGCTTGGAAGGTACCCTGGAGGAGGGACCAGCTACTGCAATTACATATCACAGTGATGAGTCAGTATCTAATAATCTACAATGATGCATATAAATAGGCATAATTATTAATAAAATTATTAGTATTTACTTATATGTAATAACCTGTTATACAATAGTATACATACTAGGGCTTCTTAGGTGGTGCTAGTGGTGAAGAATCTGCCTGCAAATGCAGAAGACACAAAAATGCAGTTTCAATACCTGGCTCATGAAGATCCCTTGAGGAGGGAATGACAACCCACTCCAGTATTCTTGCCTGGAAAAATTCCGTGGGTAGGGGAGCCTAGTGGGTTGCAGTCTGTGGGGTCACCGGGGTGTGCATGACTGGGAACACACACACATACATACTAACATGATAATATGTTATATAACTAATTGTATATGTAACTATATATATTACTATACATGCAATATAGCTGATTATATAATAATAGCATATACTATATTAATAATATGTAATATTATTATATAATAATATATGACATGTAATATAACACACACATAGATATATATGTGTGTGTGTGTATATATATATATAGTGTGAAACAGCCCCAGTCCTTTTGCATGGTAACTAGGTTACCCTTCTGTCATTGTTTTCTGACAGTTAACAGCATGATTTGAGAGATCAGTTAGATTCTGTTTCTTAGTTCTTTGATATTTTCATTTTGGAATTTGCTTCTTTCTGTTTAGTCTCTCACTTGTTAATGGGAAAAAGAGCAGTGCCTATCTCTGTGGATTGTTACTGAGATTATTAATAAGGAAGAATATACTTTATGGCTTTTGTTTTTACTAGAATAAACACTTTGAATCCATATAAACTGATGAATTCAGTGATATCAAGTCCCAATTTGGTAAAATTTTCTACATATTCAAAGAATGGTCCTGGGTTTGGCTTTTCCCATTTTCTTGCACCAATTTCTACTCCCCTTCCTACAGAATCTAAGCTTGGTAATTTTGTTGCTGTTGTTCTTTATTTCACTAGGTATTCTTTGCAGAGATTATCAGCAATGTCTTTTTGACAGTTACCTCTGTTCAATCAATTTTGAGTTCTGGCCACATTTATATTTCACCTGAAATAGCTTTCCTATTAAACCATTTCCTAACGGCAGTTTTCAACTGGGCATTCCTCAAGGTATAGATTAAAGGATTTAACATGGGGGTTATCATAGTGTAGAATACAGCAACTGATTTATCGACAGGCAAAATCACTGCAGGTCTCATGTATACAAATATGCAGGGCACAAAGAATATGGCAACGGCTGTCATGTGGGAGACACAAGTGGAGAGGGCTTTGCGTCTGGCCTCCGAGCTCTTGGTCCTCAGGGAACGCAGGATGACCACATAGGAGCCAGCCAAGAGAATGAAGTTCAGCAGACAGAGAACACCGCTGTTGGCAGCAACAAAGAGCCCTAGAGTGTGGGCGTCAGTGCAGGCAAGTTTGAGCAAAGGGGTCAGGTCACACAGAAAGTGATCTATGACATTAGGGCCGCAGAAGGGTAACCTGAAGATGAAGAGGATCTGGATGAGTCCATGAAGAAAGCCTCCCATCCATGCCACTCCCACTAGCAGCCAGCATAACCTTCGATTCATGATGGTTGGATAGTGCAGGGGCTTGCAGATGGCCACATAGCGGTCATAGGCCATCACAGTGAGCAGGATAATATCAATACCTGCGAGGAAATGTTCCCAAAAGATTTGATTTGTGCATCCCTTGAAAGTAATGGTTTTCTTTTCATAGAGTGAATCTATGACCAGTTTAGGCGTATCAACACAGGAATAGCAGGCATCAATAAAAGAGAGATGAGCCAGAAAGAAGTACATTGGGGACCCCAGTAATGAGCTGGTAGTGATGGCAACCATGGTGAATAAATTTCCAGCCACAGAGATGATGTAGACAACCAAAAACACAACAAATATGATTTTCTGCATCTTTGGATTTTGTGTGAGTCCCAGTAGAATAAACTCTGTCACATTGTTTCTATTTTCCATGTTTTTCGTGTTCTTGTTGATCACAGTACCTTAAAAAGACAAATTTTTTTTTAACACAGCCTTGAATTTATTGTTTTTCATCTAATAAATAGCAATTGCCTAGATTCTATAGATATATAAATTCTAATAAGATTTTTTAAGATGGAAGATATTCTGATATCTTAAAGATTTTTCAACTATGAGCGCATGAGGATTTGAGTGTAAATATTAGAATATAAGTGTAAGAATATGAGCACATGAGTGTAGGTATGAAGGCAAATTTGAGAAAGAGTGAATTTTGCATATAACGCTCGTAAAGATGTTTTTCTGTGACTTGGACCAAGTGGACTTGGATGAGGTTCAGTAAGGAGATGGAGATCAAAGTGTTATGCATAACAGAGTAATTAAGCATTCACATTAAGTGTTATGGGGCATCCATAATAGGAAAGGAATGAATACAGGGGACTCTGGATACTGTAATAGAACTGAAAAGCCATGTTGCCTAAATTCAATAACTTAACCGTAGCTAATAGTGATTGATTGCTATGTGTATGACATGGTAGTAACCTGTACATGGTATTAATTTCATCCATTTTCATAAAGTAAAGGATATCAGAGACTACTGTTAATAGTAAGACTAATAATGATAACAATAAAATCTAATTATAGCAAAATCTAGTCTAATCACTAGCAACAATAAAACTAGTTTTAAAATCATGATGAACACTTATTGTGCTCTAAATGTTTTTTCAGACATTTGATCATTTAATTATCACTGCAGACCTCTGAAATGATTACTACTATCATTTTTATACTTATTTTTCACACTAGTGAGTAGAAGCTTAGAGAAAGCAAGGATCTTGACAAAAACCAAGCAACTAATAGAGAGCAGATCTAAGACTAGCAATAGTGTTCTATCTTGTTAGGTTAAAATAAACCATGTTGATCTAATAAAGACTTTTACATATTATCACAATAATTATAATTAATACTACTCCAGAGGCAAGTGTCTATGAGGCAATGTCATTGAAGAAATACAAATATACATATACATACACAGACTCAGACACATACACACAGTAAAACTTACTGAAATTCTTAATTTTGAATAATCGTGTGGTACTACTTTCACTGAAGGTCAATTTTAGTTTTGTCTCTTCCTCACCCCTATTTCCTTTCTCCACAATTTCCCTACAAAGCATTAACCCACAGACTCTTCTGCAAAATGTTGAAACGATGACTCCAGCAGTTAAACATACTGATGTGAGAATCAGGAAAAAAAAAAACAAAAAACAAAACACAACAGATAAGGATCTTGTGTTTCTCCACTTGCAGCTGCTTGATTCTGGGGTATATTTCTTGGCAACTTACATCCTAGTTTCTCTCTCTCTCTCTCTAGTATCAAATGAGAACAGTGATATCCACCTCACAGGCTGTTATGAGAATTGATTGAGGAAACATATATGAATATATCCACCACACTGCAGAGGGCACACAGAGGACCTTCACTTATTTTTATGACTGTCTATGCACCTAGGAGACAGAAAGAATTGGCATTTTGATCAATAATACAAATAGATATTTAACCATGAAATAAACTGAGGAATAATTGCCTGGGATTTTATTAAAAAAAAAAAACCCACAAAGCTCTCACATTATCCATAATGATTGATTACAGGAAGAGTTCTTCCTATTCATGTTTAGATTAAACAGATGAAGATTTACATCATTTAGTATTTACATTTGCTAAATGTAAAAGTCTTGAGTGTGAAGTGTGTTTTAAATTTGTTTTCATTCTCATGATTAGTCTTAATTATTAAAAGACATGTCTCTTGGCAAAAGAAGAGCATCTGGTGCTAGAGAATTGAGTCCTACAAATTTCTTAATCTCTATGAGCCTCAATTATTTCTTCATCTGCTAAATTAGGTTAATTATATTCATTAACCCTCTTTAGAGGAATGGGGTGAAGATTAAATGCTCTATTACCCTATTTGAAAAGTGATGAAACATAGTCATTACTATATATGGAAACTAACAATCTTTAATAAGAATCAGCACTATTGAAGAACTTACCTTCAGATTTTCTATGATCTTAGTGATATTTGGGGGTATTCAGAACTAATCCCATTTGCAAACAGACCTCCTCTTGGGATAAATAGCTTTCAGTACAAAAACTATGACACAGAAAGACAGTATTCATACAATTCAGTACCACATCAACAGTGGATAAGTAGGTCATCTTATAAGGCTTCAATCTTCACTTCTAGCCTAAAGCACCAAAAAGCTTTCACAGAAAACCTGAAACAACTTCGTAATGGATTCAGCTGGAACACTATGGAGAAATGTTCTTCCATAGATGGCTCTCATCTCATGGACAGGAGGCATAATGTGTGGTGGAAACACACCAAAGGATTCATTTCACCTTTGATGAATCTTGCTCTGTAGATGTGAACAAGCTAAGGAAACATTTTTGCCTGCAATGCATGGATATTTAAAGAGTTTTCCAATAAGATTCAAGTAGTTTGTCTTATATATTCTTTTCCTCTCCAAGGACTTAATTATCTTCTTTGATGGAAAGGCTTTGTCTGAAGAGATATCTTTGAAAAACACATATTCTTGAGTAGAGACTTGTATCCCTTGCACATGCAACCTAAGCATGTGAATTCCCTTTCTTGGAACCTGAGTTTCTATGTGAATAGCAACAATGGCATAATTCTAGTGTGGGATCTGCAATATAATTAGTTTCTACATTCATGTCAGAGAGATAACTTCTCTCTTCTTTTTAATATTAAACCTTTTCTGGAAACCTAGTATTGACTGGGCTTCCCAGGTAGAGCTAGTGTTAAAAAATCTGGCTGCCAATGCATGAGGCATGAGTCACAGACTGCAGTGCAAGCATAAAATTTCAGGAAGCCATGTCAAAGTACTTGAATTCAAAATCTGTTTCATACATTAGAGTGTCCCATGGGCTTCCCATGGGGGCACAGTGGTAAAGAACCCACCTGCAATGTAGGAGACACAGGAGACATGGTTTGATTCTTGAGTTGGAAGATCCCATGGAAGAGGAAATGGCAACCCACTCCAGAATTCCTGAAAAATTCATGGACGGAGGAGGCTGGTGGTCTTTAGTACATGGAGTTGCAAAGAGTCAGACAGGACTGAGCTACTGAGCACACACACAGAGGACCGTGGAAGTGACTCAGACGGTAAAGAGCCCACCTGCCATGCGGGAGACCCAGGCTCAGTCCCTGGGCTGGGAAGATCCCGCGGAGAAGGGAATGGCGTCCCACTGCAGTGTTCTGGCCTGGATGTTACGTGGACAGAGGAGCCTGGGCTTCCCAGGTGACGGGATGCGCCTGCCAGTGCAGGGATGCAGGTTCAGTCCCTGGCGGGCAGGGAAGATCTCCCGGAGGAGAAAATGCAGCTACTCCAGTGTTCTTGCTTGGGAAGCCCATGGTCCGAGCAGCCTGGCGGACACAGTCCACGGCGGAGCAAAAGAGTTCAGCCCTTAGCAACAACAGCAATAAACTGTGAAATGACTTCTCCCATCTGGTTCAGTAACACATCCATACCCTCAACTTTCTTTTCTTTCTTTTGGTGAGAGTGTTTAAGTTCTATTCTCTCACATTTCAGTGATGCAATACAGTCACCATGCTTTCAACTGTAGTCATCCTATGCTGCATTATATCTTCAAAACTTTTTCATCTTGTCCCTGAAAGTTTGTAGAGCCTATTTCTATTTCCTCAAGCCCTCAGCCCCTAGCACACACTTTTCTATTTTCTGTTTCTATGAGGTGACTATTTTTTTTAATTTATTTTGAATTGAAGGATAATTGCTTTACAATATGGGTTTGATTTCCGCCATACACAGGCATGAATTAGCCATAGGTGTACATACGTTCCTCCCTCCCACGTCCAGCCTTTCCCAGCCCTTTAGGTTGTTACGGAGCCCCAGTTTGAGTTCCCTGAGCCAAAGGCAAACCCCACTGAGTTCTGTTCTACATGCGGTGGCGTCTCTGTTTGCAGGCTGCTCCCTCCACGCCTCTCACCCTCTCCCTCCTCCCCACCCCCACATTCCTCCATGTCTGCCTCGATTGCAGCTCTGCAAATAGGTTCATCGGTACCGGCTTTCTAGGTTCCATATATATACGTGTTCATATACAGTGTTTGTCTTTCTCTTTTTCACTTCTCTGCCTAGGCTCTAGTTTCATCCACCTCATTAGAACTGACTCAGATAGTCCCTTTTTATTACATTGCGTGTACGTACCACAACTTCTTTATCCATTCATCTGTGAGTTGACCATTATTTATTATTGTTTTGGTTTTTATTCAGATTCCACATTAACTCATATTTAAAGCTGATGACACAAAATGTAAAAAGCTTGATGCTTGTGCCCTAAAGACTTCTTTATGTCTTAAGCAATAGCAATGTGTTTAACATTCTCTTAGATTGATATTTGATAGTGTTAACAGTAGTGGACTGATATATTTACTGAACATTTATCCATTTATTTTTTTAAATAATTTATTATTATTTTTTAACCCCGTGGACTGCAGGCTACCAGGCTACTCCATCCTTGGGATTTTCCAGGCAAGAGTACTGGAGTGGGTTGCCATTGCCTTCTCCGTTACTGAACATTTGTAATTATAAAGTGCATTCACTGAGTGAAATAAAACTATTATTGGTAAATATATATGATGGCTATTATTAAAATGTATACATTTTAGTACGTTTTTTAAAAAAAATCCACTTCATGATGAAAATAAATAGACTTACTAAATTGTCATGTTTATTCAGAGTTCTTTATATATACTACTTGTTTAATCCTCACAGCAAGCCAATGATATAGGAATTATTTTCATTTTCAATCTACACACAAAAATGAGGCCCAGCATTCCATCTCTTTTCCTTGAAATTAAAGGACCATAACATGATAGAGACAGGATTTAGATTCACACAGTCTGAGTTCAAAGCTCATATCTTAATCATAATATTCTACTACTCATCTCTAAACTAAAATAAAAACAGTTCATGACCACTTCATCAATTCCTGACTTTTCCTGTGTTGTAGGTCATGTTGAAGATGTGTGAATTAAGGGATAAAGTGGATTAGAAGCCTTTATTTCTTACAGAGAATACATATGGATCTGGTTTAAAGCCTTGCTTCTGGTAATTCTTAGAACAATCTCAAGGGTATGTTCACTTCTCTGAACTTCAGATTTTCTGTTTGTATATTTTCAATAGACATATGGAACTTTGCAATATATTTTGAGACATAGCATGAAAACAAAAAAGCACTGGGTATATAACAGGTATTCTACCTCTTCCTGAGAGAAGTGAAAGGATGCTTAGAGCTCATCGTTTCTCTTTTCTCTGAATCACTTTTGAGGGCAGGTGAATAGTCAAAATTATGCATCGTGTGTATATTATGTACTAAAAATTGTTTAAAATTTACATTATTTCCAAATTTTAACTACAAATACTTTTGAAACACATAAAAAAATCCTAAATTTTCTTTCCTTGTATAACTTCTTATTCTATTATCTTAACTTTATTTTTCACCGCATGTTAACTCATTTTATTTTCTTCTTTATCTCTTTAACTTCATCATTCTTTCATCTAAAATACAAATAACCATGACAACCTGTACAGCGTCTGTATGTATATATGTGTGTGCTGGTTTTATACAGGAGGAAATTAGGTGATTTTATGATGGAGCCATTATTGTTTTATATATATATATATTTTAATTTTTATAATATATTTTAAAAATATTTTTTATACTATGTGGCTCTCTTTATGCATGACATGTAGTCAGTGAACTTTGCATTGACTCGGAAGATAAAAAAGAAAATGAGAAAAAGAAAGCTCATACTATTTTACTGAATTTATTTCAAAATAAACAAGAAAACAAGGTTAGAATTTGTAAGTTTGGTCCATGTAAGAATGAGAAACTTTGGCATTCATCTTACTTGTGAACTAGCAAAAGGACAACTCATAACCCTTTATGAGAGAATATATCATTCCCACAATAAACACATACTCTCATATGTCTGTACAGACAGTCAAACGATGACTCAGTAAGTAACTTCCCTTCATCTTTGGCTTTCTGAGGTAATTCTGACACGCCATTCCTTTCTCGTGGCATGTTTCTCTTCTGCATGCCTCAGTGTGGAGATGAGCGGATTGAGGAAGGGGGTTCCAATCATGTAAAATACCGTCACCATCTTGTCCATGGGAAACGTGGTCGGGGGATGGGAATAGATAAATATACATGGCCCAAAAAATAAGACAACTACAATGACTTGGGACGGGCAAGTGGAGAGAGCTTTTTTCTTCCCTTCTGCCCTGTGGTTTCGTAGTGAATGCAGGATAAAAATATATGAGGTTATCAGAATTATAAAACTGCATGTGCAAATGAACCCACTATTAAATGCCACCAGTAGGTTCATCACATGAATATCCATGCGGGCAAGTTTCAACAAGGGCTGCATATCACAGCAATAGTGATCAATCAAATTGGATCCACAGAAGGGCAATCTCAAGGCCAGGATAATCTGAGCCATAGAATGTATAAAAGATACTATCCATGCAAGAACAATCAAGATGATGCAGGTTTTCTGGCTCATAATGGTTGGATAATGCAAAGGCTTGCAAATGGCTGCATAGCAATCAATGGCCATGAGGATAGGACAAAGATCTCCATGGAGCCAAAAAAAATGCATTGCAAAGACATGAGTCAGGCACTCATTGTATGATATGATTTTATTTGCAGACAGAGCATCTACAATTAATCTGGGAGCCATGGAAGTTGAAAAGCAGGTATCAATCAAGGACAAATAAAATAGGAAGTGCATGGGACTCCCAAGTGTCCGGCTAGACACTATGGTCACGATAATAAGTAAATTCCCCAACACGGTTCCAAAATAGAAAATGAGGAAGATTGCAAACACCATTTTCTGTCTCAGGATCCTTTATCCATCCTAACAGTATGAACTCAGTTACACTGTTATTATGCAGTATTGTTTCACTTGATGAGAGGAAAACACTGGTTAGAAAACAATTCTGCAAAGGAGAACAGGAAAGGTACTTATGAATACAAGGGTCAGAGCCCAAATAATGTGGGACTGCCACTATTCAATGGGCACTCATTTATACTTTTATCTGAATGAAAAGGAATGTATAATACTTTATTTCCTTGATTGCATATGAAAATAATAATACAAGAAATAGGAAAACAATGAAAAATAAATTATTCTTCAGACATAATAAGTACACACACAAGATAGAGGGTGAGACAGAGAGAAAGAAACAATAAACATAAAATTTTAGTAATGAATACACAGTAATTTGGCCCAGGCCATCATGTCACTTATTTTAATAGGTTGCTTTCGACTAAGTTTACTTTTTATTCTACCTCTCAAACATTTCGAGTTGTTTACGGTTTTAAAGACAGCTCCTGTTATTAACATGTAAAAGCTTTAATTTATAACATGCTGTCCACTTCATTATTTTTTTGAATCTTTCAATATGCTTTCTTAAGACACAGAGTCTCAATGAATCTAAAATGAAGGAAAAATATAAGTCGGACATTTCCCATGAATCAGAACACTGTTTAAATTTTCAGGTTTTAAAACCAAACATCAGGAAATTATAAAATGAACCCAAGAAGCTCCAGGTCACACCTGAAACATTTCATTAACATTTTTGTGATATATATCTTAAAAGTCCTGTACTCTCATCTTAAGTAAGAGAATACGGAAATTAAAAGGCAATTATTATTTATCATATCTAACTAAATGCCAAACACTAGACAAATTGGTTTATGTCCCCTATATTAGGGCTTCCTGGGTAGCTCAATGGTAAAAAAAAAAAAAAAAATCTGCCTGCCAATTCAGGAGATGCAGGAGAAGTGGGTTTAATCCCTATGTTGGGAAGATCCCCTGGAGAAGGGAATGGCAACCCCCTCCAGTATTCTTGCCTGGAAAATTCCATGGACAGAAGAGCCTGGTGAGTTTCAGATCATGGGTCACAGAGTAGGACACCACTAAGTGAAGGTGCATGCATTCACACCTTTATTTTATTTGAATAGAATGTAATAGCAAATTACAAATGTCAAACTGGAAAAGTATGTTTACTACTTATGTGCCAGAAAGATCATAATTTTCAAATATAAATGGACTTCACTTTAAAGCTTAAAATATGGCAAAATAAATAATAGGCAAAATAATCCATTTAAAAAGAGACTTTTCTCCTTATTACATATAATTAGAGGCTTCCCTGGTGGCTCAGATGTTAAAGAATCTGCCTTCAATGCAGGAGACCAGGGTTCAATCCCTTGGTCAGGAAGATCCTCTGGAGAAGGGAATGGTTTCCAACTCCAGTATTCTTGCCTGGGAAATTCCATGGACAGAGGAGTCTGATGGGCCACAGTCCATGGGGTCACAAAAATCAGGTAATTAACCACATGAAAGTGTGCTCATTTGTATTCACTAGCTAATACATTCAAATTTAATGTCCATTTAGATGATATTTTCATCTATCATTTTTATGAAGTGTCCTTTGTGGTGCAAGTCTGTTGACATTGAGCGCTGATGAGTTGTGGGTGTTAGTCAGCCTCACTTTTATAGGAGTGTAATTGGGCACAATCTCTTAAGAGGTAATTTTCACCATCTATAATATTACAACTGCACATGGACATGGATCTAGTGATTTCATTCCCTACAGATACTCTTGCTCACAAGGACAATAGTTATCATTGCAACACTTTCTAAGGAAGCAAAAGATAAAAAATGACTTAAAACACATCTGAAAGAAATTTAATGAATAAGGATACTTACAGTAATACCATCCATTCATCGAGACATTCATGAAGACAAAGCAGATATATAAACAATGCCATCTAAAGTCTGTTTTAAAGTGAAAAGTAAGAGGATACAATTGTATGCTAGAATGGTAAGTTAATTAAAAATAGGATAATACATATTACCTGCATATACTCATATATTAACAATGTATATTTAGAAGGATGTCAACAAGAGCATAGGTTTGTATTCTCCATGTGAGGAAACATTTGCTGGCATCAGCTACATGAGCCATGCCTAATTTTTAAGATACTCTTTGGTAAATTTGAAATACATCATTATCATGTGTTGTACTAAACAATATTTCTTTTAACCAGATTTGTTCTAGAAAGTGTGAAACTACAATGATCATGGTTAGGCATCATTTCTTATTCTGATGTTGAAAAAATTTATTCAATAAATCTCTATCAAATGCCCAAGACACTGAATCTTCTCACAAAAATCAAATCTATTCTACTAAAAAAATTAATGTTTTCTGAAACCTCATCTTAGTTGGTGGACTATTATTAACAATTGCACATCCTTGAGCCATAACAATTGTCTTCTGATTTGGACATAGGGACAGTGATATTTTGGAGAGAATATAAGACTTGAGAGCATGAGTAAGATGCTGAGGAAGAACAGAGGTAGTTATAGAACCAAACGCTCTGTAATCACATCAGCAGCTACATTTAACTAAAGGTGTACTTGTCTAATTAGGTGTTTTCCAAGTATACTCTTGTCAAGACTTCAACAATCAAATGAAAAATTGTTTTCTGTTTATATATATGAAGAATATTATATAAATATTCCTCATCTATATTTATATATGTATACATACATATATATATATACATCAATAATAGTCACATGTGAATCATTCATACAACACATTTATATCTGTATAACTATGTAGACATATAGATATACATATATTAAAATTGCATGTATACAAAAGACACTAGTTTGAATGAAGCAACAAGGATCAGAGTTTTTACCCATAAATCACTGAACTTGAGCACCTAGCAAACAGTAGGCACTTGACCAAAGTCTGTGGAATGAATGGAGCTTTAAGGAAATCTTCTGTGGTTACAGTTTAGCAGTTGCTCACTTCGCTATGCACAGATGCCATTGAGGAAAAGGGACGTCTGCATTCTAATACATCCACCACGAACTATCATATCTGTGGAATATATCCTGAAACTCACAAGAAGATATTATTTCTATTTGTTGATCTCCCGCAGCCTCAGTTCCAGTATGCCTACCAAGCAGGGCTCATTTTCATCAGAAGCTGATATGCAAGTCCTTTATTTCTATCATCTGACTTTAGAGTGCAAAACACACCTAGAAATGTTCTAAGCTTTCTATTTTTCCATAGCTGGGCTGTATGTGTTAGACACTCACAGTGTCTTTAATCAGATTCCCTTTCTCCAAGTGTCATATAAACTGTTACTCTTCAACAAAAGTCATGTTAGCTCTGTAAGAGTGCATACAGAGGTTAAGGATGTTCAGTTGCGCTCTTTCCAGCCCAAGGAAAATTTGAACACCGTTACTCAGCTGAGAATAAAACAAGTAATCCTAAAATTCTGTTTATCCAGAACCAGGGATTCTTTGATCTCATGAGAAGACTTATGTCCTCACCTGCATATCAGAAGACAGAGATGATTGAGATTCACCCCACACTTTCTGAAATCCACTCCATATAAGATTTTGACTGTGCAAGTGTATCTCTTTTGCCTTCCCTCTTGGAGTATTTACATGTGGATGATGCAAAGTATAGAATTCTGGAGAAGGCCATTCCCTTAAGTGTCCCCTCCCTTCACACACACTGATGAAGATAATTCAAAGGGACACAGGGGCCAAACAAGAATGCCCCCAGTGCCCAGTGCTAGGGAAAAGGTCAGCAAGAAAACAAAGAACATAAAACTGAGATACAACTCAAAGTACAAGATAAATATCTGCGAGTCATAATGATGCAAATAATTGAATAACTAAATAATTAAGGGAAAATAAACAGGACTCCAAATAATTTATATAGACATTCTACCCCCAAATTCTCCACCACTTCAGTGTGAGCTGTGCACACACTTAAGTGACTTCTTTCCAAAGAACACAGTGTGGAATGAGGGAAAACAGTACATTTATGGGGGAGGGTCAGTGGGAGCAATTATGACAGACAGTACCTCAGGTAGGTGGTCAGAATTAAGAGCTCAGTGATAAATCACACTGAGAGACTTGCCCACTGATATGATATGATGAAAATAGCACTTTATCCCTGTGGTTGGTTCTCCAATGACCTATAACCTTGGTCTAATTGTGAGTAAAATATCAGACAAACCCCCAGGGAGAGTTTTAAGGCAAAGTGTCTAACTAGTCCTCTTCATAACTATCAAGGTCTAGGTCATTCACGAAAAGTCAGAGAAATCATCGCTGTCTGGAGGAGCTGAAAAAAACGAAAAGTGAATATAATGTGGTTGCTTGGATCACATTCTGGAGGAGAAGCAATGCCATTAGTAAAAAAGGAATCAAATGAAAGTATGGATTTTAGTTAAAATATGTGATATGGTCATTAATTAGCTGTGACATATGTGCTATAATAATATAATCTGATAAAGGGGAAATTGAATGTGAGATATATGCAAACTGTGCATTTTTACAAACTACCTATAAATATGAGTTCTTCTAGTAGCTCAGACAGTAATGAATCTGCCTGCAATGTGGGAGACTTGGGTTTGATCCCTGGATTGGGAAGATCCCCTAAAGAAGGGAATGGCTACCCACTCCAGTTTTCCGGCCTGGAAAATTCCATGAACTATACATTCCATAGGGTCGCAAAGAGTCAGACAGAACTCAGTGACTTTCACTTCACTTCACCTGTAAATATCAACCTATTAGAGAAGATAAAGTTTATGAGAAATGAATAACTTATTTAACACATCCTCACACTTTACCTGTGTTGTACCATGAGTCATGCACTTGCTCCTTTTTAAATGTTGAATAATATCCTTTTGACATACCTATACCACATATTGTTTATTTATTCATGAAGAAATGGATACTTTGGTTGCTTAAACATCTGATCTTTTGAATAATACTGTAAAGAACGTGGTGATACAAATTTGGAATAAAAGTTCCTTTCAACTTATTTGTCCATTTATTAATTGGGTTGTTATTAGTCACTGATTTGTAGAAATGCCTTATATATTCTGGATATGAACTCCTTATCAGATATGTCTTTGTTCCCTTCCATTTTGTGGGTTGCCTTTTCTCTCCGTTGATTGCATCCTTTGATACATAGAAGTTTTAAATTATGATATAGTCCAATTTACCTACTTTTTCTTCGTGTGCCTTTGTTTTTGGTGTCATTAAAAAAAAATCATTGCCTACTTTAATGGCCTGAATCTTTTCCTCTCTATTTTTTCTAAATGTTTCAAGATTTTAGCTCCTATGTT
This sequence comes from Capreolus pygargus, assembly GCA_012922965.1. NCBI lineage: Eukaryota > Metazoa > Chordata > Mammalia > Artiodactyla > Cervidae > Capreolus > Capreolus pygargus. Next base: position 434,528 of record SNSB01003815.1, on the reverse strand, counting down.
AAGGTTTTCGATCCATTTGAGTATATTTTGATATGATGTAAGCTAATGATCTAACTACATTCTTTTACACATAGACATCTAGTTTTGCCAAGAAAATTTGTTGAAAGCCTCTTTTGCCTTTGGATGATGTTAGCAAATTTGTAAAAAATCATTTAACCATCCGTGTGATGGTATATTGCTGGCTCTCTTTTCTACTCTGCCTATATATGTCTACTCTATATGTCTGTCTTTATGCCAGTACCACACTGTTTTGATTATTGTGGCTTTACAGTAAGTTTTAAGATCAGGAAGTGTGAGATATCCAAATTTTCCTCACTTTTCTTGCACCAATTTCTTCTTCCCTTGCAGAATCTATGACGTATACTGGCTATCAATTTTCCTTTTATCTCGTAGATATTCTTTGATGGAAACATCAGTAATGCACTTTTGACATTTGCATCAATGGAATCCATGGTGGGCTCCATGCATTTTTTTTTAAATCACTTTTCTATTACACATTCCTAATGGTATTTTTCATATGGGCATTTCTCAAGGTATAGATGAAGGGAGTTAACATGGAAGTTATTAAAATGCAGAATGTAACAACTGCTTTATCAATAGGTAAAGTAACTGGTGGTCTCAGATACACAAATGTGCAGGGCACAAAGGATATGATAACAACTGTAATTTTGAAGACACAAATGGAGAGGGCCTAGCGCCTTGCCTCCAAACTGTGGTTCCTTAGGGAGTGCAGAATGAGCGCATAGGAGCCCATCAAGAGGAGGAAGTTTAACAGACAGAGGAATCGACTGTTGGCAACAACAAAGAACCCTAGAGTGTATCAGTGCAGCAATATCAAGCAAAGGGTTCAGATCACACAAAAAGTGGTCTATGACATTTGGGTCACAGAAGGGTAATCTGAAGATGAAGAAGATCTGTATGATTCCATGAAGAAAACCTCAGACTTATGTCACTCCAGTTACCAGCCCACACACCTGCCAGTTCATGACATTTGTATAGTGCAAGGGTTTGCAAATGGCCACATCATGATCATAGGCCATCTCATAAGCAGGATGACTTCAGTATCTCCAAAGAAATGTTCCCTAAAGATTTGGATTAGGCATCCATTGAATAGGATGATTTCTTTTCACGGAGTGAAAAGTGATAAGTTTAGGAATATTCACAGAGGAATAGTAAGTATCCATACAAGAGAGATAGGCCAGGAAAAAGTAAATGGAAGAACTTGGTAATGGACTGACTATGATGGTTACCATGATGAGCACATTTCCTACAACATTTCCTAGATGACAAAAAACAACAAATACAATTTAATTTCTGCATCTTTGGATTCTGTGTGGGCTCCAGGAGAACAAACTCAGTCATGTTCCTGTTCTCCATGTGTCTTATATTATGATTAATTAAATTACCTGAAAAAATGTTTTTTTATTAGCTCAACTATGAGTTCACTAAGTCTCTACATGTAATAAAAAGATAAATGCCTTGATTCTATTGAGTTCCAAATTCTTTTCAGTTTTTCTTTTGATATAGGAAAACAAGTTTCTGATCTCTTAAATCATCTCAAGGGCAGGAATTAGACACATGAGGAACTCTGTGAACACACAGGCAGGAAATTGTCTGAGAACATTTAATCATGTGAGATGCTCAGAATCTAATATGAATTAATATATCTCACATATAGTTGCAGTCAACCTGAAATGAAAGGTAGAAAATGTGTATAAAAGCTATGAATGTAAAGCCAAGAGATTTTTCCCTTTATTCTTAGGAAATTGGGAACCATGCAAGGTAACAGAATATGGGAGGGTAAGGATGAAGACAGATTTGAGAAAGAGTGACTGTGGATGTTATTCTAGGAACAACCTTTAAGTGATCTGTATGAAGTGTACTGAGTTTAAGTAAGGGGTGGAGAACACAAAGGATCACTGGAATCAGACTATTTATAATGATTGACATAATGTGTAACAGAGCATCGGTGATGGGAAAGTAATGAAAAGATACAGAAGCTACTGTAGTACAATTAATGTATTTTTAAATATAATAACTAATAAATATACTTTTAATGCTTGCTGTACGCATGGCATGATTGCAACCTATGTAAATGGTATCATTTCATCCATAAAACAGATGAGAAACAATCTTATTATATAGTACTAATAATATAATAATAATATTAGCTAAAGCTAATTGTAAAGGGAAGATACTTTGTCATTTAGGCTTCATTAAAAACACATAAAGTGGTGATAGCTTATGGTGAACGGTGTCAGATTCGTGATCTCTGAAGAAGATTGAGCTTCAGGACTGGCTTGATCAGGCTTGATCCCTAAAGAGCTTTCGTGTAGCAGAGTTTTGTTAAAGTATAAAAAGAGACAGAGAAAGCTTCTGACATAGACATCAGGAGGGGGACGGAGAGTGCCCCCCTTGCTAGTCTTAGAAACGGGAATTAGGTACTTTTTCAGTTGATTATTACAATAAATCAAGAGGATGTCTCAAGGTTGTAAAGATCCTACTAGACCCACTCCCACAATTTACACTTTAAGATGACAAGATTAGAACTAACAGTAGAAAGATATTACCAGACCCACTCCCGTAATATACATTTACTCCCATAATATACATTTTAAGATAAGAAGATTTGTCAGAAATTTCTTCTTAAGGAGAAACAAGCAAGATACATTGTTATATTGACTAAGACATATAGAAAAAAAAGCATTTGTCCTTTTCTCCTTGAGAACATCAGACCCCTTTCTCCTCCTTGGGGACTTCTTATCAACCTGCCTAGGAATTGGCTGTCTCTGTAGTTACTACTATCATTTTTATATTTATTTTACACATTAAGAAGTAGAAGTGTAGAGTGCCTACCTCAAATCAGGCAGCTGAAAAGGGCAGAGCTAAGATTAGTTTAGATTATGCTTTTTTTTTTACTTCAAATACTTAATTCATGCCCTATGTCATTATTATCATATCCATTGAGTCTGTGATCCCATCTAAATATCTCATTTCATTGCCTATATTATAGCACACTTTTCTGACCTGCTAAGTTAGAACAGCAGGAAAGATAATTTAGGTACTGACAGGTAGCAGAGTTGTTTCTGGATGACCCACTTTCTCTTTGATGAATAACTAATTTTTTAATACATTCCATAATTTATTTAACTCATCCTCTTTTTTTTCTTTTTTTCCCATTTATTTGTATTAGTTAGAGGCTAATTACTTTACACTATTGTAGTGGTTTTTGTCATACATTGGCATGAATCAGCCATGGATTTACATGAATAACTATTTATGTGAAGAAGCTAAGAATTCCAAATACTTGTTTATGTGTGATTAAAGGGCATGAGAAAAATTAACTTGTTTTCCTAATAAGCCAAAAAGACAAATGAAAGCTGTTTATTACATACGAGATGTTTCTGACTAGCATAGTGGGGAAAACTTTAGGGAGAACACTATGATGCCAAAACCTTATGTCATTATTTCTTAAAATATTCCCCCTGGAATTCAGAGAAGAGTATTTTTTTTCACTGCTCTGTGAAAAGGTTGCTATCAAAAAGGATGGTCAGAATTGACACTTATTCAGTGTCCTCTAGCAGGTAGGTGAAAAACATTTTCCATGTTTTACTCTAGTGGTGTAATTACAAAATTAGCCATCACAATTTTCCAATATATTTCCATATTTATTTTGAATGCACTTTTTACCACAGAACTCTGCAAAAGAAATAGTTTTTTTTTAAGATTTACTGTTAATATAAGAAATAAATGAACACAAACAAAGAAAAATGATGTTATGAACTCAATGAAACTTGACATGTTAAAACTCATTATTATAATTAAATAATAGAGGAATGTATTTCATGCATTATTGTTTTCATTACAAATTCTAGAGACAGCAGAGTGTAAGAAAGTTCATACATATTGTTGATGTAAGGTAGTGTGACAAGATAAACCCTCACTAGGACCTAGGAGTCCTAGAAATAAGACATAAGGTTCATGGAGACAGTGACCTTCACATAGCTTTGGGAGAATAGCAACTTTTCCATCTCCATGTGACAACGTTGCACAGAGTATTGTATATCACAGTATAGAATCATTACTCTTTATATTCTCCCAAAATAGTATCATAAGTTTTTCTTTTTTTCTTTTTAATTTTTTTTTTTTTATTTGTAGTGAATTTTGTCATACATTGAAATGAAAAGGCCTTGGGTTCACACGTCTTCCCCATCCCGATCCCCTCTCCCACTTCCCTCCCCACCCGCTCCCTCCAGGTCCTCCCAGAGCACCCGGTCCGAGCGCTTGTCTCATGCATCCAACCTGGGCCAGTAATCTGTTTCACCCTTGATAGTATACATGTTTCGATGCTGTTCTCTTGAAACATCCTGCCCTCGCCTTCTCCCACAGAGTCTAAAAGACTGTTCTATAAATCTGTGTCTCTTTTTCTGTTCTGCATATAGAGTTATCATTAACATCTTTCTAAATTCCATATATATGTGTTAGTATATTATAATGGTCTTTATCTTTCTGGCTTACTTCACTCTGTATAATGGGCTCCAGTTTCACCCATCTCATTAGAACTGATTCAAATGAATTCTTTTTAATGGCTGAGTAATATTGCATGGTGTATATGTACCACAGCTTCTTTATCCATTCGTCTGCTGATGGGCATCTAGGTTGCTTCCATGTCCTGGCTATGACATACAGTGCTGCGATGAACATATCATAAGTTTTTAATTGGCACTTTCCACATTTCAAAGGTTTAATTTGAAAAGGTGAATACTTAATTTTCAGAAAACTTTTGGAAGAAACATGGCCATGAATTGCCTGAAAAGTATAATTAAGGTGAAAGATAATGTGCCATTTATGTGGAATGAGCACTGCTGAGAAATATTGGGTGGAAATATTTCCTTTTCATCAATATTTGTACTGTCAGTATTCTTCCACATTTGGTCTTATTTACCCTTACCTCTCCACCAGGCACCAGTTCTATGTCTAATAAGATTTCAGAAGACAAGGAATATTAATTTATCTATCTATCTATCTATAGATAGATAGATAGATAGGTAGATGGCATGAATAATGAGCACCTTGGGGCACTTTTTGACTCGCAGGTCGGCTGTTTTCTAAGGTGTGTGTGGGTCAGATAAACAGGAATCATGGGGACAGAGTGAGGACCTCAACGAGGGTAGATTATATACTCTTTTAGTGGACTATTGAGTGATAAATAATCTTCGGACAATCTGTTAAACTTTTCACAAAGAATGGCAAGTTCTGCAAAGAAATAAAATGAGTGTAGAATTTCCTCTAAAGATGGACATCTAGGGCAACTGAGTCAGGGAGAAGTGGACAAAGAGCCTCCTTAAATTAAGCGATGCTTCTCCCTGTGGCCTCTGCCGCAAGACAGCTCTCTAAGCATGGAAGAATCTGCCTAATGCTAACTAGATAATGTTTCACCCTTATCTGTTTTTCAGCTTTGCCTGCCTGCTTTTCTTTTAGCTCTTCTGTCCTAGCTCCCACGTCAAACGATTATCTCTTTATTTTTAACAAATATAGTCATTTTGAATTTGTAACATCCATTTGAAGAGGAGAAGTGAAGACTGTATCTATTGAAAACCAGCATTGCTTCTTTTTAAAAGTACATCTTCTGGCTTCTTCGTCTTTGCTTTTTTCTGAGACTTGCAAATTTTCAGATACTTGAAAAATACAAACTCTCCTGGAAATAAAACCATGATTGGATCCTAAAACAACCATCTGATGACACACAGCCGTCTCCCAAAATTACTCCAGATCTAAGATACTTAAGAGAATAAGACTAACTTTTGAGAAATAACCCACCATCCTTCATTTAATATCATAACTTCAGGAATTCTGAGTATTCTAAATAGTGTTTTTAGAAGTTTGAAAAAAAGATAAACTGGGATATATGAGATAATGGCATATAAAATAGCGTTTATTTCTGATTGTTAGTATTTGTCTAATACAAAATTTCACATTCAAGATGATAACAGCAGATTATTTAAAGGGTATATTTCCTGTTCATTGCTCAAGCTGCAATAATTGGTAAGAGTTCAAGGAAGAGGTAGAACATATTAAATATATGGATACATATATATGATTATATATCTCTATGTATAGCAATTATGTGATACATAAGTGTTTATGTATGATGTTTTTAACAGAGTTAAAGGTGTAGTGTGATTTTATATCATGAACCTCCATAGGCAGTCATGTATATCCTAAATCCCAAGTGATATACCATGAAAAACATGTGCCATAAAATTTTTGAAAATGACAAACAAATGAAAAAAATAACAGACATATCTCTTAATTATATATTCAACAAAATGGAAAATTTAATCAATAATGATATCAAACTCAGCAAGCTTTCTAAAAAGAAGATCTTATAGGAAATTATTACTTTCAGAGGCTTATTTGAAACTCACAGTAAACCTTTGCAGTGGCCATTAAAAATTATCACACAAAGTGTTAACATGAGTCATTAAGAAATCACAGGTACAATGGCCTCCAAAAGCAATATTTCATAATATCATGTAACAACCTATGAATTATTTCCTTATTTTTTGCAGATTAATCATTTTGCACTCATCTCTTCTCCTGTTTCATGAAATCATGCAGCTGAAAAATAATGTGACTGAGTTTATTCTGCTTGGCTTGACACAAGATCCTGTTAGGAAGAAAATAGTGTTTGCCACTTTCTTGATTTTCTATTTGGGGACCTTGTTGGGGAACTTTCTGATTATTACTACCATCAAGACCAGCAGGGCACTTGGGAGTCCAATGTATTTCTTCCTTTTCCATTTATCTTTATCTGATACCTGCTTCTCTACTTCCATAGCCCCTAGGATGATTGCTGATGCCCTTTTGAAGAATGCCTCTATCTCTTTCAGTGAGTGCATGATCCAAGTCTTTACATCCCATTTCTTTGGCTGCCTGGAGATCTTCATCCTTGTCCTCATGGCTGTTGACCGCTATGTGGCCATCTGTAAGCCTCTACACTACACGACCATCATGAGTCATCGAGTCTGTGGTGTGTTAATATCCCTGGCCTGGTTGGGGTCCTGTGTGCATTCATCAGCTCAGATTTTTCTAGCCTTGAGTCTGCCTTTCTGTGGTCCCAATGTAATTGATCACTACTTCTGTGACTTGCAGCCTTTGTTGAAACTTGCCTGTACAGATACCTATGTGACCAACCTACTCTTGGTGTCCAACAGCGGGGCCATCTGTACAGTGAGTTTTGTCATGCTGATGTTCTCCTATGCCATCATCTTGCACTCTCTGAGAAACCACAGTGCTGAAGGGAGGAAAAAAGCCCTCTCCACCTGCATCTCCCACATCATCGTGGTCGTCTTGTTCTTTGGTCCTTGCATATTTATATATACTCGCCCTGCAACCACCTTCTCCATGGATAAGATGATAGCTGTGTTTTATACAATTGGGACACCTTTGTTCAACCCTCTGATTTATACTCTGAGGAATGAAGAAGTGAGAAATGCCATGTGGAAGTTATGGAGCAAGAAGGTGGTCTCAGATGACAAGAGATGAATAAAATTCCAATACTTTTTCAGTGTTTGAACTGACCTAGAAAAAGTCCATAGAGACCATTCTCTTCTCATTGTGAAGTCAGTATAATTCTATCTTCAGGCATGACAGCCACTTCCCTTAAGGGTGAAAAGCAGTGTGCACACACATACTCCTTAGCGTTGAGTCCGTCTTACGTAGAGGACGAGAGCACAGTAGGTATGAGCAGGCTCTAAAGCCCAGTAGCTTAGATGCTGCGTCTCTATGTCTCTCACTTGCCTGGTATCAATATCTGTGTGGTTTTCATCTAATGTGTTCCCCACCATTCTTCACCTTGCTGTCTACTGTTTTGCTCCTATGTAGCCTTGTGCTATATTCTTATATACACAACTTAGTATGTTTTTTGTTCAACAAAAAAAGCTTAACATTAAAAGCTTCTCTTTCATCATATCTATTCAATGCCCTTCAATTAGCTTTTTTCCCCCTGATTAATACTAGATTCAAATAACTGCAGAAGCTTCATGTAGTAAGAGACAGTATATAATGTAGCATTTTTTTCCTTTCAATTATTTATTGTTCACTCCAAATTCTTACCATATGTTTAACCAGACCCTGCCTTCTCAGATGGAAAGTTAACATTCTGAGGTCAGTTTTTTCAGTCTTAAGAAGGATTTAATTGTTAAGTTTCTTCTCAGTTTAACATTTTAAATAAAATCCACACTGTGCTCCTCACATGACTGAAGTGACTTAGTTCACATGCACATTGTGCTCCTAATATGATTTCTTCTAATTTGGGGACAATATTAAGGTTTCTCTTGAATCATACTAAACATGATATTGAAAAAGTAATGGTGGACTATTATAAATATAGCATATATATTATAAAATAAATAGATTTATGTGGGGTTGGAGATAGAATGTAGACAGTTGATGTCACTGAATTTCAAAATATTAATATATTGAATATGCTGAATGAGATAAGTCACAAGTTATTTATGCTTGAGAAAGAATTATTTATGTACACATATATGAATTATGAATTTCCTTTCTTGAAAATGAAAAACTAGAATCAGGAAAAAGCATAGTGGTTTCTGGAAATTCCAAAGGAGAATTAATGGGATGAATAGGTAGCACACAAACCAGTTTTAGTGAACGAAAATAATCCTGTTTTAGACACTTAAAAGACGACATACAAATGAACAACAGGCATATTAAAGTACTCAATATTACAAAGTATTAAAGAAATGCAAACTGAAGCTGCAATAAGATGTCACTTCACAGCCTTCAGAATGGCCATCATGAAGAACGTCTACAAATGGTAAATGCTGGAGAGGGTGGGGAAATGGGGATCCTCCCACTTTGCTGCTGTGACTGTAAAATGATGCAATAGCTAAGGAGAGCAGTACAGAGGTTCCTTAGGAAACTCAGTGTTGTGCAACCCCGCACGTGGAGCCTGGACGTACATCAGGAGAAACCGTGGTTCAGCAGGTAACATGCGGCCTGAGGTTCATCACTGTGCTGTTTACAGCAGCCAAGACTCAGAAGCAACGTAAATGTCATAACAGAGAATGGAGAAACAGGACACAGTATATATATGCAGTGGGATATTACCCAGCAATTAAAAAGAATGAAATATGCCAGTTACAGCAACAAGGTTGAACCTGAGGTTATCATACTAAGTGAAGTAAGTCAGACAGAGAAAAACAAATATCATATGATATGGCTTGTATGCCAGAATCTTAAAAGATACAAATAGACTTATTTATAAAACAGGAGCACTCAGAGACTTAGAGAACACAATGATGATAACCCGGGGAAAAAGTAGGGAGGGGAAGGATAGACTGTGAGTTTGGGAGTGACATGTACATGCTGCTATATTTAAAATAGATAATCAAGACCTACTGTATAGCACGGGGTCTCTGGTTAATATTCTGTAATAACCTAAATGGGAAAATAATTTAAAAAACAAAGGATGCTTGTATGGGTATAACTGAATCACTTTGCTGTTGTTAATGTAATTAACACATTATTGCTAATCAATTGTATTTTAACATAAAATAAAAATGTAAAAGCAACTAAATGAGCAAAGGCAAGGTTGTGAAGTATTGATATAAGAATAAACATAAAAATCATTGAAACATAATAGAAAGTCCATAAATAGACTTAAATAGATGAAAAGGTTTACAAAGATATCAAAGTAATTAAAGCAGAAATAATATATTTTCCAACTAATTATACCACATCAATTGGGTATCCTTATATGAAAAAAAGGAAGCTCAACCACTATCTCATGCTATAGATGAAAATTAGCTCAAAATGAGTCATAGATCAAGAAGTCAAAGCTAAACCTATAAAAATTCTGTAAAAAAACTACAATCAAGAACCATAAAGAAACTCAAAAGTTGAACATTGTTAATATTTGAAATCTTCTGATCACTAGAGATTATACATTTTAAATATAAAAAGGCAATTCACAGAGTAGGTAAAAGATGTATCTACATTCACATGTAAAAAATTTTACATTATATATAAATTTATGTGTAAAAGTGTATATGTAAATTCATTTTATATATGATGCATATATATGAAGAACTATATCTAGAATATATATATATATATATATGAATCACCTACAATTTAGTAATGAGAAACCCAGAACTCCTATTTTAAATTGCACAGAGGTCTTCAAAAAAAGAAAAAAAAAACTTCTGAAAAAAGGTACAGAAATTGCTTATAACACTAAAAATTATCATATATACCATGGAATATTACTCAGCCATTAAAAAGAATTCATTTGAATCAGTTCTAATGAGATGGATGAAACTGGAGCCTATTATACAGAAGTAAGCCAGAAAAATAAAGGACATTACAGCATACTAACACATATATATGGAATTTAGAAAGATGGTAACGATAACCCTATATGCAAAACAGAAAAAGAGACACAGATGTACAGAACAGACTTTTGGACTCTGTGGGAGAAGGCGAGGGTGGGATGTTTTGAGAGAACAGCTTCGAAACATGTATATTATCTAGGGTGAAACAGATCACCAGCCCAGGTTGGGTGCATGAGACAAGTGCTCGGGCCTGGTGCACTGGGAAGACCCAGAGGGATTGGGTAGAGAGGGAGGTGGGAGGGGGGATCGGAATGGGGAACACATGTAAATCCATGGCTAATTCATGTCAATGCATGACAAAGCCCACTACAATATTGTAATTAGCCTCCAAATAATAAAAATAAATGGAAAAAAAGAGTAAAAAAAAAATTATCAGCTTCAATAGCTATCAAAAAATCAAAGTAATACCTCAGTAGTTTATCACTACATACTTCCTACAAGGACCAAATTGATACCAATTGAGAGAGACGTCAAATAATTAACTTTGAAATCAGAACTAATTTCCTGTGTTTTATGTATCTATCCAGATGTGTAATGTCACTTAGTAGTCCATAGTGTCTGTCACCACTGTCCCAGACATAACTTACTGAAAACCTTTTCAGAGTTTCTCTCTGTAGTCACAGCCTCCTGATGATTGTGAAAACAAGTTTTGTGTTCAGATACTTTTAGATGGCTGCCATTAGTCTCATGGCCTCACTGCTCCAGCTCTCAAGAAATCAGTGCTACTTTTCCAGGAGCGTTGATACCGATAATAAGAGAGAAGTTCTCTCTCTGACATGAGTGCACACACTAACTACATCGCAGGTCCCAAGGCTGGAATACTGCTCTCCTTGTCATTCACACGGCATGCGTCCTTCTTGGAAAACCAGGCTCCTATAAAGGGGATTCACCTATTTTAGCGGCAAGTGCAGGGAATACAACTCCCCACTCAAGAATGAGTGTTTCTCAAGCATGTCTCTTCAGAACACCTGCTTCTAAGAAAAAGGCTTTCCATCAAAGCAGATAATTACTTCCTGGGAGAGAAAAGAGCAGCTATAAGACAAAGTCCTTAAACCTGTATTGGAACCTTGTTAAATATCCACACATGCAATTGAAAATTACTTTACTTGTTATTTACATTTCCAGAGAAAGACTTGTCAAGAGTTGAAAGATCCATTTGAAGGTGTTTCCACCACATTTCTGCCTGCTGACTATTGGAGTAGACCATCATGGATGATCATTTCTCCATGGTTTTCTATATCAATTTATTCTAAGGTCAAGTTCCAGGTTTTCTGTGAAATTTCATTGACTCTTTAGGCTAGAAGGAAATATGTAAGCATACAGAACGATTTATCTCGTATTGATTTGATAGTGAGTTCTCTGTATAGCTTCTTTCTGAATGTGTCGCATCTTTCTTATTGAAACTTCCTTATCCTAAGAGGAGGTCAGTTTGAAGTTGGGATTAATTCTGAATACCCTCAAATATCATTACTATCATCTAAGACCAGAAGGTAAGTTCCTCAATAGTGGTGATGCTTAGTAAAGATTGTTACTTTATGTATATTGTTGTTTTTCAGCTTCTCACTTGCGTCCGACTCTTTGCCACCCCATGGACTGCAGCACGCCAGGCTTCCCTGTCCTTCACCATCTCCTGGAGCTTGCTCAGACTCATGTCCATTGATATGAGTTTACATATATAGTAATTATGTTTTAACACTTTTCAAAAACAATACCAATTTTAAAGAATTAAATTTTAAAATTTATTTTTAATTGTAAAAGAAAGAATTCACCTCATTCTTCTGCAAAATGTTGAAAATGACAATCCCAGTGACTGAGCCTCTTAGTTTGGGAATTAGAAACCCAGATTAGAATCTTACCTTTTCCCACCTGCAGCTTCTTGATCTGGGGTGCATTTCTTGCAACCTTATATTCTTATTTCTTCTAATATCACTGAGAAGACTAATCCCCCTCACAGGCTGTTATGTGAATATAAATGTATCCAGCACACTGCTGAAGACACAGAGGAACTTTATCTATTTTTATGACTATTTTTCACAGAGGATTAGGAAGAATTGACTTTTTTTGGCAATAATACAGAAAAAAAAGCAACCCTACATTAAACAGAGAAACGGTCATCTCCAATTTTAAAGAACAAAGAGACCCATATTATGCATAGCAGTTCCTCCAAAGAAGAGTTCTACATATCCATGTTTGGAGTGAACGAGTTATGGTTTGTATCCATTAGTAATCATGTTGATATATTTTTGTGTGTGAGGTATATTTAAATTTTGTTTCCAATGCCATGATTAGTCTTAATTGTTAAAAAATGTATATGATGGCAAAATAAATGTAGGTTAGAGAATTGGGTCTTACGAATTTCTTAATCTTGATGAGATTCATTTTTTCCATCTGTCAAATTAAGTTAATGACATAATTATTGCTATTGTGTGCTATGATTATTTTCGCTCTATGGATAGAATGAAACCATTCACATAGATTTATCCCAGATCACTTCTCTACATGGATGACTCCTTGCAGTCAGCTCTGTGTTTGAAAGCTGAATGGTCCATTCCTAATGTACATATTTATTTGTGCACCATTTATAAGCACATTTTTTAGCAGTTTACTAATAACACACATTTAGCCTCTGATTATTTGCAACTTCATATACTAACAATCCAGAAGTGTACTATTGGAAAGGAACCGTCCTTTTCTTCATCTGACCCCTCCCCAACTCCCCCATCATTCTCTCCAGAAATAATGAACTGCAGTTAATAACTGAATGTGCGTTTTTCTAGATGGTCTGTATGCATGGACGTGTTTTTTGGGATGGCGGTGGGTCATAGGTGCAGCTGATTTGTTAAGTGCTGCTGAATAGTGTGGGCATCTTTGTGTGTGTGTGTGTTTCTGCCTCGCCCTTTGCCTGCTGTCTGGTCTGTCTGTCTGTGTTCATCACTTCGATAGCCGCCTCCTATTCTGTGAGTCATTGAAGCCAGTCCTCATGATGGGACATTTGCTGATCTTGTAAATAGCTCTACAGCCAGCATCTTTGCACACAGCTGCTTGTCCCTTTATCTGCTTCCTCAGGACAAACTCCTAGAGATGGGGTTGTTAGAGCAAAGGTAGGCCGGTACGTGGCAGGCCCAGTAAGCTTTGCCTGCCTTAAACTCTCATTGGCAAGACTGAGAATCCACTTCCTCCCAGCTGTCCCCAGTGGTCCCTGCCCAGGTGGGCGTGCCCACCAGTATTAACAGCCACACATCTTAGGCTGGGGCTCTAAGCTTAAATTTGCATTGATCTCTGTTTACGTGGCATGTCCACTTTTTTTCTGTCGCTGCACAGTATGAAGTAGCGCTAGAGGTTAAGAACCCGCCTGCCAAAGCAGGAGACATGAGACGTGGGTTTGATCGCTGGGTCAGGGCGATCGTCTGGAGAAGGAAATGGCAAGCCACTCCAGTATTCTTGCCTGGAAAGTCCCATGAAGAGAGGAGCCTGTTGGGTGATAGTCTATGGGGTCGCAAAGAGTCAGACATGACTGAGGCGACTTAGCATGCACTCAACCATGCCATGAATATAGTAATCTATTGTTAAAGGTATATCTATAAAATACTGGATTAGGGAAATTTATAGGAAAGATGTTAATTTTGTTACAGTCACTCCTGTATCTTTTCATTACTTTCCCATACCAATGCCCTGCTACAATTTCTGTCAACTCACATGTAGTCTGATTCTTGTGTTCCTTTCGGTCTTGCATCTTCCTATCATAAATACCACACGAATATCTTTACTGGAATTTTATGCAACATTCCCTGTTTCTCAAATCTCTGTTCATCCTTATACTCACATTCTCAGTTACCTTACATGGTTTCCCATTTCCTCAGGGTAGCAAGAAAATCCATCAGCCATTCATAACGTTTGATCCATTTTCAACCTCTTGGGCTTAGCTACTACTACATGCTTAGTCATGTCCGACTCTTTATGACCCCATGGACTGTAGACCATCGGACTGCTCTGTCCATGGGATTTTCCAAGCAAGGAATGGATTGGGTTGCCATTCACTTTTCCAGGGAATCTTCCTAACCCAGGGATCGAAGCTGCCTCTCCTATTTTTTCTTGCATCATCTGGCAAATTCTTTCTCACTGAACCACCTGGGCAGCTTTGCTACTATTATGTGTAAGACCTGATGATTCACATTAGGCTCTGGGTCAGCTCAGATGATCAAATGTGCACAGACGGTCTACTGTTGTGTGTGCATAGGGCTCCTCATGTCTCCAACTATAAACACATCCTAGGAGAGGATTTGAGTTAACTTCAAGAGATCAGTAATATTTTCTTCCTTTATCAAAAGAAAAAAACTACTCTTCAGAATTCAGAACTCAATAGAATTTGGCATTTATTACATGGAAAGGATAATGAATTCAAGATTGAGCTAATATGATCTATTTTTTCAGGTTATGTAATTAACCATAATATAATATACATGGAGAATAGGAATAACGTGACAGAGTTTGTTCTCCTGGGACTCACACAGAATCCAAAGCTGCAGAAAGTCATATTTGCTGTGTTTCTGGCCATCTACATTGTCTCTACGGTAGGGAATGTGCTCACCTTGGTCACATCACAGTCAGCCCATTGTTGGGGTCCTCAATGTACTTCTTTCTGGCTCATCTCTCTTTTATTGATGCTTGTTACTCCTCTGTCAATAACCCGAAATTGA
This sequence comes from Capreolus pygargus, assembly GCA_012922965.1. Taxonomy (NCBI): domain Eukaryota; kingdom Metazoa; phylum Chordata; class Mammalia; order Artiodactyla; family Cervidae; genus Capreolus; species Capreolus pygargus. Next base: position 419,410 of record SNSB01003815.1, on the reverse strand, counting down.
TTGTAGATTCCCTCCATGAAACAAAAACTAGCCCTTTCAATGAATGCATGACTCAGATCTTTGGGGAACATTTATTTGGAGGTGCTGATATCATTCTGCTCACCGTGATGGCCTATGACCACTATGTGGCTATCTGCAAGCCGTTGCACTACAAAACCATCATGAACTGGCAGTTGTGTTGGCTGCTAATTGGAGTGGTGTGGGTGGGAAGATTTCTTCATGCAACCATTCAGATCCTCTTCATCTTCCAGTTACCCTTCTGCGGCCCTAACGTCATAGATCACTTTATGTGTGACCTGAACCCTTTACTCAACCTTGCCTGCACTGATACCCACACTCTAGGGCTTTTTGTTGCTGCCAACAGTGGTTTCCTCTGTGTGTTAAACTTCCTCCTCTTGTTGGGCTCCTATGTGGTCATCACGTGCTCCCTAAGGACACACAGTTTGGAGGTGAGGCGCAAGACCCTCTCCACGTGTGTCTCCCACATCATAGCCATCATCATATTCCTTGTGCCTGCATTTTTGTGTACCTGAGGCCAGCAACTACTCTTCCGATTGATAAAGCAGTTACTGTGTTTTATACCATGATAACTCCCATGTTAAATCCTTTAATCTATACCTTAAGAAATGCCCAGATGAAAAATTCCATTAGGAATTTGTGTAATAGGAAAGTGATTTCAGGGGATGGATAGATAAAATTTGCAGGAAGCCCAGCATTGATTCTACTAATGCGAAGGTCAAATGGACATTGCTGATGCTTCCAGCAGAGAATACCTATGAGATAAAAGGAAAATAAACAGCCAGTATACATCATAGATTCTGCAGGGGGGACAAGAAATGGGTACAAGAAAAGTCAGGAAAAACTTAGCAGGAGACTACTTTTGCATGTTTGGGACATTCTACCAGGTTGGGACTTAGATTTTCTAGTTTCATCAGTGTATGTGGATCAATAAACTCATTCTAATAAAATAAAATAAAGTAAAAAAAAAAAAAAAAACCTCATATTTAGCAATAATCTCTGTAACAATCCAATGAAGTCGACATTGCTACTACCCTCACTTTACAGGTGGGAAAGCAAGCAGAAAGAGGAGAGCTCCCAAACAGAAATATTGAAGATTATTTAGCTGTATTTAGCTGACCTCTCAGACTATGTTCTCAGCTGCTGAGCTGTGTTGCCAGGCAATGATAACAGAAAAGACACATGACTACTTTATTATTTCCATTTTTTGAGACAGGCGCTGTGCTGAGACACACACACACATATACATATATGTAATTTTATATATGGTATATGACTAGTTTAGGGGTTCAAACTAATAGGCCATTTAACCTCTAAGGGGTACATAAGTTATATTATACCATATTTCCAAATTTTCTTGTTGCTTTCAGAATCATTTTGCTTTGCTTATGTCATGATCTTATCCTGATAATCCATCAAAAAGAGTGATGATTCAAGTAAAAGTATAGTTTAATGTCAGACAGAAATTTTGCCTTCTAAAATAAATTAAATGTCATATTCTCTGTAATACTTACCTACTTGCTAACAATAGTTTCTGCAAGTAGCACAACATCTGGTTTATGATAAATACTGAATCAGTTCAGTTCAGTCACTCAGTCATGTCCGACTCTTTGGACCCCATGGACTGCAGCACACCAGGCCTCCCTGTCCATCACCAGCTCCCGGAGTTTACTCAAACTCATGTCCATTGAGTTGGTGATGCCATCCAGCCATCTCATCCTCTGTCCTCCCCTTCTCCTCTCACCTTCAATCTCTCCCAGCAGATACTGAATAAATCAATATTCAATATTACAGCTGGGGCAAGTAAGAAAGACTCTAATAATTTGTATCATAAATCCAGGAAATGTATTTGGGAATGGATAAAAGTAGAGTCACTAACTTTGATCAGCCTGATCTACTGATATGGACTCACTAAACAGTGGTGATAGTTTAGTTGCTAAGTTGTGTCCGACTATTTGCGACCCCATGGACTGTAGACCAGTAGGCTCCTCTGTCAGTGGGATTTCCCAGGCAAGAATACTGGAGTGGGTTGCCATTTCCTTCTTCAGGGGACCTTCCCCTCTCGGGGATGGAACCCAGGTCTTCTGCACTACAGATGATCTCTTGAATTGCAGGCAGATTCTTTGCTGACTTAGCCACCAGGGAAGCCTCCACTAAGCAGAGATCCTCCATTTAATGTAGCAACTGGAGGAGGTAAGAAAGGCTTTCACAGTTTTTTTTTTTTTTTTTTTTTTTGGTGTCTAAGATATGAATCAAATGGTAACCCACAGTGAGCAGCTTAGAAATACTCAAACTTCTTTAGTTTAATACAGAAGATTAATTAATTCCTGGTTAATCAACAGGAATAGACTGTAACATAAGCAAATTCGTTATTGAAGATCCACTCAACCTCCCTGGGAAGGCACAGAGCACAAAGCTTTCATCACAACCGTGAAAGATAAACTTGAAGGGGGGAGTTTGGCATCCTTGAGAAGCTCTGAGATGGTTCTTTCTATATGCCAGCCCTCTGGTTTCTGGTTTGCAAATTAGAATGTGTTACGAGTGATTTGATCCTGGGGAACAAGAGCCAAGTGGTGGCACTCAACCCCAAAGGCAAGGTGGGTTTAGTTACTGTAATGGGCAGTAGAGTGTAGTGCTGTTGTTAATAATTTAATGTTACTGCCCATTTGGTTGCCGTTTTGATGATGCTTGCACCAGATGGTGACCTGATGTACTGTGTCCATCGCTTGTCCCCAGACAACTTGTGTACTTAAACTTTACTTGTACTTAAACACAGTGAAAAATGGGAACATCATGAAAACATTAACCAAGAAAGGGGGAAAACTTGAAGAGTATATAAAGATAAGGAACAGTAAGGGTTTGGGGAATACCCTGTTTTCCTCCATTGATCTGGCCAATGAGGCGGGGGGACCAGGTTGTTTTCCACTTCTCTTGTGCACAAACTCTTCGAACTCCTTTGCGAACAAAGAACTCTGTAAAATATAAAATGGTGGGCTCCCAGACTCATGGTGAGGTCGCCTCCATGCATGGATGCATGGATGGTGGTCTCTCTGGTACTCAGGGGTGCTGATTATTGGACTCAACAGCTGCTGAGAGCCAGATGAAGATGCTTTGCCCCTGACTGTTGAGATTCATTTACTATGTGCTGTTTCAAATTCGCTTCTTTCCTTTCACTTTGATCCTTGAGTGGTACCAGCCTAAATACTTAATAAACTGGTGTTTGCTACCAACCTGTGGACTGCATCTTGAATTCTTTAAAAGAACCTCTGAAGCAAAGCAAAAGATAGAGTCAAAATGACAGTCAGAATAACCAGCAGAAGAGGACTTATAGTGCTGTCCAGCTGATGGTGGTGTTCCTAGAGTGAAATAGAGAGGATGCTTTCTCGGTTCTCAGTTGAACGGTGTCAGCAGAAAAGTTCTAGATTACATAAACAAACATATAGCTCAAATCATTAAAAGAGAAATCTGCATCATCAGAATCAATTCCCAGACTTGAGCCAGTTTACAGATTCAG
>SNSB01003815.1:373838-415868 GCA_012922965.1 Capreolus pygargus | reverse complement strand
AATGCTATGAACAAAATGGGGGATTCAGTACCCTTGAAGAAGGACTTTGGTACCTTGCTAAAATTTTATAATGTATCTTTCCCTCAGATTTGGACCTCCAGCCTTTTATCAGGTAAACTATGCACTGTGGAAAAGTAAATAATCAGATCTTTCAGAACACTGGCTTTGACCTGAAACTTATTCCAAGAGATCCAAAGCAATACTGTAGTCCCTCAATCAGAGTAAGTATACGGAGGTCTGGCGATCAATGGAATTTTAGCTCAGGTCTATTTACAGTGGGCCCAGTGATCATGGAACCCATGCCGTGGTTATTTCCTCAACTCCAGAATGCATAATTGGAATAGATATTCTTAGCAACTGAAAGAAAGGTTTGGCTGACCTGTGCAGTAAGAGACATTATGTCAGGAAAAGCCAAGTGTAAGACACCGCTACTGTCCTACCTAGGAAAACAGTAAATCAAAGCTGAATCACACCTCTGGAAGGATTGTAGAGATTATTGCCAATGTCAAACCTTGGAAGATGCAAGGGTGTGGATTCCCAGAACATACAATTTCAACTCTCTCATTTTGCCTGTTGCCAAAGACAGATGGATCTTGGAGAGTGAGTGGGTAATTCTAAGGTTAACCAGCTTCTGTATCAGATGCAGTTTCTTCCCAAGAGTAAATTATCAGAACTGCTGGTACCTAGTATGTAGCTAAGCTTCTGCTTTTACGTCTCTGTCAATAAGAACTACCAGAAGCATTTAGATTTCAGCTTGAAAGGCCAGATACAAACCTCCGTGGTCCTACATCAGGAATGCATCAGCTCTCACCAGAATTGTGTTATAATATAGTTTATAGAGATCTTGGGTGTCATATTATACAAGATATCACATTGGTACATTATACTGATGACATCATGCTGATTGGACCTACTGATCAAGAAGTAGTAACTGTTGAGGTAATTGGAACACAGGTTGGAAAAGAATTTCTAGGCACAGATCATTTCAGAAGGGAGTAAGTTTATTAAGAGCATGAAGCACAGATAAGGAAGGCACTGCAAATGTAGTGGTCAAATCTCCTGACAGACCAGGGAAAGTCAAGAGTTTTCATGGGTTAGTAGCCAATTTTTACAGCCTCCAGGCAAAGCAAATTCCTGCTGAAAAGTTGGCATTAGGTGATTGGTTTGGGTGCTATAGGGTGACTATTGGGGTGGGCATTTTTGCCTAATCTGAGGTCAGGAAGCCTGCTGGTGATGATCAGAGGGGCTTTCAGCAACAGTTACAATGGGGCTCAGCCAGCTTCGGAGGTGACCTCAGTTCTGGGCTCCACTTCTGTGGCCTTGGTTCAAGACCTCGCACCTGTGGCCTTGGGGCAGAACTCAATAGAAATTGCTTTAGAGGTTTGGTAAAATATTTCCTGTGTTACAGGGCAATACAAGTTCAGCTAAAATTAGGAGACTCAAACTCAATGAAATTTCTAGGGGCCCAGTAGCATAGGGCATATCAAGCTATCCCTTTTAAGATTCTGAAGGATCATTTGTTCTATCTGGCTTCTCCTATAACCAAAGATGATGCATATTGTCCCTAGGACCTCATTGGATTTGGGAGTCAACATATCTTTCATTTTGGAGTATTAATCTGACTTATTTATAAATTATTCAAAAAGCTGATAGCTTGAAGTGGGTGCCCAAAATAGAAAAGATTCTGCAAAAGTTTGGGCCATCACATAAGCTTCTCTTCCACTTGGGACAAATAATCCAGTAGATCTATGGTGCTTGATGTGTCAGTGGGAGATAAGAATGTTGGAAATGTCTGCCCTCCATATGTGAATTTCAGTGAGACACTTAGGATTTGGGGAAAAAATTCTTGCCATCCTCGAAAGATAACCACTTCCCTTTTTATGAAAATGCTCGTACCCTGCTAGTAGTTCTTAAAGGAAACTGAATGCTTCAGTATGGGCCACGAAATCACTATGCAACTTAAGTTTCTCTCATGCACTTGATATTATCTAACCCATCAAAGTCATAAAGTGGAGTACTCCATCATCAAATGAAGTGATATATACATGATCTGGCCCAAGTAGGACCGGAAGGCAAAGTTCCAGAGAGAAGTGGCAAAAACGCTCATGGTCCCTGCTCCCACTGCATTCCCTTCTCTCCCCCTGCCTGCACCTGTGGATTCATGGGGTCAGCTGACTGAGGAATGCAAGACTTCAGCCTTCAGACTTCTGCAGTGATCTCCAAAATTGGAAGCTGCAGAAGCAACCTCATCCTGAAAATGCCTGAAGCTCAGTAGTGAAGGAAAACCTTCAAAATGGGTGCATTTCAAGGGATGCATCTAGTTGATTACTTTACTTGGAAGGAGAAATGTACAAATGTACGACATATACTCATTCATAGTTTTGGTCAATGATTTGTCTTAATCGTCAGAGGCTTGTGGGGACGAGGGGTATAGTTGCAAGGTTGGTGACAAGAAAATTTGAGGAAGAGGTTTATGTACAGACTTGCTTGAATGGGCAAAAAGCATGAAACTCCTTGCTTCCCAAATCACCAAGGTTGAAAATGGAAGTAACAATCTACACCACTCACTGCAGTTGACTATAAGCAAACTCTGTGCTTCCTGTTCCCATTTTGTTCTGTTTGCTTAGAGGCTTTAGCTACAAAGAGAGAAATGCTTCCACCAAGAGGGACACAAGATTCTGTTGAACTGAACATTGAGTCAGTGATGCCATCCAACCATCTCATCCTCTGTCATCCCCTTCTCCTCCTGCCTTCAATCTTTCCCAGCATCAGGGTCTGTTCAAATGAGTCAGCTCTTCGCATCAGGTGGCCAAAGTATTGGAGTTTCAGCTTCAGCACCAGTCCTTCCAATGAATATTCAGGACTGATTTACTTTAGGATGGACTGATTGGATCTCCTTGCAGTCCAGGGGACTCTCAGGAGTCTTCACCACCACCGCAGTCCAAAAGCATATATTAGTGAATTTCAAAATATTAGTAGATTTGAGCAAAACATGAGACAAACCAAAAATTATTTAGACTTGAGAGAGAATTATCTATACCATATATGTGAATTATGAACTTTCTTTCTTGAAAAGGAAAACACTTTGGAAGCAGAAATATATAGTGGTTTCTAGGAATTCCAAAGGATAAGTAATGGCATAAATTATGCCCAGACCAATTTTGGGAAGGGAAATAGTTATGTTTAATATTGTGATGGTAGATAAATGATATAATATGTTGTGTCAAAACTCATAAAACTATGTTAAAAAATGGTAAATTGAAAACTAAATTGTCCTTTATTAAACATGTATTAATTTTGGTCATCAGTTTTAGTAAATATACCACACAAATGCAAGATGTCAGAAAACTGGGAAATTGAGAGGGATACAGAGTGGGTATTTGTGAACTGTCAGTATTTATTGCACACTTTTCTGTAAACTTAAAGCTTTTCTAAAAGTAGCGTGTTTAAAAGTTTATTTACCCAGGTGGTTCAGTGGTAAAAAATCTGCCAAGCAGGAGACACAGGTTCAATCCCTTGGTGGAGAAGATCCCCTGCCGAAGGCAGCCCACTCCAGTGTTCTCACCTGGGAAATCCCATGGACAGAGGAGCCTGGTGGGCCACAGTCCATGGGGTCACAAAGAGTTGGGCTCAGTTTAGTGACTAAATAGCCAGCAGCAAGCTCAACTTCTCTTTACCATATTTAAAATATTTTATTTGAATTTTTATTTAATTTATTCTATATGTGCATATTTTATTAAGCTACATATTAATGCCGACAAATCCTCTTCAGTTTACCCTAGGAAGCTATACAGATATCATCAATGAACACACTGCCTCTTGTCTAGTGGCATGGCATGACATCACTTGACAAGATAACTCTGAATGCCTTTTGAGCATTAATAATAGACACAGGGATGTTGTGGGGGATGCCGCAATAATCTAGAAAAGAGACTATGATAGTCTGAACCAGGTGAGAAGCAGTGTGTAGTCAGAAGACATCTGATATGAATTCAGTTTTAATTTTTGATGGGAGTGTAAAACGGCACATCCACTTTGGATAATATTCTAGATGGTTAGCATAAAGTCAACATACACTTAGCATATATTCCAACAGTTTTATTTTTAGCCAAATATCCTGGAGAAGTAGTATGTTTTTCAAAGCTTTGTACTATTATGTTCACAACTGCTTTGTACATAACAGACAAGAGACTGTAATAATCCAAATATATATTAATAAAAGAGAAGGATAGAAAGAAAAAAGTGAAGTCACTCAGTCGTGTCCAACTCTTCGTGACCCCATGAACTGTAGCCTACCAGGCTACTCCATCCATGGAATTTTCCAGGCAAGAGTTCTGGAGTGGTTTGCCATTTCCTTCTCCAGGGAGTCATCCCAACCTGGAGATCGAACCTGTGTCTCCCCCGTTGCAGCCAGATGCTTTACTGTCTGAGCCACCTGGAAAGCCCCAAAGAGAGAGATAAGTTGGAATAAAAATATAAAATTAAATCTTTCTCAGCCATAAAAAGCAATGAGTTACTGGTACACTCATCATTGATTAATTGCAAAAATATTTTGTTCAGTTGAAGTCTTGCTTAAAAGTATTTCCTTATGGTTTCAAATGTATTGAACTATAGAACAGGCAAAACTATATGTTGGAAAAATAAAGCAAAACATTGATTTAATATAAGGGGTAAGGAACTGAGAATTGTTAAGGAGGCAGCATGAGGAAAATTTCTGGTGTAAAACAAAATTGTTAAATCATTTGATAAGTACTAGGTTACCCATGTATAATCATTTTGAAATATTAAATGTTTGAAAAAACACACAATAATATGCTGGAGAATTTAAAAAAAAATTTAATTGGATAATTGCTTTACAAGATTGTGTTGATTTTTGCTATACAACAATGTAAATCAGTCATAAGTAAACACTATCCAATAGTAATAGCCAGCTCTTGGTAATTTTGTTTCCTTTCTGAAAAAAAGTAGATTTTTATTATTTTCTTTCAGTAATTTCTTCATCCTTAAAGAGTTAAATATTATTTTTAATGAAAATTACTGTTTTATTTATTATTTACTTTTCCATCATAATATACTCATTGTCACAAATTATTTCAGAACTTCATAGAGCATTATTTTAAGAGGCACATAACATTTCTTCTTACAGAGCACAACAGTATGTTAGTCATTTGTTTACTGCTTGGATTGCACATTGCATTCTATTTGTGGACTTGCTGAACATCATTGCATGAGATGATTTTTTTCCCACATTCATTATAATTTGGATAGCAACATCACATTCAATTAAGTTATATTCAACAGTGCCTGCGACTCGTTAGATTTTAACAGTGATCCTCTTTGTACTTTTCTGTGTGAGACTCAATAACTCTCTGATATGCTATTCTGGATGACCAAGGTCTGCCTTGACCTTTGACCCAGACTGAACCTTTGGAGCCCAGGATGGTAAATGGGGCTCCTAAGATGTTCAACAGCTGGAAAAAGGAGTCAAGTTTCCAGATAAGGAGCCAGTTCTGCCCTTATTTATTATGGACTATACCACTAAGGAACAGTGCATTCAAAGTAAGTATGGAAAATATATTAGAAAATTATGCTGGATTAGTTTGTATTGATGCCTGTCTGAGTAAAACATGGAAGCTATTTTTCACTTGCCTATTAGAAAACACTCAGAATTCCTGTCCATTTGGACCATCATTTTTAATAGTAGTCTCTTCACAGGGCAATGAAAAAAAAAATGTTCCTGTCTGCATTTCAGGGGGTGGGGGAGTATCTTAAGAAACAATGACATAGGTTATTGGCATCATAGAAAGTATCTTCCCCACTATGCCAGTCATAAACACCTCATATGTAATAAACAACTTATTTGTCTATTTAGCTTATAAAGGCAGCAAGTTAATTGCCTCATGTTCATTTATCACATACCAACGAGGGTTTGGAGCTCTTAGGTGCTTCACACTGAGCAACATCACCAGGGAAATGTGGGGGAGAAGGTAAAAAACAGAAAAAATAAAGATAATCTTATTTATTTAAAAGGAAGTAGGTCACCCAGAAACAACTCTGTTACTATCTAGGGCCTTAAATGACCTATTCTGGTGTTAGAAGCTTAGCAGAACCATGTGGTATAATATACTCAAAGCCTTAAATGAAAAAAAAAATAATGCCAAACAAGAATTCAATACACATGAAAAAGTATCTTTTAAAAAGAGGGTGTAATCTGCATTTCCAATTATTAACAATGTTTGATATCTTTGCAAGTGCCTGTTGACCAACTGTATTTCTTCTATGAAAAAATATATTTTTAATTTTTTAAATATTGAATTGTATGAGCTGTTTACATATTCTGGATATTAACCTATCAGTCATGTTATTAGCAAATATTTTCCCCCATTCATGTTGTTTATTCACTTAGTTGATAGTTTCCATTGCTATGCAAACAATTTTGAATTTAATTGGGTACCATTTCCTCATTTTATTTTCTTTGGTTTAAGAGACAAATCCAAAATTTTTGCTACAATTTTTTATCATAGTGTTCTGCCAATACTTTCCTGTAGGAGTTTTATGGCTTCCAGTCTTACATTTAGATTGTTAATCCATTTCAAATTTACATTTTATATGATGCTAGAGAATGTTTTAATTTCATCCTCTTTTGCATATAGCTGTTCAACTTTCCCAACACCATTATTGAAAAGGCTGTCTTCAACCTTGTATGTTCTTACCAACTTTGTCATAGATTAACAAACCATAAGTGTGTGGGTTTATATCTGGTGTCTCTATTTCATTTTACTCATATCTGAGTCTGTTTGTGTGCCCATAACATACTGTTTTGATTACTGTAGTTTTATCCTGGGAGAATGATACATTCAGCTATGCTCTGTCTTAAATTTGTCTTGGCAAATTAAACCACAGTGAGATACTGTCTCTAATTTGACAAAATGGCTATTATTAAAAGGAAAACAAATTTTGGCAAGGATGTGTAGAAAAGCAAACCCTTGAAAACTGGTACAGCCACTATGGAAAACATCATGGAAGTTTCACAAAAAAACTAAAACTAGAACTACCATATGACCCAGAAACTACACTCCTAGTGATATGTCTGAAAAAAATGAATGCTTATTCAAGAGATACATGCACCCAATGTTCATAGCAGCATTATTTATGATAGCTGATGTATGGAATCAGTTTGTGTCCATCAAAAGATAAACAGATGAAGATAAAGTGATATACACATTTAATGGAATGCTATTCTGTCACAAAAAATAATCAAATCTTGCCATTTGCAATAACATGGATTCACTTGAAGGGCATCACACTAAGTGAAATGAGTCAGACAGACAAAGATAGATATAGTATGATACCATCTATATGTAGAATGCAAAATATAAACTACTTAATGAGTATAACTTCTCACACTCTAGCAAAGTAATGCTCAAAATTCTCCAAGTGAGGCTTCAACAGTACATGAACCGAGGACTTCCAGATGTTCAAGCTGAATTTAGAAAAGCAGAGGAACCAGAGATCAAATTGCCAACCTTTGTTGGATCATGGAAAAAGCAAGAGATTCCAGAAAAACATCTACTTCTGCTTCATTGACTACACTAAAGCCTTAGACTGTGTAGCTCACAACAAGCTGTGGAAAATTCTGTCTCCTGAGAAACCTGTATGCAGGTCAAGAAGCAACAGTTAGAACTGGACACGGAACAATGGGCTGGTTTCAAATTTGGAAAGCAGAACGTCAAGGCTCTATATTGTCACCCTGCTTATTTAACTTGTATGCAGAGTACATCGTGAAAAATGCCCGGCTGGATGAAGCACAAGCTGGAATCAAGATTGTCAGGAGAAATATCAATAACCTCAGATATGCAGGTGACACCACCCTTATGGCAGAAAGTGAAGAAGAACTAAAGAGCCTCTTGATGAAAGTGAAAGAGGAGAGTGAAAAAGATGGCTTTAAACTCAACAGTCAAACAACTAAGATCATGGCATCCGGTCCCATCACTTCACGCAAATAGATGGGGAAACAGTGACAAACTTTATTTTCTTGGGCTCCAAAATCACTGCAGATGGTGACTGCAGTCATGAAATTAAAAGACTCTTGCTCCTTGAAAGAAAAGTTATGACCAACTTAGACATCATATTAAAAAGCAGAGACATTACTTTACTGATACAAAGGCCCATATAGTCAAAGCTATGGTTTTTCCAGTAGTCATATTGGATGTGAGAGTTGAACCATAAAGAGAGCTGAGTACCGAAGAATTGATGTTTTTGAACTGCGGTGCTAGAGAAGACTCTCAAGAGCCCCTTGGACTGCAAGGAGATCCAACCAGTCAATCCTAAAGGAAATCAATCCTGAACATTCATTGGAAAGACTGAGGCTGAAGCTGAAACTCCAATACTTTGACCACCTGATGTGAAGAACTGACTCATTGGAAAAGACTTTCCCTGAGGCTGGGAAAGATTGCAGGCAAGAGGATAAGGGGACAGCAGAGTATGAGATGGTTGGATGGCACCATCAGCTGGTTGGACATGAGTTTGAGTAAACTCCGGGATTTGGTGATGGACAGGGAAGCCTGGCGTGCTGCAGTCCACGGGGTCACAAAGAGTTGGACATGAGTGACTGAAATGAACTGAACTGAGGAATTGAATAGTCTCTTCAGCAAGCAATGCCAATAAACAGGTATCAAAAACAAAAGAATGAGCTTGGAACCCTGTTTCCTTTTTATATGAAGGTTAACTCAAAATAGGTCAAGAACAAAGTGTACAACTCAAACTATGATATTCATAGTAGAAAACACAGGTAACATTTTCAAGACTTTGGATTAAGCAACAGTTTCTTAAATTAGGCAATAAAATCACAGATAACAAGAGAAAAATAGATAAGTTTGATTTCCCTAAAATTCAAAACTCTTGTGCATCAAAGGGCACTGTCAAGAAACTGAAAGCTGGAGAACATTTCTGATGGTTATGTAACATGATGCCAAGTTGTAAATACATAGTCATTCCTCATAAAGTCAAATATAAAATTGTCACAGGACTCAGGAACTCCTCTACTAGATAAACAAACAAAAATTGCGAACAAGTATTCAGACAAACCCGTATAACCGCTTGGTGGTGGTGGTTTAGTCGCTACTGCGTATTCAACTCTTGTGACCCCATGGACTATAGCCTGCCAGGCTCTTCTGTCCATAGGATTCTCCAGGCAAGAATACTTGAGTGGGTTGCCACTTCCTTCTCCAGGGGATCTTCCCGACCGAGGAATTGAACCCAGGTCTTCTGTATGGTAGGCAAACTCTTTACCAACTGAGCTACAATGGAAGCCCATATAAACACTTGCAGTAGCACTACTTGCAATAGCCAAAACACCCCAAATTACTAACAACCCATGAACGAATAATAGACTTTGGTCTATCCATGCAATAGGATATTAATTCGTGATAAACATGAACAAAGTACTAATATATGTTACAATATAAATAAACTTGGAAACATGTTAGGACAAATAAACCAGAAGATCTTACATTATGTGATTTTATGTATATAAAATGCCCAGAATAAGCAAATTTGGAGAAATAAAAATCTCTTAGTGGTTTCCAGGTCCTCGGGGTAGGGAAAAATGGTAATATGATAACTGACTTAATTGACAAGTGGTGATGAAAATGTTCTGCAACTAGAGGGCTGTGATCATTGCACAACATTGCTGATGTATTAAGAGTCAAAGAATAGTATATTTTAAAATCATTAAAATAATGAAATTTGCCTCAATAATAGCCACTAATACACATTTTTAAGTAAATGAAACTGAGTTAATAACAAACTGAAATTTCTGGAAAGGAGTAAAATCTTTACAGGTAAATCTTGGTATATTTCTTTTCAAATTTATGAAAAATTAGGAGAGTAGGAAATACCATGAAGAGATTTAAAAGTCAGATAATTTGACAAATTAAAATCTAATTTATCATAAAATTATTACAAAATCTAACTAAAGAAAATTTTAAAAAGATGATAGTTTTATGACAACTTAATGCATTAAATGTGTTAAATGTGTACATACAATTAGTCTAAAAATCACTCTGTGCCCAGTAAATTCAACTTTTGAATTTCACAAAATATTTTTAAAATAAGTAACACAAATTCTAAAGAAATTCTTTCAGAAAATAGATAATTCTCAGCACATCATTTTATGAAATTACCATCACCTACCTGCCAAGTTGCATTATAAGGTTATAAAATATATGTATTATGAACATACTAAGCAACATATCAATGAGTGAGTTCTGTCATTTTAAAAAGTAATTTTTCAACATGACTGTATAATCTATTCCAGTAGTAAAACAGTTTAACTTTCAAAAATTAATCAATGATATTCACTAAATTAAAAGAATAAAGGAGAGCAATCTCATGACCAGTTTGATAGATGTATGCAAATTGAAAACTTTCAATTTAAATTTATGAATAAAAATATAAGAAAATGAAGGATGAAAGGAATGATTCAATCTGAGAGTATCTGAATAATATCTACATCTATCATCATACTTAACTGAATTCTAAGACTGAAAAGAAGTCATGTCTGTCCTCTCCTAATTTCTGTTCTGCATTGTACCCCAAATTCTAGTAATTAAATTTAAAACAAAAGAAAAACAGAAAACAGAATACAGAAAACAGAAAAGAAGAAGCAATATTATAAAAACATCAGCGTACATAATTATATAGGTAGAAAATGCCAAGGTGCAAGTGAAAATTTTAGTCACTTAGTCATATCTGAGTCTTGGTGATCCCATGGACAGTAGCCCACCAGGCTCCTCTGACCATGGAATTCTCAGAGGCAAGAATACTGGAGTGGATTGCCATTCCCTTCTCCAGGGAATCTTCCCGACCCAGGAATTGAACTCGGGTCTCCTCCATTGTGGGAAGATTCCTTACCATCTGAGCCACCAGGGAAGCTCAGAAAATGCAAAGGGCTCTACAGAAAATCTAATAGATCTAATCAGCTAATTCAATAAGATTACAGGCTAGAAAGTCAACACAACATATCAAATGTATTTCTATGAAAGCAATAGTTAGAAATAGAAATTAGAAAGAACATTAAATTAATATTCTACTAAAATATGACATTTGAAGGACATATTTAAAAATATATTAAAGAATTTTATGTATATACCAGAAAACACTACTGAAAGAAAGCAAATATGTCAGTAAAGGGAAAGATATGGCATTTTGATGATTAATAGATTTAGTGTTTTCATCATATCAATTATTATAATGTCAATACAATTCCAATAAATATCTCACAGGCTATTTGAAGAAACTGACAATTCTATTTTGAAATTTATGCATAAGTATACAAATTTAAAGGAACCTAGACTAGAAAACCACTCTCAAAAAATGACTATGGCAGAACCTGTTCTACCTAAATTCAGGACCCACTATTAAGCTCCCATCAACAAAATTGCATGTACAGTTCCTTTGCCTCCTTAGGCAAGTTTATTTCCAAGTACTTTATTCTTCTTGATAAGGAGGGTAAAGAGCTGTGCACTGAAAACTATGACACTGATGAAAGAAACTGAAGATGACCCATAGATGGAAAGATACATCACGTTCTTGATTTGGAAGAACCGATGTCATAAAAATGACTATACTACATAAGGCAATCTACAGATTCAATGCAATCCCAATCAAAACTTTTTTTTTTTTTTTTTTACAGAACTAGAACAAAAAAAAAAATCTCAAAATTTGTATGGAAACACAGAAGATACTGAATACCAAAAGCAATTTTGAGAGAGAGAAATAGAGCTAAAGGAATCAAGCTCGGTGATCAGATCATGCTACAAAGTCCACTCACACACATACCGTTACTTGGTCTGCAACAAAGGAGGCAATAGAAATAAGACAATCTCTTCAATAATGATGCTGGGAAAACGCAACAGCTCTATGTAAAAGGATGAAATGAGAACATGTCCAACATCACACACACACACACACGTTAAAATGGATTAAAGACCTAAACTAACATAAGATACTATAAAACTTAGAAAATATCGGCAGAATACTGTCTAACATAAATTAGAACAAAATGATTTTCAATCCATCTCGAGTAAAGGAAATAAAAAACAGGAGTAGAGAACAGTACCTAATCAAATTCAAAACTTTTTCATGGTGAAAGAAACCATAAACAAAACAAAACAATAAAGCCCACAGAATGGCAGAAAATATTTGCAAATGACATCACTAACAAGGGATTAGATCCCCAGATTTACAAATACCTCATGCAGCTCAATTAAAAAAAAAAAATGAGCGGATCTATAGAGACATTTCATCAATGTAAACATACAGATGCCAGGAGACACATGACAAGATGCACTCATTGCTAAGTATTACAGAAATGCAAATTAAAACTACAATGAGATGTCCACTCAAACCTGTCAGAATGACCATCATCAAAAAAATCTACAACCAGTAAATACTGGAAAGGGTGTGGAGAAAAAAGAATGCTCCAGTACTGTGGAAGGGAATGTAAATTGATACAACTAGTATGGAGAACAATATGGATTTTTCTTAAAAAAAAAAAAAACTAAAAATAAAACTACCATATGATCCAGCAATCCCACTCCTGGATATATATCTGGAGGAAACATGGTTCATAAGTATACATGCACCCCAGTGTTCATTGCAGTGCTGTTTACAATAGCGAATACAGAGAAGCAATTAAGTGTCCATAAATAGATGAATGGATGAGGGAGATACAGTACATATATATATATATATATATATTGGAAGTTTTCTGACATGATCTCACAGGGTAACTACATCACAGATATTACTGTGATGGAATTATACCATCCTTGTTATTTATACAACAGTCAGCCTACTTAGAAAGCCATATAGAGAAAGGACACTCACACATTTTGGCTGCAAGTGTAGGGAATACAATTCCCCACTCAAAAATGAGTGTTTCCCAATCATGTCTCTAGAGAATACCTGCTTCTAAGATAAAGTCTTTCAATCAAAGCAGATAATTAGTTCCTGGGAGAGAAAATTGCAGCTATAGACCAGGTCCTAGAACCTCTATGGCAAACTTGGTAAATATCCATGCATGCAGTTGAAAAAGTCTTTTCTTGTTTACATTTTCCAGAGAAAGATTTGTCAAGAGTGGACGGACCTATTTGAATATGTTTCCACCACACATTTTGCCTCCTAGCTTTTGGATCACCATTCATGGAAGATCATTTTGCCTTGGTAATTTTAAGTGAATTTACTCTGAATTCAAGTCTCATATTTTCTGTGAAACCTTTTTTAGTCTTTAGGCTAGAAGAAAAGGTTTAGACCTATTCAGAGACTTACTTAACTTCTATTGACTTGATGTTGAATTATCTGAAGAGCCTCTTTCTGAGTGTGCCACATCATTCCTATTGAAAGCTTCTTATCCAAACAGGAGGTCAATTTTAAAGTGGAATTAGTTCTCAACACCCTTGACTATCATTAATACCATCTAAGACCAGAAGGTAAGTTTTTCAATAGTACTGTTAGTAAATTAGTTAGGTTGTTATTTTCCATATATAGTAATTGTTATATTTTAATACTTGTAAAATGCAATAGTAAAATCTTTTACATTCACCACCTTTCTTCAAAAGATATTTGGTAAATGTCATAAACCTAATTTGACAGAAGAAAACACTAGTCTGCCTGAGACTAAGAAATTTGTTAAGGCCCTTTTCTCTAACACCAGATATACTTATTTTGTCATTGGACAATTATTATAATAATTAAGACTACTCATGAGTATGACAATAAAACTTAAATGAATTTCACACACAAAAACATGTCAATGTGAATATTAGATGATATGAACCATCACTTGTTTAGTTCAAACATGAATATGAAGAACTTCCTGGGAGCAAATGCTGAACATAATATGGATCTCTGTGATGTCTTAAAAGTAAAATTGGAGATGATTATTCCTCAGTCTATTGTATGGTCAAATGTTTGTATGCATTATTGCCAAAAATATCAATTCTTCCTAATCTTGAGTGCATAAATAGCCATAAATAAGGAAGGTCTTCTGTGTGTCCCCAGCAGTGTGGTGTATGCATTTAAATGTTTCTTTAATCAGTCCTCATAATAGCCTGTGAGGTGAGGTGGATTATACTTCTCACTTGATATTGAAAAACAAAAATGTAAGATGCCAAGAAATGTACCTCAGATCAACAAGTAGCAAGCGAGAAAAGGCAAGATTCTAATCTGGACCTTCTGATTCTCAAACCAATATGCTCACCCAATGGGATCGCCATTTTCAACATCGTTTGCAACATTTTGCAGAAGAGAGTGGGTTCATGCTTCCTAGGGAAATTTTCAGTGGAAGAAATATGGGTAGGGGGGAGAAAGAGATAAAATGGACCATTAATGAAAGCAGTACCATATAGTTACTAATATTGGGGGATTTCAGTAAGTTATAATGTGGGTGTACATCTCTAAGCCTGTGTATAGGTTGATTCAGTTCAGTTCAGTCCCTCAGTCCTGTTAGGCTCTTTGCGACTATATAGACTGCAGCATGCCAGGCTTCCCTGTCCATCAGCAACTCCTGGAGTTTACACAAACTCATGTCCATCGAGTCGGTGATGCCATCCAGCCATCTCATCCTCTGTCGTCCCCTTCTTCTCCCACCTTCAATCTTTCCCAGCCTCAGAGTCTTTTCCAATGAGCCAGTTCTTCGCATCAGGTGGCCAAAGTATTGGAGTTTCAGTTTCAGCATCAGTCCTCCCAATGAATATTCAGGACTGATTTCCTTTAGGATGGACTGGACTGGCTGGATCTCCTTGCAGTTCAAGGGACTCTCAAGAATCTTCTCTAACACCACACGTCAAAAGCATCAATTCTCCAGCCCTCAGCTTTCTTTATAATCCAGCTCTTACATCCATACATGACCACTGGAAAAACCATAGCCTTTACCAGATGGACCTTTGTTGGCAAAATAATGTCTCTGCTTTTTAATATGCTGTCTAAGTTGGTCATAACTTTTATTCCAAGTAGCAAGTGTGTTTTAAAGTCATGGCTGCAATCACCATCTGCAGTGATTTTGGAGCCCCCCAAAATAAAGTCTGTCCCTGTTTCTATTGTTTCTCCATCAATTTGCCATGAAGTGATGGGAGTGGATGCAATGATCTTAGTTTTCTGGATGCTGAGCTTTAAGCCAGCTTTTTCACTCTCCTCTTTCACTTTCATCAAGAGGCTCTTGAGTTCTTCACTTTCTGCCATAAGGGTGGTGTCATCTGCATATCTGAGGTCATTGATATTTCTCCCAGCAATCTTGATTCCAGCTTGTGCTTCTTCCAGCCCAGCATTTCTCATGATGTGCTCTGCATAGAAGTTAAATAGGCAGGGTGACAATACACAGCCTTGACGTGCTCCTTTTCCATTTTGGGACCAGTCTGGTTTTCCGTGTCCTGTTCTAACTGTTGCTTCCCAACCTGCATACAGGTTTCTCGAGTCAGATCAGGTGGTGTGGTATTCCCATCTCTTTCAGAATTTTCCACAGTTTACTGTGATCCACACAGTCAAAGGTTTTGGTGTAGTCAATAAAGCAGAAATAGATGTTTTTCTGGAACTCTCTTGCTTTTTGATGACCCAGCGGATGTTGGCAATTTGTTTTCTGGTTCCTCTGCCTTTTCTCAAACCAGCTTGAACATCTGGAAGCTCACGGTTCACATACTGTTGAAGCCTGACTTGGAGAATTCTGAGCATCACTTTACCAGTATGTGAGATGAGTGCAGTTGTGTGGTAGTGTGAGCATTCTTTGTCATTGCCTTTCTTTGGGATTGTAATGAAACCTGGCGTTTTCCAGTCCTGTGGCCACTGCTGAGTTTTCCAAATTTGCTGGCTTATAGAGTGCAGCATTTTCACAGAATCATCTTTTAGGATTTGAAATAGCTCAACTATTTGATTAAATTGCTCTCTATATTCTCTCTCTCTATATATATATGCATTCTCTCTCTTATATATATATATTCTCTCTCTATATATATATGCATTCTCTCTTATATATATATATATATATATATATATAAGCTGTCTCTGAAGTAGGATAAAGATAAATATGACTATATTGATTCTATTTTTAAAGGTTTACTAATTCAGCATTGTATATTGTAATACTTTTATAGGTTATAGTTTAAGAATTTGGATCAAAAATGTAAGTGTAATTTAAACTAATCTTACCTCTGTTCTTTGTAGCTGCCTGAGTTTAGGTAGAATTCTTAGCTTCCCCAAGCATCTACTTCCCAATATGTAAAATAAGTACAAAAATGATAGTAGTAAACACAAGTTTTTAATTAAGCTTATATAATGAAGTATCTTAGAGCACAGTAAATATTCAGTGAGCTTTAGCTAATATTGCTAATATTACTACTATATTTTTGCTCTTATATACCATGATTTTTTTCACCTGCTATATGAATGAAATATACATAGATTGTAATCATGCCATGCATATAGCAATCAATCATTAAAGCAGATTTATCAAGTATTATAGAGTTACTGGATCTCGGAGGCATGTTTATTTAATTAGGCTTCCCCAGTGGCTCAGCTGGTAAAGCATCTTGCTGCGGTGTGGGAGGCCGGGGTTCAGCTCCTGGGCTGGGAAGCTCCCCTGGAAGAGGGAGCAGCTGCCCACTCCAGTGTTCGGGCACAGGAGCCTCTTTACCTTCTCGTTCCTGTCCCGTTCCCAACGCTCTGTCTCACCTATGTGAGCTGTTTATAAAGAGCCTGCTACTCATGTTCTTCTGTCTTCCATCCCCTTACTAAACCTCATCCCATTCCGTAGAATTCAGAGAAAGATCATTTTTGGAATTACAGCCAACACACCCTCTCTCTCACATCCCTCCTCATTCTTCCTCTCACATTTCCATTTAACTTGCATGTTTTCTCATTTCCTAAGAATAAAGGGAAACTCCCTTGGTTTTGCATCCATAGCCTGTACATCCATTTTCTACCTTTCATCTCAGGTTTGGCTGCCTCTATGTGTGAGATCTATTGATTCATGTTAAGCTTGAGTCATCTCACATGAGTATATGTGCACAGAAAGTCTCCCACCTGTGTGTTCACAGAGCCCCATCATGTCTCTAACCTCTAAACATTATCTCTCTCCAGGGGAGGATGTGAGCTGTCTTTAAGAGATCAGAAACATTTTTCCTATATCCAAAAAAGAATTCAAAAATTCAGAACTCCATAGAGTCTGGGCATTTATTTTTTATTACATGGAGAGGCTTAGTGAACTCAAGGTTGAGGTGATGAAAAGTAACTTTTTTTTTTTCAGGTAACAAAATGAACCATAGTACAAAATACATGGAGAATAGGAACAACGTGACAGAGTTTGTTCTCTTGGGGCTCACGCAGAATCCAACGTTGCAGAAGGTCATATTTGTTGTGTTTTTGGTCATCTACATCATCTCTGTGGTAGGAAATATGTTCATCATGGTCACCATCATAGTCAGTCCATTACGGAGTTCTCCCATGTACTTTTTTCTGGCCTATCTCTCCTTTATTGATGCTTGCTACTCCTCTGTGAATACCCCTAAACTGATAGTCGATTCCCTCCGTGAAAGGAAGACCATTCTGTTCAATGGATGCATGACCCAAATCTTTGGGGAACATTTCCTGGGAAGTGCTGAGGCCATCCTGCTCACTGTGATGGCCTATGACCGCTATGTGGCCATCTGCAAGCCCTTGCACTATACAAGCATCATGAACTGGAGGGTGTGTTGGCTGCTAATTGGAGTGGCATGGGTGGGAGGCTTTCTTCATGGAATCGTACAGATCTTTTTCATCTTCAGATTACCCTTCTGTGGCCCTAATGTCATCGATCACTTTTTGTGTGATCTGAACCCTTTGCTAAATCTTGCCTGCACTGATACTCACACTCTAGGATTATTTGTTGCTGCCAACAGTGGTTTCATCTGCCTTATAAACTTCATCCTCTTGATGGGCTCCTATGTGGTCATTCTGCGCTCCCTAAGGAACCACAGTTTGGAGGGGAGGCGTAAGGCCCTCTCCACGTGTGTCTCCCACATCACGGTTGTCACCATGCTCTTTGTGCCCTGCATTTTTGTATATCTGAGACCACCAGTTACTTTACCAATTGATAAAGCAGTGGCTGTATTCTACACTCTGATAACTCCCATGTTAAATCCTTTTATCTATACTTTGAGAAATGCCCAAATGAAAAATGCCATTAGGAATTTGTGTAATAGACAAGCTATTTCAGGTGAAAAATAAGAGGAGACCAGCATTGATTCTCATGGTGTAAAGTTCAGAAGGACATTGTTGATGCTTTCAGCAATGAAGGCCTTTGGAATAAAGGGAGAAAAAATAGCTACTATAAATCATAGATTCTGCAGTGGGGAGAAGAAATGGTGCATGAAAAGTGAGACAAACTGACATTAGACTACTTTTTCATGTTTGGAGCATTTTACCAAGTAGATGCTTAGTTTTTCTAGCTTAATCTATCTAAATGCTTTAATAAATTCATTCTAATAAAAAACAAACAGAGTGATATTGAGCAGTGATCTCTGTAACTATCCAAAGAAGTAGGCATTGCTATTATCCTCATTTTGTAGGTGATTAAGCAAATGTAATGGGAAGGTCCCAAAAGAGTAATATTGAAGAACCATATTTTTAGCTGCTTTCTCAGACCATGTTCTTAACTGTGGAGATATGCTGTCAGACAATGATACAAAGGTAACATAATTATGTTGTTCAGTTGCTAAATCATTTCTGACTCTTTGTGACCCCATAGACTGCAGCACCCCAGCCTCTTCTGTCCTCCACTCTCTCTTAGAGTTTGCTCAGACTCATGTCTGTTGAGTTGGTGATGCTATCCCACAATCCCATCTGCCTCCCCCTTCTCCTTTTGCCTTCAATCTTTCTCAGCATGAGGATCTTTTCCAATGAGTCAGCTCTTTGTATCAAGTGGCCAAAGTATTAAAGCTTCAGCTTCAGTGTTAGTCCTTCCAATGTATATTCAAGGCTAATTTCCTGGAGGAAAGACTGGTTTGATCTCCTTGCAGTCCTAGGGACTCTTGAGTCTTCTACAGCACCACAGTTCAAAAGCATCAATTCTTCAGTGTTCAGAATTCTTTATGGTCCAAATCTCACATTTGCACATGACTACTGGAAAAACCTAGTGATACTACTCACCATTTATTGGGACAGGGACTGTGCTGAGATTGTATATATGGTGTGCGCTAAGTTGCATTAGTCATGTCCGACTGTTTGGGACCCTATGGGCTGCAGCCCACCGGGATCCTCTGTCCACACATATACATGTGTGTGTCTATGGTACATGGTATGTGACACCGTGGTATGTAACTCCCCTCTAGGTCATCACGGAGCTCCGAGCTGAGCCCCCTGTGCTCACAGCAGCTTCCCTCTGTTTGACGCAGGGTATTTTCAATGCTCTTCTCTCAGCTCACCCAGCCCCTCTTTCCTCCACTGTGTCCACAAATCAGTTCTCAACATCTGCACCTCTAGTCCTACCTTACACATCAGTTCATCCTTGCCTCTTCTCTATATTCCATATATATGCATTAATATATGATAAGCAATGAAACAGTTAAACTCTAAGGGGAATTTAAGGAATGTTGCACAATATTCCAAATTTTCTTATTGCATTAAGCATCATTTTGTATTGCTCATGTCACAATCTTATCCTGATAACCCATCAAAAAGAGTGAAGATCCAAGTAAAAGAATAGTCTAATATCAGACAGGAATTTCAATTTATTAAACAAATTAAGTCATACTCTGTAAAATATTTATCTACTTGCAAATAATATTATCTTCAAGGCCCAATGTCTGATTTATGATAAATGCTAGATGAATATATGTAAGTATAAGGGAAGATGAATAAATTCAATAAAATATCCAGCAAAATGTAGTATTGCAGACTAGGAAATTTTTTCTACCTTCATCTGTTTGAGATTCAGAGAAGTAAGCTAGATATATGTCTTTTGAAAACTAAGATTTGATTTTATTCCTGCATAAACTAGGAACAAGGAAGAAATTGAAAACAAACCCATTATCTTTTGAACACATAATTTACCTTGATAGTCTCCCAGTCCTAAGCATGATATCATCACCCTGTTTTTCCTATATTTCTCTGTCAATACTTTTAAATATTTATTATTTTTGTATTGATTATTTTATATTGATTGGTTTTTATATTTTGATTTAAAAATTAAAAAAATATTTATGTATTTCCTTTTAGGTAACATTTCATTATAAACCAGTGTTTTTTTGGGGGTTTGTATTTAATCTGTAGCTCCATTTACACAAAAAACAACCTCAGCATAAATACATTCCATCTATTTCACCCAACCTACATTCATTAAACAACAAATATTTTTTTCAGCCCAATGAATATATCAGATAGTGACAGTTGCTGGGGCTTCAGCATTGAATAAAGAAAAACCTGAAATGTCTTCACAGAGCTTAGATCTGTAGACTCCTAGAAGAGAGCAAAAAATTACAACACAGTGTTATAAATGGTAAGATAGTGGAAACAAGGGTACTTACTCTGAAAGCACTTTTGAGGGATACACAACAAAGACCTGGAGGTTCAGAAAACACTCCAATGTGAAAAGACATCAGAAATGGGACTCAAAGAGTCAACAGCATGAATAGACATCAGATGGTTCTAGAATGTTTTAGGAGAGGAAATATGTAACAAAGTCCAGAAGGTAAAATGTGTACACAGACTCCTCATAAATGTCACGTAGCTGTGTTTGTTAACTTTTTATTCAACAACTCTTTACTGAATATGCATAGCATTCCAGGAAGAATGCCAGGCACTTAACTTCTAAAGGGCAAATAGCAAGATAAGGAGCTGGAGTATCTGACTCTGTGAAGAGTCGGACTTGCCTGAGTGACTGAACTGAACCAAAGCTGGAGTGGTAGGAACAGGAAGGACTGGGGAGGGCCTCGACATGGCGCTAAGGCTTAAAACTCAGTACTCTGTGCTGTGCTGAGCCACTCAGTCCTGCCTGACTCTGTGCGACCCCATGGACTCTAGCCCTCCAGGCTCCTCTGTCCATGGGGGTTCTCCAGGCAAGAATACTGGAGTGGGTTGCCATGATATTAAAAGATCATTTTTTTTTTCATATTGAAGTATAGATGATTTCTGACATTGTGGGTTTCAGGTGGACAGTGCAGTGATTTCAGTTATATAAATATTTTTCCTATTCTTTTTGGAAGATATTTTAAGTTAGCACATGATGCAGTTAGATTTAAATTTTAGAATAAAAACTTTGGCTATAGTGAAAAAGTGTTAGTTGCTCAGTCATGTCTGACTCTTTGTTATCCCATGGACTGTAGCCCACAAGGCTCCTCTGTTCATTAGATTCTCCAGGCAAGAATACTGGAGTGGGTAGCCATCTCCTTCTCCAGGGCATCTTCCCAGCCCAGGGATCAAACCCGGGTTTCCTGCATTGCAGGCAGATTCTTTGCCATCTGAGCCACCAGGGAAAGTGTTTGGCTATAGTAGAGAAAGTGAATTGAAGGGTACAAGTAGCAGAGTGGTAGGGAGGCTACTGTAATGATTTGGATGTTAAATGATGGAGGTGTGACTTCTGCTGGTGCCAGTGATGGTGAAGAATATTGTAGGCCCTCTGCATCTGGTCAAACCTCATTCGCTGCACAGATGTACCTGGAACACAGCTGCTGTTTGCCTCGTCTGCTAAAAGCTCGCAGCCCCATTCTTTGTGGACAGCTGCAAGAGAGAGAATTGGAACCGACTCACTGGGGATTACGCCCACCATCCAAGGACCAGGAGTACATCATGAACGACTGGAGCAGCACTGAGAAGGCTGGTCCCCTTGATGGATGGTGGAACCAGTACTGCAGGACAATATACATTCCAGGGCTCCATGGCTCTAGGCTAAAGCTAAACTCTAACTGAAAGCATATCCGTTGTTTACCCCTACCATAGGCCACCTCATTCAGTCTCTCTCTTGTAAATTCCTTTCATCTCGGGGTCTTCATTATGGGGAACCCAAATAAAATCCAAAAGATAGAGAAGAGCTCAAGCAATATTTATGAATTATAAACAACAACAACAACAAAAAGATCTTAATATAGGATGAAGGTATGAAAAGAGTTATGAATGAAATCCAGATTCCAGCTTAGATCACCAGAGGTTTGGGGAAATTGAGAAGAAGGACAGAAGGTGAGTGTTCTTTACCAGTGAAGAGGTCTCTCCAACCCTATAAGACAAGGCTATGCATCCTGCCTGTAGAATTAACCCTTCATTGGCTGAAGAAACTGTAACAGCCTCCCCTGCAACAGTTGCCATGAAAGACCATGATTCTCCGGAGGACCACTTCAGCTCCCCCCATTGCTTCTGATTCTGTAACTTGTCTCAGGCACCAGCAGGCACCTGGAAGCAAGGTACAGACAGGGACACTAGAGGAGCTGAACTACACTCTAAAAGAACTACTTGAGTTTTCTAATTTATACAGACAGAAATCCAAGCAATAGATATGGGAATGGAGATTACCAATATGGGACAATTATAGGGAAAAAAAAAAAAAAGAAACAAAAGACTTTGATCAGACCTGATTACTGATTGAGATGTGCTTACCAAGTAGAGATTTTGCACTTCATGTTGCAGCTGGAGGGAAGTAAAGAAAGGCTCTAAACCTTTGTGCTATAAATTCAGGGAATGTATATGGAATTGAATAGTAGTAGAAAAATCATCAAATTTGATCGGGCCTAATTTACTGATTAAAACATAGGTAGAAAAAAAAGAACTTCAGGACCCAGAAAATCACGATGGTGTGACCATTTACCTAGAGCCAGACATTCTGAAATGTGAAGTCAGGTGGGCCTTAGGAAGCATCACTACAAAGCTAGTGGAGGTGATGGAATTCCAGTTGAGCTATTTCAAATCCTAAAAGATGATGCTATGAAAGTGCTACACTCAATATGACAGCAAATTTGGAAAACTCAGCAGTGGCTATTGAACTGGAAAATGTCAGTTTTCATTTCAATCCCAAAGAAAGACAATGCCAAAGAATACTCAAACTACTGCACAATTGCACTCATCTCACATGCTAGTAAACTAATGCTCACAATTCTCCAAGCCAGGCTTCAACAATACATGAACCTTGAACTTCCAGGTTTAAATCAGTTCAAGCTGATTTTAAAAAGGCAGACCCGACATCTGTTGGATTATCAAAAAAGCAAGAGAGCTCCAGAAAATCATCTATTTCTGCTTTATTGACTATGTCAAAGCCTTTGACTGTGTGGATCACAATAAACTGTGGAAAATTTTGAAAGAGATGGGCATACCAGACCACCTCACCTGCCTCTTGAGAAACCTGTATGCAGGTCAGGAAGCAACAGTTAGAACTGGACATGGAACAATAGACTGGTTCCAAATAGGAAATGAGTATGTCAAGGCTGTATATTGTCACCCTGCTTATTTAGCTTATATGCAGAGTACATCATGAGAAACTCTGGGCTGGATAAACACAAGCTGGAATCAAGATTACCAGGAGAAATATCAATAAATTCAGATATGCAGAAGCCACCACCTTTATGGCAGAAAGTGAAGAAGAACTCAAGAGCCTCTTGATGAAAGTGAAAGAGGAGAGTGAAAAAGTTGGCTTAAAGCTCAACATTCAGAAAATTAAGATCATGGCACCTGGTCCCACCACTTTAAGGCAAATATATGGGGAAACAGTGGCTGACTTTATATTTTTGGGCTCCAAATTTACTGTAGATGGTGACTGCAGCCATGAAATTAAAAGACACTTATTCCGTGGAAGGAAAGTTATGACCAACCTAAAAACATATTAAAAAGCAGAGACAGTACTTTGTCCACAAAGGTCCATCTAGTCAAGGCTATGGTTTTTCCAGTGGTCATGTGTGGATGTGAGAGTTGGACTGTGAAGAAAGCTAAGAACGGAGAATTGATGCTTTTGAACTGTGGTGTTGGAGAAGACTCCTGCGAGTCCCTTGGATTGCAAGGAGATCCAACCAATCCACATAAAGGATATCAGTCCTGGGTGTTTTGGAAGGACTGATGTTGAAGCTGAGGCTACAATACTTTGGCCACCTGATTTGAAGAGCTGACTCATTGGAAAAGACCCTGATGTAGGGAAAGATTGAAGGCAGGAGGAGAAGGGGATGGCAGAGGATGAGATGGTTAGATGGCATCACGGACTCAATGGACGTGAGTTTGAGCAGACTCCGGGAGTTGGTGATAGACAGGGAGGCCTGACGTGATGCAGTTCACGGGGTCACAAAGAGTAAGACATGACTGAGCAACTGAACTGAACTTTACTGAGATTGAAGTATTAGAGTGGATTTGTTATTAAAAATCTACTTAATCCCCCTGAGAGGGTTCAAAACATGTACCATTCATCACAACCATGAGAAATAAATGTGAAGAAGATGCTTCATCATCCTTGAAAAGCTGAGATGGCTGTTTTCTAAAGGTCTCTAATGAAAAGTGTGGCTGCTGGTTTGTGAAATCCAACTGTGTTAAGAGGGGTTTGATCCTAGGGTGCAGCCATTAGTCAAGTGATGGCACCTATCCCAAAGGCAAGGTGGGCTTAGTTTCCAAAATGGATAGTAGAGTCAAAACGACAATCTAAGTAACCATCACAAGAAGTGTTGTTTAGCTGAACATGGTGTTCCTGGGGTAAAAAGAGAGGGATTTTACTCAATCTCAGTTGACCTGTGTCAGAAGAAAAGTTTTAAATAAAGTAAAAAAAAATTGTACACAAATCATAAATATAGAAATTCTTGTCATCAAAATGAATTCCTAGATTTGATCCAGGTTATAGATTCTGAATCTTAAGAATAAAGGGGAGATCCAGTCCCCTTGAAGCAGGAATCTGGTACCTTGTTGAAAATTTATAATTTATCTTTCCCTCAGATTTCCCCAAAGGGACCTCTGACCTTTTATCAGGTTAACTATACACTGTGGAAAAGTAAATAATCAGATCTTTCAGGACACTGACTTTGACATGAAACTTATTCCAAGAGATCCAAAACAAAACTGTAGTCCCTCAATCAGAGTTAGAAATAATGGAGGTCTGGTGATCAATGGAAGTTTAGCTCAGGTCTATTTACAGTGGGTCCTGTGATCATGGAACCCAAGCTGTGGCTATTTCTCCAATTCCAGAATGTATAATTGGAACAGACATCCTTAGCAACTGGCAGAATTCTTATATTGGATCACTGACCCATGGAATAAGGGGTATTATATCAGAAAAGCCCCAGTGGAAGGCATTACTACTGTCTGTCCTTAGGAAAATAGTAAACTAAAAGTTGTACCATATTTCTGGAGGGATTGTAGAGATCAGTGCCACCACCAAACCTTGAAAGATGTGGGGTTGTGTGTGGGGGGAGTTACCACCACATACATGTATAGCTCTCCTATTTTCACTGTTTCGGGATACACATGGATCTTGAAGCGTGACAGTGGATAATTCTATGGTTAGCCAGCTTCTATGCCAGATGTATTTCATCACAAGAGCAAATTGTCAGAGCTGCTGGTACCTGGTATTTAGCTAGAAGTGTGCTTTTTTATTACAGTGTCAGAAGTAACAACTACTTTAGATATTTTGGTAAGACATTTTCTTGTCAACTAAAATTAGGAGACCCAAACTCATTGGAATTTCCAGGAATCCAGCCATATGGGGCATATAATGCTATCCATCCCTCTTAAGAAGAAGGATAACTTGTTCCATCTGCTCTCTCCTATAACCAAAGACAATGCCTCTTGGCCCTTATTGGATTTGAGAGTCAATGTATCATTAATTTGGGTGTCTTCCTCTGACTCAATTGCAAAGTTACTCAAAAAGCTGCTAGTTTTAAGTGAGTTCCAGAAATAGAAAAGGCTCTGCTACAGGTCCAGCCTGACATGCAAGCTTCTATGAGACTTGGGACAAATATTAATAATCCAGTAGATCTATGGTGATTGATGTGTCAGTCACAGGTAAGAATGTTGGAAACCTTGCTGGGCCTCCATAGGTGAATTGTGCTGCAGACACGTAGGATTTTGGAGAAAAGTCTTGCCATCCTTGCAAGATGACTACTCTCCTTTTATGAAATGGCATTTGGCCTGCCACTGGGCCTCGATGGAAACTGAATGCTTCACCATGGGCCGCTAAGTCACCATGCAACTAAAATTTCTTTCACGCACTTGGTATTATCTAACCCATCTAAGCCACAAAGCTGGCTGTGCACAGAAGTACTCCATCATCAAATAAAGTGACATAGGCATGATCTGGCCCAAGTGAGCCCTGAAGGCAAATTTCCAGGGAGAAGTGGCAAAATGATCATGGTCCCCACTCCCACTACCTTTCCTTCTTTCTCCCTGCCTGCACCTATACATTATGATCAATTAACAGAGAAAGTTAAGACTTCAGACTTGGAAAGGAATAGTTCTGCAATGATCTCCAAAACTGAAAGCTGCACAAATGCAACCTCATCCTGAAAATTACCTGAACAGTAGTAGCAAAAGGAAATCCTCCCAAAGGGTACATTTCAAAGGGTGCACCTGGTCAATTTAACTTGGGAGGAGTGTCCAAATGTACAATATATACTAATTCATGGTTTTGGCCAATGAATTGGCTGGATGCTCCAGGGACTTGGGAGGGGGTTATGATTAGAAGATTGATGACGAGGAAATTTGAGAAAGAGATATATGTACCACTTGTTTGAATGGCAAAAAACATGAAAATATTTGTTTCCCACATCACAAAGTTTAAAAATGTGAGTAATGGTCTACACTGCTAACTTTAGTAAATTATTACAAAAATATGTGCTTCCTGTTCCCATTAACTTATGTTCTGCTTGCTTAGAGGCTTCAGTTGCAAAGAGAGAAATGTTCCTACAAGGAGTTACAAAGAGATTCTTTTGAACTGAGAACTAAGACTTTTGTCTGACCACATTGGGCTGCTCTTGCCTCTGAGTCAACAGGCAAATTAGTAAGTTAGGGTGATGACTGGGTTATTGATCCTGATTACTAAGAGGAAATTGGCTGCTACTCCTCAGTGGAGATAAGAAAAAAATATGTTTGAAATACAATAGCTCCCACAGATCTTCACTTACTATGATCACTATTGAAAATTAAAATCAATACAAAACTACAACAACCCCATCCAATCAGAATTAACAATGACCCAGA
Organism: Capreolus pygargus; assembly: GCA_012922965.1. Lineage (NCBI taxonomy): Eukaryota > Metazoa > Chordata > Mammalia > Artiodactyla > Cervidae > Capreolus > Capreolus pygargus. Next base: position 388,688 of record SNSB01003815.1, on the reverse strand, counting down.
CTTTTTACCACTGAAGGCCTGTGCCACACACCAGGTAAAAATCCGTGGCCAGCTTCCGTTCTTTCCGAAGGTACAAAGAATGCAAAATGAGTCACAAAAGAAACTAGTCATAATGACCAGTCGCAGCCATGTAACAAGTTACAGAAATGAGAATTGCAATTGTGTGTCCACTTTATTTCATGAATATGCAGGGACATATGTGTATCACATACATGTAATATAAATATATACTTTATATATATATATATATATATCTTTATTATTTTCTTGTGTTATTTATCATGTAACATAAGACATATTTAACTAGATTCCTTCTTCTCAGATGGAATTAACCCTTCTATGGATTTCTTTTTTTTTTTTCCTTTTTAGAAAGGTTTTACTTGTTAGTTTTCTAGTCAGTGTAGCAATTTTCCAATGGTTTATTTATTTATTTAATATGACATATTCATTCATTTGGTGGTGTTGGGTCTCAGCTGCTGCATGTGGTATCTTTAGTTTGTGACCTGCAAACTCACAATTGCAGAGTGTGTTCTCTCTAGTTCTCTGAGCAGAGATTGAACCCAGATCCTTTGCATTGAGAGCACAGAGTGTTAGTCACTGGAACACCAGGGAAGTCCCTGCAAAGTGGGTAATGCTATCCTACTTTATAGATGGGGAAAACAATACTCAAGGTGATTTAAAAAAAAACATTGTGGGTGAGACAGCCATGGAATTAAGAACCATGAGTACTAACTTCTCAGTAAAACAGCCAAATAATGTGCTCTATTTGGCTACCTTGCTCCTTCCCACCACAGAACCTGCATAGGTGTGTTTCCTTCTGCAAGGATGCTTCCCCATGTTCTCAGTCCATTGGTCCTAGTTAATTCCCTCTCCTGTCTCAGCTATAAGCCCAATAAATTTAACTTTATTGATCATAATATTTTCTACTATCCTATTAACGTCTATAGAATCTGTAATGCTACATATTATTTTGTTCTCTATTTAGGTAATTTGTCTCTATTTTTCTCTCTTGTTCTTTTAGTCTTTACCTTTTCCTTCTCCCATTCCCTACTGTTCTGAGATGCAATCGGCTTAATGATCCTTTAAAGAAACAGCTTTTTGTTTAATTATCTTTTCCATTTTTAAATTATTTTTATTTCACTGAGTTTTTCTTATCCCTAATTCCTGTGTTTTGCTTACTTGATGTTTATTTTCCTATTATTTTTCTAGCTTGCTAGGTCAAAACCTTTGCAAATTTGTTTTAGACATAATTTCTCTACAGGCTATATTTATATGCATCTAAATTTCCTTTTAAATACTTTTATTGCTTTCCAGTCCTATGGCAAGGAGAAGACAGAGTTAAACATACTTTTAAGGTGTACTCACCTTAAACTAAGAGATTATTTCTAGATAGTGAACAACTGTAGGACCACAACTAATGTGTATTGTGTGTTCAGTCACTCACTCATGTCTGATTCTTTGTGACTCCATGAAAATCCACTGATTCTGACTCCATCAGAATCCACTGTCCATGGGATTTTCCCAACAGGAATACTGGAGTTGGTTACCATTTCCTACTCTAAGGTAGCTTCCCAGATCAAGGATCAAACCCATGTCTCTTGCATTTCCTGCATTGGAAGGCAGATTCTTTACCACTGCACCACCTGAGGTCAGACTGTGTAATATCTTTGGGCTACTGTGTTAATCTCTTGAAGAATTTTCCATGCTTTGTTGTGACTCATACAGTCAAATTTTGGCTCAGTGGTAAAGAACTATGAGGCAGGAGATGCAGGTTTCAACCCCGGCTCAGGAAGATACCCTGGAAAAGATGATGGGAACCCACTCCAGTACTCATGCCTGTGAAATCCCATGAACAGAGGAACTATAGTCCAAGGGGTTGCAAAAAAATTCAGAAATGGCTTAAAAACTGAACAACAACAATGATATTTATATTTCACCTACCCAAGTCTGATCCAAGTCTAATTTAGTAATGCCAGAAGTGACTATGTTGGAAAAACTACAGTATTGGAGTCAGATCTGGTGACTACTAACTCTCCAGGTCTTGACAATTTGCTTTAATTATTTATATATATCCCGACTTCAAAAATGTCTACGAAATCGGGTAATATCTTATTTTACAAAGACACAATACTACCTATAACGACACATGTAGATTTTTAATGTGGAATAAAGCTACCAGAAACTCATGTTAGATACTTTTCCTCTCTCTGTTTCTCTAATTTTTTCCATTTGCTTGGATGCTTTCAGGCAAGCTGGACCCCTCTAACATTCTCTAAATGCACTCTAAAATCTGTCACCTCACTTGATTTTTCTTCCCTCTGTTTAGGATTCCTTACTCCCATGTTTTAGGGGGCCACATCTTAAATATATTTCACACTTCAGAGATGATCTTGTACAGAAAGATTTGTACATCTGTCAACAAAGTAGAAAATACGTTTGATTGCATGTATTATTTTATTGCCATTTAGCTGTGTATTTCAGTTCAGTTCAGTTCAGTCGCTCAGTCCTGTCAAACTTTCTGCAACCCCATGAACCGCAGCATGTCAGACCTCCCTGTCCATCCCCAACTCCCGGAGTTTACCCAAATCCATGTCCATTGAGTCGGTGATGCCATCCAACCATCTCATCCTCTGTCGTCCCTTTCTCCCTCCTCCCTCAATCTTTCCCAGCATGAGGGTCTTTTCAAATGAGTCAACTCTCTGCATCAGGTGGTCAAAGTATTGGAGTTTCAGCTTCAACATAGTTCTTCCAATGAACACCCAGGACTGATCTCCTTTAGGATGGCCTGGTGGATCTCTTTGCAGTCCAAGGGACTCTCAAGAGTCTTCTCCAACACCATAGTTCAAAAGCATCAATTCTTTGGCGTTAAGTTTTCTTTATAGTCCAACTCTCACATCCATACATGACCACTGGAAAAACCATAGCCTTGACTAGATGGACATTTGTTGACAAAGTAATGTCTCTGCTTTTTAATATGCTGTCTAGGTTGGTCTTACTTTCCTTCCATGGTGTAAGTATCTTTTAATTTCATGGCTGCAATCACCATCTGCAATGATTTTCAGTTCAGTTCAGTTCGGTCGCTCAGTCGTGTCCAATGCTTTGCAACCCCATGAATTGCAGCACGCCAGGCCTCCCTGTCCATCATCAACACCTGGAGTCCACCCAAACCCATGCCCATTGAGTCAGTGATACCAGCCAGCCACCTCATCCTCTCTCATCCCTGTCTCCTTCTGCCCCCATTCCCTCCCAGCAGCAGGGTCTTTTCCAATGAGTCAACTCTTCACATGAGGTGGCCAAAGTATTGGAGTTTCAGCTTTAGCATCGGTTCTTCTAATGAACACCCAGGACTGATCTTTAGGATAGACTGGTTGGATATTCTTGCAGTCCAAGGGACTCCCAAGAGTCTTCTCCAACACCACAGTTCAAAAGCATCAATTCTTCAGCACTAAGTTTTCTTATAGTCCAACTATCACATTCATACATGACCACTGGAAAAACCAGAACCTTGAATAGATGGACCTTTGTGGACAAAGTAATGACTCTGCTTTTTAATATGCTGTCTAGGTTGGTCATAACTTTCCTTCCAAGGAGCAAGTGTCTTTTATTTTCATGGCTGCAATCACCATCTGCAGTGATTTTGGAGCCCCCCAAAATAAAGTCTGACACAGTTTCCAATGTTGCCCCATCTGTTTCCCATGAACTGATGGGACCAGATGCCATGATCCTATTTTTCTGAATGTTGAGCTTTAAGCCAACTTTTTTCACTCCCCTCTTTCACTGTTATCAAGAGGCTCTTTAGTTCTTCTTCACTTTCTGCCAGAAGGGTGGTGTCATCTGCATATCTGAGGTTATTGATATTTCTCCCAGCAATCTTGATTCCAGCTTGTGCTTCCTCCAGCCCAGCATTTCTCATGATGTGCTCTGCATATAAGTTAAATAAGCAGGGTGACAATATACAGCCTTGATGTACGTCTTTTCTTATTTGGAACCAGTCTGTTGTTCCATGTCCTGTTCTAACTGTAGTATACAGGTTTCTCAAGAGGCAGGTCAGGTGGTCTGGTATTCCCATCTTTTAAAGAATTTTCCACAATTTATTGTGATCCACAGAGTCAAAGGCTTTGGCATAGCCAATAAAGCAGAAATGGATATTTTTCTGGAACTCTCTTGCTTTTTCGATGATCCAGGGATGTTGACAATTTGATCTCTGGTTCCTCTGCCTTTTCTAAAACTAGCTTGAACATCTTGAAGGTCACGGTTCACATATTGCTGAAGCCTGGCTTGGAGAATTTTGAGCATTACTTTACTAGCGTGTGAGATGAGTGCAATTGTGTGGTAGTTTGAGTATTCTTTGGCATTGCCTTTCTTTGCGATTGGAATGAAAACTGACTTTTTCCAGTCCTGTGGCCATTGCTGAGTTTTGCAAATTTGCTGACATATTGAGTGCAGCATTTTTACAGCATCATCTTTTAGGATTTGAAATAGCTCACCTGGAATTCCATCCCCTCCACTAACTTTGTTCATAGTCATGCTTCCCAAGGCCCACTTGACTTTGCATTCCAGGATGTCTGGTTCTATTTCAAGTAACCTGACATCTTATATTAATGTTTCTTCTTATGAACTGGGTTTTTCTAATATGACTTAAACAGAATATTGTATGTCATATCTTAATTATCTTTTATCTCTCTTCTTTCCAGCACAAATTAAGATGTAGCAAAACAGTTTCTAAATTAAATACAAAAATTCTATCTTTTCTCTTTGTTTAACTTCATGCATTTGTTCTTACATATCTAGAGTTTGCATTTATGTCATTAACAATCATGCATTAATAATGTCAGAAAGGCTAAAATTTTAACATATATCCTCATATTTCAATCATAGAGTGATTGAAATCCAGCAGACTTTCAACCCCCCAATAATATGTTTTTACTTATTTATTTAATGCATTGAGTAGGTACAACTCTTTAATTATTCTTTGCCCTGTATTCACTGAATCACATAACACAATCTCAGCTTCTAGATTTGGTTCTTACCTGACTAGACATTTCACTCTGCCCAAGCACTTTTCTTTTCTCAGTCAAATGATAATGTATCTTCCACACAATTTTCTTGACCAAGTTACTCCTGCCCCTCAACCAAGACAATACCCAGGAAAGACACATAGAGAATATATTAAATATTATCTTAACGCCAGGATCCATTCTTTTAATGTTTCAGCTCTTAGAACTATAAAAAAATTAATAAAGGGAAACCTCAATTAAACTGTGTTGGTAGATCAGTAGCAGGGAGCTTTCACACTTTTTGACAACACAGCCCAAAAGGCAAAAGAGAAGACTTTCCTTTCCTGACAGAGACTCAGCCAATGAAAGCCATGTACTCGCTGTTTGCTATAACCTGCCTAACTTCCTTTTTCTCTGTATAAATAAGTTCTCCTTCACATTCATTTTTCGGGGACTTACACAGGCTCATGCAATTTGCTTGCCAGAGTTTCAGACCCCACATTGTAATTCTCTGTTGATAGTGAATAAACTTATCTTTGCTCGATAAATATCTCACAGCCTCTTTATTTCATATGAAGATAATAACTTTATTTTTCCTCCTGGATACTTTGGAATATGAAGAGAAAATATTCTGTCCATTCCATTGGAAATTAGCTTTGACAAATCATTCATAGTACCATTTGATCTGGTTTAATGTAATGTTTTTTCCAAAAGTATTTGGAGTTCTTTATAGATACATAGAATGTATATGCATGCTGTGTGTGTGTGTAATGATTGTGTATATATGTATATATATGTATATATATATATATATATACATGTGTATTTATGTATGTGTATATATGATGTGTGTATATATGTGTATATATGGTGTGGGGGTCTATAGGGTATTGAAGTTGGATGGGAGATTCTCATTCCATCACGAAAATGCTATGCAAATAAATAAATAAATAAATTTTATTATCATGTGTTTTTTTTTTTTTTTCCTTTTCTCAAGGTTCACGAGTTGGCAAAAAATCTGATGATATTGCACAAGGCCACATACAAAATATATTAAAGTAATATTAGCTGTTTATGTTTTGCTCAGCATGTGAGTGAAAAACAGATTTAGGAAATGTTCACTATTGTCTATGTGTAATTTAAGAAAATCCCTCTATTTACATGGGGCTTTCCAAGTGGCTCAGTGTTAAAGAACTGTCTGCCAAGCAGCAGGCGCAGGTTGGACCCCTGGATCGAGAAAATCCTCTGAAAAATGAAATGGCAACCCACTCCAGTATTGCTTGGGAAATTTCATGGACAGAGGAGCCTGGTGGACTACACTCCATAAGGTCAAAAAGAGTCAGGCACAACTTAGTGACGGAACACAACAATCTATATAGCTGTACCCATATTTATCTCTATCTCTATCTACATACATATGCGTGCATGCTGAGTCACTCCAGTCATGTCCCTCTTTGTGACCCCACAGACTGTAGCCCTCCAGGCTCCTCTGGCTGTGGGATTCTCCAGGCAAGAATACTGGAGTGGGTTGCCATTTCCTACTTCAGTATGTATATATAAATCCATATAAATGAACTGCTTTTGTTCAGTTGCTAAGTCAGGTCCAACTCTTAGCAACTCCATGCACTACATTCACTTACAGCTCCATGCACTACAGCCCACCTGGCTCCCCTGTCCTTCGCTATCTCCAGGAGTTTGCTCAATATCACATCCATTGTGTTGGTGATGCTATCTAACCATCTCATCTTCTGTCACTTCCATATATATATATATATACACACACACACACACACACATATACACATTTTAAAATACATCACTCTTAAGTTATATTAAATAATAGTTTACCCACATAACTTTGCATATAGTCCATATGAAATTCCTAGTTTAATTATTGATAAGTAATAAATATTCTAGGTGTGGTTGAGAGGTTTCATATGAGAGTCTTTCAGCCCATTGAAAGGAGCTTTATGGCACATTTACTTTCCTAAACACTGATCTGTCCAGTTTGCTGGGATTCTTACCCCATGTGCTTCATCCACACAGGTACATATTGTAAGAATACTAGCCCTAGAATCTGAGGGCCCTGACCTTGAAATGGCTATAAATCTCATTTTAAGTCCAAAGATACTTAAATTTTCTTTGAGATTGTTTTGTGCTTATTTGCTTATCTGCTCTTTGAAACATATTACAACAAGGCTCTAAGTGTGGGCCACCTGCTCATGCGACATATTGTGTCTCTAATTTCAGGTATGATTTCATGACATTATATACCTGCATCTAAATGATGACACCTGGTAATTAGTCACTCAATTCTATAATATCATAAACATCTGGAAGTAGAATTGTTGGAACATAGCATATGGAGCTGGTGCATACATTACCAAATTGTTTATACTACTTTCCAAAATACATGAGCTCTATTTTTCCATTGAAAATTTGTGTTTGTTTTTCTCCTTTTTCTCTATTTTCTCTTAATTCATCTTAATAAAATTTTTTGTTTGATTAATTCTATCAAGAATCAACCTTTGTGATTTGTATTCTCTACTTAGAACTGTCAATTATGTCATTAATTTTGTAACTTAATATATCCTCATTTCCATATAGTTTTGATTTAATTGGCTTTTCTCTTCCTGAAACTCAATTCCTAGTACTTATAGATTTTTGACTATAAAACATACTTCCTTTTAATGATAGGATATTTTATTTACTCAGGGTTACTAGATTTTTTAAAATCTAGAAGCAAGCATTAACCGTACAAAAACCCATGGTCTTGATTCTGTTGCTTACTGGTTTGTTTTTTATTGTTTTTTTTTTTTTAAATTGTATTGTTTTATTGCTACATGGTTTGTTTGTTATTTAACCTCTAAAAACTGTGGTGTCTCATGTGCATAATAGAGGTAGTAATGTGTGCTGTGTGAGTGCTGAGTCGTGTCTGACTCTGTGACCCCATGGACTGTAGCCTTCTAGGCTCCTCCTGTTTCAGCCACGCGTTCCAGGAACCAAACTCACTCAGAAGGACAATGCAGATAGTGGAGTGCAGTTTACTACACTAGCGGGTCCAGGGCAGAGTCTTCTCTTAGCCAAGAATCCTGACCAGCTTTTGTGAAAACCTTATATACCTTAAGTGTAGTACTCAAACCCACCTCCCCAAATTCTCTGAAACTAGTCTGAACAAATGAAAAGAACGATGCAAAGCTAACCTGTGGTTCCTATGCCTTAAACCTGTGATTCGTATGCCTTAAGCCTAGGTAGTTAACAGTGGACAATTATCAGTAGGCCTGTGGTCATACCCCAATAAACATAATAGAATGCATGATTCTATTCAGTTACACAGATAATTAGGGTATTCTTTCAGCGATGGAGAGTCTAGGTACGAGCCCTGGGGCTCTTCCATCGGGTGGGGGGTGGGTCTGGTTTTTCAGTTGGTAAGTCTTTTCTATAGATACTGGGCATCCAGCTCAAAGTCCACAGTCTGGCCCAAGATGGAGTCCTACTTTCAAGATGGAGCCTGTTCTGTCTGTTTCCTCCTTCACTCCGTCCATGGGATTTTCCCAGGCAAGAATACTGGAGTGGATTTCCCTTTCCTCCTCCAGGGCATCTTCCCATCCCAGGGTTCGAACTCCTGTCTCCTGCATCTCCTGCATGACAGTTTTTGTTGTTACTTTTTCTCTAATTTCCAGTAAGCATATTGCAGATATTCTTCTAAAAGCCATTCATTCTAGATTTTACCTGGGAAATATTCTTTATACTACTTACCTTCTCTGCAAAACTCATAAATAAATCATGATATGCACTAGGGCACTAAATGTTTAAGTGTAAGTAAGTTAAATTTCACACAATTGTTAGAGTTTTTTGTTGAAGCTTTTTTATCCAGTGATTAATTAAATGTCTTAACTGCTTCTGAAATAACTATGTATAGTAGATTGTGCAAACCTTTAGAGACATACATATTTAAACTGTAATGTTAATTTTAAGAAATTTCCATGAAGCTTCAGCTAAGCCTGTTTGTATATTAATACTAGGGTTTGTGTTATATTTCATACATGCATTTTAGGATAAAAGAATGCCTGGTTTTCCTTTGCAATTTGCTTATGTAAATTCAAGTTGCAAAAGGGCAGTTAAATGTTTGTGGTAGGAGGGAATAAAAGAATGGAATTGACATTGTGAAAAAAAATAATAAATAAAAGGTGGCCACTGAGCCATCATTTGGGAAGTGTAGAGGTAATAGTACTTAGGTCAAAATACACATTCTTGTTCATATTAAGGGGCTTCCTGGTGGCTCAGTTGATAAAGAATCTTCCTGCAATGCGTGAGACCTGGGTTCAATCCCTGGGTCAGGAAGATCCCCAGGAGAAGGGAAAGGCATCCACTCCAGTATTCTGGGCTGGAGAATTCCATGGCCTGTATAGTCCATGGGGTTGCAAAGAGTCAGGCACAGCTGAGTGACTTTTACTCACTCATTCATATTAAATAAAATAGTGAACATGAACTATCCAATAATCTCTCAATAAATTATTTTATTATTATTAATTTGCTAAGTAGTTTGATCTTAGCAGTATTGAATCAATTCTGATACAATAAATTGCAATTTTCTTAAGTTTTAAATTCCTGAAAAAGTATATACTTGTGCATTTGTTTCAGAGGGAGACTAGTCAAAGGTCAGTGTGTATTGATGAGGCTGACTAAACAACCTGTAAATATTCAGTTTCAAGGGGGGGCGGGGAAGAACAAACTGAAGAGGAAACAGGATACAAGTTTTGCTATATTTTGAGTGTTTCCTTTCTCTGATTTTTCCTTTTTCTTTTGGAGAAAAAGACTGTTAATGCTTTTATCTTTTCTTTTCTCATCTCCCATTCCAAAAACATCTATTCTGGCAAATTTGTCCCTTCTGTAAGGTATAGTTTGGGCAAGGCAGAAGAGGAAAGATGACCTCAACAGAAGTAGGTTACCTTTATTTAGATGAGGAGGGGCGACATTTGGCTTAACGACCAGGCTGAGCGCTGAGAGGGGTCAGGGAGGCTTCATATTTATGGGGAAGTTTGTGGAAGTGATAAGGTTCCACAATGTTAATCACCTGGGATATTTTGAGTATTCTTTTGTTGAGATGACATTTGTAGTTGGACAGGGGGAGATAAGTCTTCTGGGCAGGTGTAGGGGGTGGAAGGTTTCTGGACAGGGGGTGATAAGTCCCAGGTAGATGCAACCAGCCTGGAGCATCAGGGTGGAACTAAAGTTCTGTTTTGTTTTCTCCGAAGTTAAATGATTCAGCAAGGGGCCTTTGAGACTGTTGTTTTCTTTTCTAGGCCCCAAAGACTCCTTCACCTTGAAACAAGTAATTTTGTACCACTTATGATATTGAAGGTCATCAGTTGTATTGATTTATCTACTCTGCACAGCTAGGATCTTGATAATGGCCCTTACTCAGAGTGTAAAATGCCTGTGATTGGTTCTCTGCCTACCTCAGCTCAGATTTTCCTGAAAGTCAGCTTGTTGCAGTCCTTTAATGGACTGGAACCTGGTGGTCTGCAGTCGACGATAAGAAAGTGAAAGAGAAAGAAGCTGATATTCCCTGGTTTACACAGAGAACCAGTAAAACCCTAGAACAGGGCTTGCACCACTCAGAAAGGCACAGGGTGCCCTCTTGAGGAGGTCTTGAAAGCTGGGGGAAGGAGAGTGAGCTCGGCAGGCTTCCATGCTCCAAAGAATTAGCGGAAGGGAGGGAAAGAGAGGGAGGGAGAGAGAGACAGAGAGAGAGAGAAAAGACACCGGGACCCAAGCCTCTGGTCGAGTAAGGGTGCTTTAATGATCTTTCTGTGAGCATATACAGGCTGTTGTACAAGGAATTTCTCTCGACAATGATAAAGATCAGAAAACCAAATGTAACCATTATCAAGGAAACAAGGGATTAACAATGGTCATAAGGTCAGGAGACAATCCATATCTCCAGAAAGAGGATTGAGACTAAGCAGTTTTGTCCTAAGGAGAATGTTTACTGAAGGAGATTCATGCATGTGTTTCATCCTATGACCTCAGTCCTGGGAGCAGCGTGCTGTTCCACTCGCTCCTGTTGCCAGGAACTGATAAGGAACAGAGGATTTATGAGAAATAGAAAACAGCACACAGGAATGCTCCTGTTAGACGTTCCCTGTCACCAGCCTAGTACTGTTACACGCTATGTCAGTTTTCTTCCTAATCTTCAGAGAACTGGAGGAGCAGAGCAGTCAGATTTCCCTGAACTACTCTGTCTATAGCCTTTATAGGACCCCTGAGAAAATACGTCCAAGTCAAGATAAAGTATGGAAACTGTTCCTCCCAGTGGAAGCAAGGGCATTGCCAAGGACAGTGACTCAGCAACATTTGACTTGGATCTGTTTAGAAGATGTCTTTGGGGATAGAATCACTTAGAGCTCTCAAGGACCTGTTAATTTATGGTTGTTAGTTTCATTTATATTCTGTTCTTTCAAACCAAATTTTCTTCAGGCATAAGCTTGCAATGAATAGGGCCTGAATACCTGTGTTAGCTTTTGAAGGGATTTAAACATACTTTTTGCTTATTTTTAGTGAATTAGTATTGAGATGTTCAACTGGCATTTGAACTTCCTAGCCTGCTTTCCTGGGGGCATAAGAATGGACACAGTAGTTCTAACAGTCGGCTTCCCTTACAAGCCAGTAGAGTTTCTGAGATGTACTGAAATTTCCAAAATATTTGCAGAGAATTAATATGGATGTATCTGAAGTATTAGTTTATAATTTATTTATGAAATGTAATTTATTACACTATATTGCAGATTTTGATCCTAGGGATGGATTGGCAAAGTAGGCATCTAGGGTAAAATTCTTGATCAAACTAAAACTAACCTGAGAGCCACTCAGGTCTTTTGGCAGTGTATTACTCATAACACCTGAATTTTGGAAAGTGTCAAGTGTTAGTCATTCAGTCTTGTCCGACTCTTTGTGAACTCAAGGACTATAGCTTGCCAGACTCCTTTATCCATTGAATTATCCAGGAGAGAATACTGGAGTGGGTTGTCAATCCCTTCTCCAGGACATCTTTATGACCTAGGGATCAAACCCAGGTCTCCCGCATTGCAGGTAGATTCTTTACTGCCTGGGCCCATCAAACATGTGCTAGGCTAATTATATCTTCGTTATATTTATTCTATATAATTTCATTCTAAAGCCTATAACTTCTTTTGCAGTATATGATAATTTGTTTACTGTAAAATGATTTATCATGCCTTCATTTTAATGGTGAATTACATGTAAGCAAAGTTCTTACTAAAATAATACAAAGTTAAAACATTTTCTAATAATTGGCAGTGAATTTCATTGTGCCCTATTTTTATGTTTATATGCATTCCTTCATATTGCCATTAAGACATATACTAGATTATGTTTCAATATCTACAGTCATGAAGAAATTCTTGTATTTCAAAACCTGGCATCTCACAATAGACTAGTCTGACCTGAATCAACTAAGCTAAGTTTATACCATGCTACATTTTGATACATTAAAGAAAAATTTGAGTATGCAGTGGAAGTTTTAAGTATAAGAACTTCTTACCCTTATGCTAATAATTTAACAGAAAGGGCAGTCAGAATTTTTATTCAGTATTACCTAAGAGTAAAGTAAATTTGTGACAATATTTTTATAGTGCAAGATATCAGCTTAGTGAGTAGGATTAAATATTCCTTATGAGAAACAATCTTATTAAGCTAGCGTAAACATTTTCACTAACATAGAGCTAAAATTAAAGTTTACCTGATCATAGTTATCACATGCATGTTGTGTATTTCTTCATTTTTGTCTTTATTTTTCCATTTGACTTTGTGTAAATGTACCTGACAATTCTGTGTTTCTAAACCAATCACTCAAAGAGGAAAGACTAAAAGAAAAGTGTGTTTTAAATATCACATTGTTGCTGGTTTATTTCAAATCACCTTGTGCACTCCTCTTTAGAAATCTGAATTCTGGCATGATATCGTAGTTATAAGATGAATAAGATGAGGTTTAAAAAGAGTAAGCAGTTAGCTCAAGGGTGACACTGGTCAGTTTTTGTAGTTGCTTGTTTATAGCCACTCAGCTACCTCTTTCCGTGTCACTGCTGTTTTGTGTATTCAGAGATTGCTGAATACTCTTTATTTCACCCATTTTGACTAATTTCTACTTGAGCGTTTTCCTTAATATCTCTGTGATCAGAACAGTTTATATGACAATAATTCTCCTCTTCTGAGCTTTCCCTTTCCCTTTTCCCCTCCATTAATAGTAAGATCAGATTAGTTAGTTAGTTAATTCAATCACTCAGTCGTGTATGACTCTTTGTGACCCTATGAACCACAGCACACCAGGCCTCCCTGTCTGTCCATCAGCAACTCCCGGATCTTACTCAAACTCACGTCCATCGAGTTGGTGATGACATGCAGCCGCCTCATCCTCTGTCGTCCTCTTCTCCTCCCGCCTTCAATCTTTCCCAGCATCAGGGTTTTTTCCAAGGAGTCAGTTCTTCAAATCAGATGGTCAAAGTATTGGAATCTCAGCTTCAATATCAGTCCTTCCAATGAATATTCAGCTTGTACCTGCTTTAAGGATAGTTATCAACCGCAGAATGCTTTCCAGTTAAACTTAACTAATAAAAATTGAAAACTTTTGTGTGGGATAGGATTCTACCTATCTTCAACTTATTGCTACTTAACTGATGAGTTGAAATAATTTTGATTTCCAGACACATTTATTTAGCTAAAATGATTTACTTAAAAATAAGTATTATATAAGTAGACTTTGAACAGTTTTAAAGATAGAATTCACTTAACTAATCTCTGATTTTAAATAGAAGATTTTTAATTGACCAAAGTAAAAAATTCTTTCCCACATATTTTAAATATATATATCAAATACATAACATTGACCTTCCTTTTTCTAACATACTTGTCCAAATTCTCTGAATTATCTGTGAGTGAATCATCAGGAAATGCAAATGTATTTAAGTATCCCAACCTAAACTGGAAAATTCTTACAGAGTGTGCTCTTTATGGCTTATGTGTGAAAATGTTGCCAATGAATCATGCTAAACCAGAGTGATATAATATTAGAAAGTAAATGGATTTCCTATTTTTTCAAAATTTCCATCATTAAGTGCATTCTTTCTTTTCCTGAGTAGCTCTCAAACTATCTTTACTTTCTAGTATTATAGCAATCACTCTGGTTTAAAAATCTTTGTTAGCTAGATAATATAATTGATAGTCAAATATGTTTCAATTTTCAAAATGTTATTTAAATGTTTAAAATCATAACTGAAAAATAAAATTCAGTAAGATAATTATTCCCATTACAAAAGTGTTCCATAGTAGATTTATAAAATAAAAAGCAATTAAAAAATAAAGAAGCTTAATTCAATAAGTTGAGAACATTATATTCATGTCAAACTAGTTTTTAGTAAAGTTTATAATTTTGTGTTCATATTGTTAATTTTCACCAAATATGTTTTTTTTCAGATACCTAATTCATTTGTATATAATATATACCAAACTCAGATATATGGAACACCAGAGAAACATCTTAGAATTCATCCTTTTGGGACTTTCTCATGACCAGAACATGCAAACATTTTGCTCTGTGCTCTTTTGATTCTGCTATGTGACCCTGTTGGTAGGGAATCTTCTGATCCTTGTGTCCATTCCAGGCAGTCCTCTTTTAAACCAACCAATGTACTATTTCCTCAGTCACTTTTCATTCATAGACATTTGCTGTACCTCTAGTGTTACACCCAAACTAACTGGTGATCTGCTAGGGGGAAAAAAAAAAAAAAAAACATTTCTTACGATAATTGCAAGTTCCAGATTTTTGCAATGC
>SNSB01003815.1:136800-358838 GCA_012922965.1 Capreolus pygargus | reverse complement strand
ACTAACACCAATGCTGATCACAATTTGATGGAAGAATTAGCAGAAATCAGTCAGTATATATTAACACAGATTCTTAGTAAAAAGTATTTTGAGTACCTGATTTTTATTCAGAGACACTTAAATGAGTCCTATTAAACCTATTAATAATTAGTGTCCTTAAAATCATTAGATCTTTACTCTTCTCAATAAGCATTTCTAAATATTGGTTCATGAATCATATCATTTCAGGTAATTTATGTGTTCCATCTACACTAACCATGGAAAAATGCAATAATGTCACTGTATTTATTCTTTTGGGCCTATCCAAAAACAAGAACACTGAAATCCTTTGCTTCATCTTATTTTTATTTTGCTACATTGCTATTTGGATAGGAAATGTGCTCATCATGATTTCTATCACCTGCAGTCAGCTCATTGAGCAACCCATGTATTTTTTCCTTAATTACCTCTCAGTCTCTGACCTTTGCTACACATCGACAGTGACACCCAAGCTAATAACTGACTTACTGGTAGAAAGGAAGACCATTTCCTACAGGAACTGCATGGCACAGCTCTTTACCATGCATTTCTTTGGAGGCATTGAGATCTTTATCCTCACAGGGATGGCCTATGACCGCTACGTGGCCATCTGCAAGCCCCTGCACTATGCCGCCGTCATGAGCAGGCAGAGGTGTAATGCCATCATCATCGCCTGCTGCACTGGGGGGCTTATACACTCAGCCAGTCAGTTCCTTCTCACCATCTTCTTACCCTTCTGTGGCCCCAATGAGATAGATCACTACTTCTGTGACGTGTATCCTTTGCTGAAACTGGCCTGCTCGAATACACGCATGATAGGTTTCTTAGTCATTGCTAATTCGGGCCTAGTTGTTTTGGTGACCTTTGCTGTCTTGATGCTGTCTTACTTTTTTATACTGTTCGGCGTCAGGGCGTATTCCGTGGAGAGCCGCAGCAAAGCTCTCTCCACTTGCAGTTCTCACATCACAGTTGTAGTCCTGTTTTTTGCACCTGCGTCATTCATTTACATCAGACCAGCCACAACTTTCCCAGAAGATAAAATGTTTGCTCTTTTTTACACTATCGTTGCCCCGATGTTCAACCCTCTGATCTACACGCTGAGAAACACGGAGATGAAGAATGCCTTGAGGAAAGTTTGGTGTCGTCATGTACTTCTGGAAAGAAAGTAACTTTTCTGAAGCTTTTCTGTGTTTCATGACGAGGTTCCGTGAGATCGGGGCTGGGAATAAGATCCATTCTCATCACCTCTGCTTGGAGAGATAAGTGAAAAAAAAAAAAAGCATATCCTGTCTGTTGTTCTATGTTTCTACACTGGCACCTTACATAATTTTAAACATTATTCTTATTCTTACCCTCCTTCATCTGTCTTAACAATTAAGACTATGTTTATGCAAAATAACCAGAGTATGTGCTAAAAACAAAAAGTTGCATCATATATTTAGCATCCTATTGAAAAAAGATTAAATAAATCATGCACTGTTTATGCCTTAAATGCTGAGAAACTGAATAAGATATTACCTTCCATTTTCAAACTTTTATTGGACTATACATTCGCGTCACTCATGTATAGTTCATGAATGGTCAAAAACTGAGCAAGGCCATGTAATCAGCAGCCAGATTGAGTCAGAAATTAATATACCAGAACTCCACCCTGTACCCCTGTATAATCACAATTTCCCCACAAAATCACCATCTTTATTTTTAAAATCAATGTATACCTACTTTTGTATTCTGTAGAAAGATAGCAATAGAGATCATACTCTTGTGTCCACTTTTCTATTATTGTGTTTGTAATACTCATTCATTATATATTGACTTCTCTGATTGCTTTCATTGATCTACAGCATCTCATTGCATGAATATGTGACCATTAATTTATCCATTCTTTTGGTGCTAGGCATTTAGATCATTTCTCGCTTAGAGCTATTAAGAGTAGTACTGCTTTAAACATTTTGGAATGTCTTTTGGTGTATATATGTCTTCTGTTGTTTCTTTTTAATATGTTTTACATAGTAAATTTTAATACTCAAAATTTTAAGATAGTGGTGCACCCTTGTATTAACAATCTTTGCTAATATATTACTGATATAAACTAAAATATATTAAATTTTAAAATGTCACTAGAAAGACATTAGGGTTGATGTAATAAAAGATTTAGAAATATGTGAAACTTCTGATACTTTTAGAATTCATCACTGGGGTTTGGGGTATATTAATCAATGCCAATCAAACTGTCAATCACTGATACAAAGAATAAGACTGCTAGAAAGAAAGCTTGGACAATGGAGCTTAGGAAAATTTCCCAGAATGGAGTGTCAGGTAATGTTTACAAGATTAACATTTAGGTAATCATCACTGGGAAATACTACAAACAAGATATTTACTAGAGGATATGGAGTTGCTTATCATAAGTAAAGCTGGAAAATTATTTATTTAGATTCTGAGTAAAAAGAAAAAAATGTATTTCAGTGACCTCTAAAGAGGAGCAGTGGTTTCAGGTAAAGAAGGTATACGCAGATGATGCCACCCTTAAAGCAAGAAAGCGAAGTGGAATTAAAAAGCCTCTTGATAAAGGTGAAAAAGGAGAGTGAAAAAGCTGGCTTAAAACTCAACACACAAAAAACAAAGATCATGGCATCTGGTCCCATCACTTCATGGCAAATAAATGAGGAAACAATGGGAATTGTGACAGACTTTATTTTCTTGGGCTCCAAAATCACTGTGAATGGCGACTGCAGCCATGAAATTAAAAGATACTTGCTCCCTGAAAGATAAGCAATGACAAATCTACCCTGTTTTAAAAAGCAGAGATGTTACTTTGCCAATAAAGGTCTGTATGTTCAAAGCTTTGGTTTTTCAGTAGTCATGTAAGGGTGTGAGAGCTGGACAGTAAAGCAGGCTGAGTGCCAAAGATTGATGCCTTCAAACTGTGGTGTTGGAGAACATGAGTGATTCTTGGACTGCAAGGAATCAAACCAGTCAATCCTAAAGGAAAGCAATCTTCAATATCCATTGGAAGGACTGATGCTAAAACTGAAGCTCCAATACTTGGGCCACCTGCTGCAAAGAGCCAGCTCATTGGGAAAGACCCTGATGCTGGGAAAGATTGAAGGCGGGAGGAGAAGGGGACAACAGAGGATGAGATGATTGTATGGCATCATGGACTCAAGCGACATGAGTTTGAGCAAGCCCCAGGAGTTAGTGAAGGACAGGGAAGCAGTCCATGGAGCCGCAAAGAGCTGGACATGATTGAGCAACTGAACAACAACAAGTGCGAATGCTGGTTTGCAATGCACACAAACACAATATATAGACAATTACAACTTTCCAGGAACTTTTATTTTAGCACAAATGAGATAAACATTCTTGAATTCAAAATCAAAGGGAGAGAGAAAATATTTAAATTTTTCCAAAAGGTGATGACCACATTAAAAAAATAACCTTGAATATAGGGAAGAATTATATTGAAAATAGATACTGCAGAGTATGTCACACAATGACTAGGTCATCAGATAAAAATATAATGTAAAAATGTTTATTATATAAAAATAATTTTCAAAGCATGATATATGAATCTCAAAATTGTCCAGGGTGTTTAAAAATTAAATAAATATAATATTTTAATTTGAAATTTGATAGATAAAACAAAAAAGAAACAGTAAATATGAAAGGAACAGTAAACAGAGTTGCAGTTATTAACAAATTACCAGAACACAGAATTAGAGAGACAAGAAGATAGAGAATATCAAAAAGATATTAATATTCATTATCAATGAAGTAAAATAAAAGTGAAAAACCAATATTTATAAAACTCTAGGGTTTGGATAACAATGAGAAAAAAATTAAAGTGCCATTTACTGAAAAATTTCCAGATTGATGATAATTTTGAAAGAATGAAATATTGCCTTTTGCAGTAATGCCGATGGTCCTAGAGAGTATTATGCTTAGTGAAATAAGTCGGACAAAGACAAATACAATATGATATCACTTACATGTGGAATCTAAAAAACAATGCAAATGAGTCATATACAAAACATGAGCTGGCTCACAGCACTAGAAGACAAACCCGTGATTATCAAAGGGAGCGAAAGGGGAGGAAGGACAGATTAGAAGTATGGGGTTAACAGATACAAACTCCTACATGTACAACTGAGAAGCAATAAGGATTCACTGTAGCCTAGACAATTATATCCAATATATTGTAACAACCTGTAATATTGACTCGCAACTGATGATTCACAGTTGTATCTTTTCCCTTTTGCCGAAAGGAATGGAAAGGAAAGTTAATTTGGTTTGGTTATTTTCTCTTCCTTTTCTTTGCAAAACCCAATCTCCCATTTGAGAAATGGAAATAAATGTGGAAGTGAATAACCTGGGACTGAGAGAAATAGAGTGCTAGCTGGTCAGTATTTTCATTAAGTGACTCCTGTATCCATATTGCTTTGTTCACGACAATTATTCGAACTCTGTATGTTTCCCTTTGATTCTCTTTGTTGTTCCCCTCTCAAGAAGTAGAGACCTCCTCCAAAGAAACCTCATGCTTCCTCAGGGCTACTAAGTCTCCCTCCTGCTTTTCAAACAAGAGCATTAGCTAAAGATGGCAGAATTTCCTGACCTTCCTCAGGTCTGAATAAGAATGCTGCCCTCTAGAGACCCAGTGCCCAGGGCCCTGCTAAACAAAGTGAAAAGCAAATTTATAGACTGAAAGTTTCCAGGAGGCCTCAGGAATATAACCTTGGACAACTGGTTAGTGATTATAGCAAGACTGCTTTAGAAACACTTTTGGGAAAACAAATGCCCCTAGCTTTCAAAGAATCAATTCTTGTAATGCCCTGTTTATATTTGGCTCTTACAGATATCATTTCCTCTAGGCACAAGTGTAAAACAGATGACTCCTAAAGAATGCATGTGCACATTGCTTTAGCAGGTATACAAAAATGTCTCTGGCTTACTTGCAATTCAGAGCAGGTATAAAGAAGTTATATCTGTAATCAAAAGACCAGATCACATCCCTGTGGAAAGGATTCATACTTCTCTGTGATTTCAGGATGGATTCAAGGGTACCTAACTCTTGATTTCCCTTGCAAAACAACAGAGCTTCTCCCAGAAGAACAATCCTGAAGATATTTGCAGAGAATTAATGTAGCTATGTTTGCATCATGGATTTGTAGTCTCCCATTTCATTTCAGGTTTATATGATTGAAAAGGGTTAGCACAGTTTACCAAAAGTGGAGAATGTACCAAGCAGATGTTTTCCTGAAGAGCTGGAAACTAACCTGAAGGCAGCTCAAAATTGTCCTGATGTTTTTGTTTGTATTAGGCTAGCGGCATGCTGTTTGCCTTTTTTTCTCCTTAACTGTTATTGTAAGGTTATATATTTAATTGTGGCACAGCAATAAGAGTACATGCTTTGGTGATGTTTAGCCTTATTTGTATATTGCAGGCTGAATTGGAGTAGGGGAAATAACATTAGAATTTTGAAATGTTTAGGTTGTCTATGACTTTTGAGCATCTAGTCTACAGAGATCAAATGATGATTTTCCTAAAATAAATTAGACTGATTGAAATTGGTGAAGGTAAGTTAATGGTAGGGAAAGAAATCCTGTCTGGTTGTTATGCACTAGGTACCATACTAGAAAGCTTCATATTATAATTTTATGTATTTCTCAATATTTTCTTTAAGAATGTATTAATATTGCAGTTGCACATATAAGGATTCTGAAGTTTAGACAGATTAAACATCCTTCCCAAAGAATCTCAAAAGAGTATACTTTGTTCTTGTTATAAGTTCTTAATAACAATTTTATGGAAAGCAAAATATTTAAAATAATTTTGGAGAGTAAAATTGGTAGTGTCTAAGCTTATGCAGGATGACAGTTGTTTGTCTTCCACTAATTCGGAAATAAATATTTGACACAATGGTAACATTTATTCAAACCCAAATATTGAAAAATTGAGTAATAAATTGGCCAGGTATAAGGATCTACTATTTCATCTAATGGCAAATGTATGTGTTGACAATCTTGATGGAATTTACTATTATATATGGAGTTTGAATCAATGTGATTAGTTCTCCTATTTATTTTACACTTCTCAGCTTTTCTAATTCTCTTGTTATTGTCTTTCTTAAAAACTATTTATACTTGCATAAATGTAATATATGAGTTTAATGTTTTGAAAAATTTTCTTCAGTCAAAGAAAGGTTAATTTTTCCATGACTGTAATTTTATCCCTTCAATTTATTCATTAGATTAATTTTGTTATTGCCAGTATCTGTAGAAATACTTCATTGATAGTTCACCATAATTTCTTTAACAGCATTCAATCAGCAGTAAGTAGCTAATCCTTTAGCTGCACAAACTTGGTCACTGAAAACTACTGTGGCTAAATTGTCAGCAAAGATGTTGCAAATGGGCTTGAAATCATAAATGCTAATCTACACCTTAATTCTTGTAACTTCATAGATGTATTTTTAGAGTGACCTATTATATCACCTGTAATCTATATTACAAAGAATTTGAAATATAGATTCAAATGATTCCGCCCCTGCTGTCCCTCATGATTCCTGGTCTGCTCTGTTTCCAGCCAGACGAGGCATCAGCAATCTAAATGTAAACCAGATTATTTCTATGAGCTACTGTTTATTAGCTTTCTGATCTGGGAAATTGATTCAGCTACTTTTTATCAGATTCTTTTGTAATGGAACAAAGGGATCATGTTCCCATGATTAAGTCATTCTAATAACTAGGCTCCTTCTTATTTAATAGTTCTCTTTTTATCAATGTACTTAAATTTATTAAAAATGTAAGTTTTTATTTTATTGCTATATAATAGACATATCTTATGACTATAATTGTGACATTTTTTAAACAAACCACACAGCATGAATACGTGCTATTTAACTATTATCATCAGTGGAAAATCTGAGGAAATCTGCTGTCATTCTGTTAAAAATGGAGATTAGCAAGGAGAGATTTAAGGATATAATATGACCAAATCAAAAACTCCTGCCTCATGGAATCAAATAGATTAAAATGGTATGAAATGTGTTTTATTGTCTTATCTATTTGCTAGTTAAAATCACTTTAAGTATTACCAGTAATATAGCTACACAATGTGGTTAATGATGAATTTATTAATTTCTACATAACTCTACAACAAAAACAAAATTTATATTTTAAAAACATCTCTGTGATGGCTGGGTATTGTCTTCACCCCTGATCTAGGATTAAGGTAGGAAGACCTTCTGGATTTACCAGGGTGGAGAGCAGCATTTAGATGAGTTCTCCTGTATGTGGTGCATATTTTTCCACTCCTGTATACTTTATGTATTAAAAATTATGCAGAAATATGACACAAGAAGATTCATGAATCAATCCCTCATTCATTCAACACATAATAGTTGAATGCTTACTGACCATAACTTAGGCTTTACCATTTTATAACATAATCTTTTACTGAATTTCAGTGATTAAACAGTAAAATATAAATATATAAAACACATAAAAGGTGCAGGAGTTAAACATACCTATGTAATTGTAAGCAATTTTCTTTTTCTTTTACTTATTAAACCACTAATTTTAACAAATGTACAGTTTACTACAAAAGCAGTGACTTTAACACTCAAAGGTTAAATAGAAGAGGTGCATATATTTTACAGTTATTTTTAGGATGTCAGTCATTGACAGCTTTCCAGTGTTTGTGATCATGTATTCTATTTATTTGACTTATACGATTGACTTGACTTATGAGACTTATTTGACTTATAAGATTATGTTTCTTTCACTGGTGACAAAGAAGTCAGCTGTTTTGCAAATAAATTGTCCACTCAAGCATTTCAAAATTCAGAAAAACAGGTCATAAATTTGTTTATATTTCTTGCACTTAGGCATGAAGAAAATGCAGGGGGTAGTCAACATCCTGTTGGAGAAACAAACATTATATAAAATGAAAGCTGTATCATGTACAAAAAAACACATGTTTAATATATCAATATGTCACATACCCAGAAATGAGAAAATAAATATTCATTTTCCCCTAAATATCATGCTGTTGCTCTTTAATCACTTCAGTTGTGTCCGACTCTGTGTGACCCTATGGACTGCAGCCTGCCAGGCTCCTCTGCCCATGAGATTCTCTAGGGAAGAATACAGCAATGGGTAGCCATTCCCTTCTCCATAATTTTCCCTTCCCCTTTAGAAAATTGTGATATGTTAATCATTAAATTTAAAACCTGAGGAATATTGAAGAGAATACATATTTAATTCCATCAATAGAATGGAATATTTCGATACAAAAGGAAGCTATGGGGCAAAAAAGTCTATAATTTCCCATAACAAGTACAGTAAATACCTTATGAATTTGCTTCAATGATATGCTAATGGTTATAATTTTATAGTGAACTTGCTATTATTTTACTGTAAGTGTTTCATCCAAATGCATGTGCTGATTTTTCTTTCAGGTACTCAACAATTTTTTGCATAATACACATTAAACTCACCATATGGAAAATCAGAGGAATGTATCGGAATTCATTTTTATGGGGCTTTCCTCTGACCAGAGAATACAGATGTTTTGCTTTGTGTTCTTCTTGTTCGGTTATGTTGCCCTGTTGGTGGGAAACCTTCTGGTCCTTGTCTCCATCCGATGCAGTGCCCCTTTTCACCAACCAATGTTCTACTTCCTCAGCCACTTATCCTCCATGGACACCTGCTACACCGCTTGTGTGACACCCACGCTGATCGGTGACCTGCTGCTGGGAAGGAACGCCATCTCTTAGGGCAACTGCATGCTGCAGGTCTTCACCATGCACTTCTTAGGAATGATTGAAATCTGCATCCTTACAGTCATGGCCTGTGACCGCTGCGTCGCCATCTGCAAGCCTCTCCACTACACGATTATCATGAACAGGACAAGGTGCAACCTCCTCATCGTGGCTGCTTGGGCTGGTGCGGCTGTCCATGCCTTTTCCCAGTTCTCTGTGGTAGTCAGTTTGCCCTTCTGTGGCCCCAATGAAATTGACCACTACTGTTGTGACATTTTTCCTTTGTTGAAAGTTGCCTGTACTGATACCTACATCACTGGTGTCCTGGTGCTTGCCAATTCAGGAATGGTTGCCTTAGTAACCTTTGTTCTCTTGTTTGGGTCCTATGTCATTATATTATTCACTTTAAGAAACCACTCAGCTGAAGGAAGGTGCAAAGCCCTCTCTACCTGTGGGTCTCACATCATTGTGGTTATCTTATTTTTTGATCCTTCAATCTTTGCCTACCTCAGACCCCCTACCACTTTCCCTGAGGACAAAATATTTTCTCTCTTTTATACCATCATTGCTCCTATGTTCAATCCCTTAATCTACACTCTGAGAAACACAGAGATGAAAAAGGCCATGAGAAGGGTTTAGTACCAAAAGATGTTTTCAGAAGAGAAGCATAATTAATTTCCCCTACTCAAGGTGTTAAAACCTCTATGTGGAAGTAAAAGTGGACTTGGGAATTGTAGAACTCAATTAACTTTCAAATCACAGAGCCCAAATTATTTACTTTATAAATGTCAGAGATGATGAGTTGAAAAATTATGAGAAAAATGACAATTCCATTGGTCACTCTGAGGATTGGTAGGGACTTATGTGATTAAAAACATATTAGCTTAAAGAAACAGTTGCTATGTTATAAAGATTAGGCAATTCTAAGACTGTGAATTTAAAAAAAATAATTTGCTTCTGATATTTGTACATGAAGACTAGATAGGAAATACCTAAAGTTAATTCTTTAAAGACATATCTAACCTTACATTCTGCCCTAGGTGTTTCACTGACTTATGTATGGTTTTAAGGCATCTTACAGATTTTTTCATATATTAATTATGACATATAATCCATAAAGAAATGAAAAACAAAAACAAAACAGAGACAGAAAGACAGAACTATGAAGGCAATATACCTGTACTCTGTACCTGAATCAAGAAATAGAGCACAATAATAATCTCCAAAGTCTAATATCCGTTCCTTCCGGTCCTCACTGCTTCCATCCCCTAGAAGTAGCTACCCTTCTGACTTTTATAGGTACTGTCCTCTTTGCCTGGTGTTGGTCATTGAGAAGACACGACCACTGCCACAGCAATGAGATGGGCCTGAGCATCAGAAGTTCCTCATTTGTCCTCCCGTTCTTGAATTTGAGTTCCATTTATTGTCCCAGTTTTTGCCTTTTCATACTGTTCATGGGGTTCTCAAGGCAAGAATGCTGAAGAGGTTAGCCATTCCCTTCTCTACTGGACCACATATTATCAGAAATCCCCTCCATAACTCGTCCACCTTGAGTGGTTATACATGGCACAGCTCATAGTTTCATTGAGTTAGACAAGGCTGCGATCCATATGATCACTTTGTTTAGTCCATCATAAAGGAGATCAGCCCTGAAGATTCATTGGAAGGACTGATGCTAAAGCAGAAGCTCCAATCCTCTGGTCACCTAATGCGAACAGTTGACTCACTGGAAAAGACTCTGATGCTGGGAAAGATAGCAGGCAGGAGGAGAAAGGGATGACAGAGGACAAGATGGTTGGATGGCATCACCCACTCAATGGAAGTGATTTTGATCAAGCTCTGGGAGATGGTGAAGGACAGGGAAACCTGGCTTGCTGCAGTCCACGGGGCTGCAGAGTCGGACACGACTGAGAGACTAAACAACATCACTCCCATAGCTGGAGACATTTTCAAGGATGCAGACTTGAGATAATAAGGTGTTGTTGAGACCATCTGGACTGAATATGTGAATGAACCCAGGAAAGGCCTATATATGATCTTAAATTTTCTGACATAAAGATGCAAAGATCTGCTTGTCTTGGAACCATCCACGACAAGCCCCCCATGTAAGGCCCCTTGTTTAGTAAAAGTGCCACCTCCAAACTGGAGTGGTCTGACTCTTTTTTTCAGTCTCTCCCTGCCTCCTTATATGGGGCCAGTTTGACAACAAACACCTCGAAACATTAGGCACATTATAAATTAACTTCTCTGTTATTGATTTTACTCATAGGTAAATTGAGGAGACTTAGTGCCTTTTCACTAGGACCTTGTTAAGGTGAAAGAGAACCCTTGGTATATGACACCCAGTAAATCCTCACTATGGATTTGCTATTAGTTATTTTGCTCATATAGCATATTGGAAGCAACTGAATCTTCAGAAACACATGGGAAAGAAGAAAATAAGGGAAGAAAGGCCTTTGGAAATGATATGTTTGGGGAAAAATTAAAACATGTTCAACTGAAAATTTTTTCTATTATTTTTTGGAAGTTCTCTAAATTCATAAAAATAACACCAAGGTTTATTAGTTTATAATTTTCTAGGATATCAATACTTAAAGATAAAGTAAAACCCATTCAAACTCTCTCAGGGAAGATGATCTTTTTGAGGAGAGATGAAGACTATTAACTGCCCTAAGTTTTAGTTCAGCTCAGTGCTTAGTCTTGTCCGACTCTTTGCGACCCCCTGAATTGCAACCCGCCAGACTCCTGTGTCCATGGGATTTCCCAGGCAAGAATACCCAAATGGGTTGCCATTTCCTCCTCCAGGGGATCTTTCTGACTGGGAGTGAACCCTCCTACCAGAGCTGTCCTTTGTCTCTCGTTCAGATTACAGGCCGAGAAGGCAATGGCACTCCACTCCAGGACTCTTGCCTGAAAATCCCATGGACAGAGGAGCCTTGTAGGCTGTGGTCCATGGGGTTGCTAGGAGTTGGACACGACTGAGACTTCGCTTTCACTTTTCACTTTCATGCATTGGGGAAGGAAAGGGCAACCCACTCCAATGTTCTTGCCTGGAGAATCCCAGGGATGGGGGAGCTTGGTGGGCTGCCGTCTACGGGGTCACACAGAGATGGACACAACTGAAGTGACTTGGCGGCAGCAGCAGCAGATTACAGAAATCATGGAAAGGATAAGTCCCTCAAGGCAAAAAAACCCACAAAGTTGTTTATATCACAAAACTCTGAGTGAAGTGCAAGGGATTTCAGTCACTGAGGCCCAGGAGGAATGAATGTCTAATAACTGAGCTTCCTAAATTACACACAAATCTAGTGGTGGCCTGCCTACTATTTATAATCCAGCTTTGATGTTCACTTCAGTGGATCTGATGATTTGGATCTAGAGGAAATGCACTTGGTGAGCTCATGATTCGGGAACATAAACCCAAACAACTTGCAAAACATAGTGTTCTAGAATAAGATATATATAGTTTTAGAATGTACACTTTATTTTTGTTTATTAGTTATGTGAGCCTGAACACTGTGGGGAGTAACCTTAGAGATGAAAATACACATGGTGATTAGACTCTTGCGGATATTCACATCAGGCCACCGTCTTCAAACTGTTGCTCTGAGGGTGTGTCCTCTCGCTGTGTGAACGCTGGTTGAGTGACAGTGTCTCTGCAACGACACTGTTATTTTTCTATGGACGGCTAATGAATGATGTTGAGAGATATGTGAATTCAAGACACAAAATGAAATACTCTGAGCAGTAGGTGAATGACCAGAATTTCAGTGAGGAAAGGATGGCAAGACTGAAAGAAGTGATATGAATGGACTCACAGCAATTGGAGTGGAAGGGCATGTGTGGTGAACGATTTCTCCTCCTTTCTATGATCCTGCCTGACTGTGTGATAGCTGAATATACTTTCCTTTTACTGCATAGATAACAGATTGACTGCTAGTTAAAGTTAAGTATAGGTATCATCTGTGATTTTTATAATTTGCTTTGTGATTAGAGCAGCAATAAATTCAAGGAGTTGCCTGTTGTGTGTGCTCTGATGTTCCAATTGGAAATCAGACAGTGATAGGGAAATCATGCTTTGCTGAATAAGAGGAAAATGGCATTAAGACTTTTGGTAGAAGATGGGCAAAGTGCTCATTAAGAAAATAAATGACTCACAGATTACCAAGAAAGTGAGAAAAAACAAACCCAAAAGAATAAGAAGATCCCTCCAGTACCCATTGTTATGATCCATGATGCCCCATCCTGACAAAAAAAGGAAGAAAAGATGGCTCAAGAATTAAATTAATCAAAGACTCTAGGCAGGCCACAAAAAGTCGAAAGGAGATATCTCAAAATTTGAGTTTTTTTACTTTATCTCTATATACCTTGCTCTCCACCCATGTTTCCTGTAATAAATGTGATGCTGATAACTTCATGGATTTGAATACTTTATATACCATTTTAAAACAACTGAAGCTATTTCAACAGATAGTTATTGATTATTGGTTAAATGGTATCTTGTAGCCATTTCAGCTCCTCACATTTGGGTAGGATCATGGAAAGGAGGAGATATAACTCCCCACACGTGTTCTTCCGCTTCAGTTGTTGTGAATCCATTCATATTACTTCCTCTCGGTCCTGCCCTTCTCTCCTCATTCCGGTCATTCACCTGCTGTTCAGAGTGTTTCATTCTGTGGCTTGAATTCACATTTCTCTCAACGTCATACATTAGCCACTCATAGAAAAAAAATGATTATGGAGATACAACAAAGATAAAATCATTGGAAATATTTATTGAGCCTCTAATACATATTGGCTAACTCACACCTCTTATCTAATTAATTCTCACAACAGATGTGGGGGTGGACATGCTCATCAACAAAGTGCTCACCTGCTGGCAATATGATAATCTAAGAAAAATCAGCAGATGTCAAATTCTGGAGAAGATTTGACAGATGCGGATCCAGGAGAAGTGTCTAGAATTTAAAATTAGGCACGTACAGGCATTTCTTAATATTCTAGGCAGAATGTCGGATGGTCTTTCCTTCCTTGAGAAATTTAAATTCATGCAGATTAAGGATGTATTAATTTACTTTGACATAGATTGAAATCTGAAATATTGGGGTCAGCGAAGCTCTCTGTTCCAAGTATTAACAGCTTCATATATTTACTGAACATGCATAAAGTATCAGGAACTATGGTAACTGTGTAACATTTTACCAAGTGTATTGCTAAGTAAGATGTATGCTGTTTTAGATCTTGACTCTACCACTTATTAAGACCATCTTGCACTAACTTTTAATTTTTCTAAAACTCAATTTCCCCATTTGTAAGCTAAGTTTACTACTGATATTTGTTAGAGTTATAGAGATGGTTGAAAAATTTGTTTACACAATGTTTAGAAGAAAGTTAGGCACATGAAAATGTGAAACTGTAAACTAATAAAAGAATTATTAGACTGTTGTTAGTGTAATTAAATAATATATTGAGGCCATATACTCATTCTTAGCAAAGCCAGAATATAAACCCAAGCAATTTCACTTCCTTAATTTTAATGTTTTCCCAAACTTTACCTTTAATAATAGTGGAGAACCCCAGGGTTATGTAAAATCTTAACTGAAGAATATATTATTAAATTGTCAAGACAATATTCATCATTTGGTATATATATCAAATTGAATTTAGACTTTCATTTACTTACTGTTTTACTTTTTTCAAAGTTTCCATCTATTTAAAATTTGAATCCCATAATTCTCTGAATTATTTAGGGAAGAAGCTATTTCTCTACAATTTAGATACAGAAAAATGTTACAGGAAATGTAGTTAAGAGTTCACACTTGAAACTGATGACTGTGTCAAAAATAAAAGCTAGAGATCTCCCTGTAAAATTGAGAAGCTAGAAATCTAAGCACTAGTTTAAGCATTGTGGGATACAGCTATAGGGGAAGTTACCAAAAAGAGAAAACTACCAAGAAAGGAATTAAAGAAATGTTTGTGACCTTGAGAATTGAGAAAATTTTAGATCAAACACGTGTTTAACAAAACTCTTTGATTAGAAAGTCAAATTTAATTAAAAGAAACATTAGTACTGTATGAAATGGAGACAGAACAGTTGGCTTTGGTAGATTATTGTAAAAGCTTTAGTTTCTTTATAGGCTTAATTTATTTAGGTATAAACTAAAATGTTCCTATTTAATTTGGGGGTGGGAAAAATTTTAAACTGGTATTTTTTTCCATGCCCATAATTAAAATAATGGCTTTGTTTATGTCTATTCAGATGAATAAGTGATTGCTTCAAGTTGACCAAATCAGTATTTTAAATATCATTTTAGATTAACCTTTATATAGGGGAGAGAGAGAGAGATGAGGAAGTATTTCTATGATATAACTGGAGGCATGAAAACTTACTTTTCCATAGCTACACTGTAAACTAATTTTAAATCTTAAAATTTTACCATAGATATAATTTAATTGTTTTAAGGCTCCATTGAAAAGGACTTTTTTTTTGGGATGTGGCAGAATTAATTTTGTCTGTAAAAGAGAGTGATAAGCAGAGACTTTATAAATTAACTGATGAAATATAGCTACAAGATTAGGGCAGAAGACATGTAACAAACTTTAAAGAAAGGTTTTAATTACTTATAATGCATTTTGGGATCAACATTGATAGCAAGAATACTTGGAGTATGTAGTTTCCAGTTCTATGTGATATTTGTCATTAGTGTTGGGACACAAACTACATTCTTAGAGGCTATGGTCAGCCCCAAGTGAATTGTCTGTATTTCCATATGTCAAGTCCATATGATTTAGCAGATTGTTTATGAAGTGTTTCAAGCTTCCTTTATTCATATTTTGTATATTTCCCATAAGCTTTTAAGTAAAATCCCATCTATTTCAAATAAGAGGATTTGTCTAGTATACCTCAACATTTTCTTCCAGTTTAAAATAATTGTATGGCTTTAAACTTTCAATTTCTATATGAAAGTTATACTTAGTTAACTTTATTATTGACAGCCTCACTGGTAACAGGAGAATACATATAATAAAAATACCAGTCAATAATTCAATGGCTAATAAAACAATGACTATTTATTGATTTGAGTATTTTGTGATAAAATATAAAATATTTCACCATTTTACAAATGTTCAGTTGTTAAGTCATGTCTGACTCTTTGTGACCCCATGGACTGCAGCACGCCAGGTTCCCCTGTCCTTCACTATCTTCTGGAGTTTGCTCAAATTCATGTCCATTGAGTTGGTGATGCTATCTAACCATCTCATCCTGATCCACCCACCCTCTTCTCCTTTTGCCTTCAATTATTCTCAGCAGCAAGGTATTTTTCAATGAGAGATAACCTAAATTTAGAGGAATAAAATGTTTTGTATCAATTTCACACACTGCAGTGTAATTAATAATGGATTATGGACCCCAAATGTTTGTCTTCAGCAAGCCTTTCCCACACACGTCCCATGCACTTTTTCTCTGAACTATACAGAGTAAAATCTTTACACGTGGGTTCTGGAAAAGTCTTAGATTGGACAAATAAGGAAGAGAAAGTCGTACTCCAATTCGAACCACTGAGAAAAATATTGACTCTTAAAGTATGATTCAGTCAGTTAAGGGCAAAGTCACAAAGGTAAAGCTTCCTTTTGCTTCTCTGTTTTTAGTTTTAGCTACCATTCTATTCTGGGTTGATTTAGTATATGGCTTTTATTGATGTGCCAGAAATAAACATACTTCTGTTATAAAATGTTAGAACTTTACCATCTCAAATCAGTAATAAAAATATAACTAAGGAATCAAAATTTTTCGAACCAATTGCATTGGCTTCTTGTGTAGCTTTAATCTTCCTCTTTGTAAACATACATGTATCATTATATAAATAAATATTTAATTTTATATTCTACCTCATTTTAAAATTATTTTGAAGCAGGATTTTTCTACTAGTGAATATTTTTATGTTTTATACTTTCTTCTATATCATTAAAGGTAAACTTTGTAATACTTATGCTTAATTGTGTCTAACAAATTTGAGTTTGTAGACATACAGAGCAATGTTTCTTTTCAAGAACTTGTATATTTTTTTAGAAGTGGGAAATATTTGCCAACTAATCATTATTTTTAAATAATTTGACTAATTGATCAAATGTATTTATATTTATTGTTTATTTTGAACCTAATGTTCTTAAAGATGGACTTGTGAAAATCATGAAACTAATCAGAAACAAAGAATACTATCAAATTTTCATTTTGTGAAGCTGGAATTATGTTCATTAAACATAGTTTCATGCTATTAGTGTGCTTTAATTAATTTCTATTGGACTAGAGTTGATTTACAATGTTGTGTTTACTTTCTGCTGGACAGCAAAGTGAATCAGTTATACACATAGATATATCCATTCTTGTTTTAGATTATTTTCCCAATGGGTCATTATAGAGTACTGAGCAGAATTCCCTGTGTTATAGAGCAGATCCTTGTTAGTATCCATTTTATTTATAGTAGGGTGTTTATGTCAATTTTAGTCTCCCAGTTTATGTCTCCCTCCTTTCCCCTTGGTAACCATAAGTTCTTTTTATCTACATCTAAAACTCTATTTTCATTTTTGCAAATACCAGAAATAGCAGACATTAGTGTTATCATAGGTTTTCTCCTTGACTATTTCTGATATCAACTTATGCATTATGTCCTTTCAGTGAACTGTTATGCCTTTTTACTGCACTGGATCATGGAAAATAGAAATAATGTCACTGTGTTTATTCTCTTGGGACTATCTCAAAATAAGAACATTGAAATCTTCTGCTTTGTTTTATTTTTGTTTTGCTACACTGCTATTTGGATGGGAAATTTGCTCGTAATGATTTCTATTGTATGCAGTCCTCTCATTGACCAACCTATGTATTTCTTCCTTAATTACCTCTCCCTCTCTGACCTTTGCTACACATCGACGGTGACACCCAAACTAATGGCTGATTTATTGGCAGAAAGGAAGACCATTTCTTATAGTAACTGCATGACACAGCTTTTTAGCCTTCACTTCTTTGGGGCCATCGAGATCTTTATCCTCACAGGGATGGCCTATGACCGCTACGTGGCCATCTGCAAGCCCCTGCACTACGCCGTCGTCATGAGCAGACCCAAGTGTAACACAATCATCGCAGCTTGCTGCACTGGGGGCCTTATACACTCTGCCAGTCAGTTTCTCCTCACCATCTTCTTACCCTTCTGTGGCCCCAATGAGATTGATCACTACTTCTGTGATGTGTATCCTTTGCTGGAATTGGCTTGCATGGATACATACAGGATTGGTCTCCTGGTAGTTGTTAATTCAGGTCTGATTGCTTTGGTGACTTTTGTGATTTTGATGGCTTCTTATTTTCTGATATTACACACAGTCAGGGCTTACCCTGCAGAGACCCGCACCAAAGCTCTTTCCACTTGCAGTTCTCACATCACCGTTGTGGTCCTATTCTTTGTGCCTGTCCTCTTCATCTACATTAGACCAGCTGAAACTTTTCCCGAAGACAAAGTGTTTGCTCTTTTCTACACCATCATTGCCCCCATGTTCAACCCGCTGATCTATACACTGAGAAACTTGGAGATGAAGAATGCTGTGAAGAAAGTGTGGTATCATCAATTTCTTAAGAAAGGGCAATAACCTGCATGGAAAAAGTATTTCAGAAAGTCACTTTAGGGCTAGAAATATCACGAGCCCTGAAAATAGTATGTATGGGATGATATGATATACAAGGAGTTTACAATGATTGCAAAGCTGGCTACAGACTCTTCAGCATTTTCTCAGGTCTCTCCTGGTTGGGAAATTTAATTTTTTCATGTTTATTTTCCCTCTTTTCTCTTCTCATACCTGTCTCAAGAACTCCTTAATTTGACATTGTATTTTGACTGTGCAATAAAATATTTTTATTTCTTCCTATAAAAAAGAATATATATATATATATATATATATATATATATATATATATGAAAGCTTCTCTTTTTTTTCTTTTAAATGCTTAATTTTATAGGAAATGGTAGATGGAGAATAGTGGGAAGTGTATATATTGATAAGTTTTACTTAAATTTACTAGATTTGAGTAAAATAATTATGTCAGTTCTTAAAGTGAAAGTGCTAGTTAGTCATGTCCAACTCTTTGCAACCTCATAGACTGTAACCTGTCATATTCCTCTGTCCATGAAAGCCTCCAGGCCAGAATACTGGGGTGGGCAACCATTCCCTTCTCCAGGAGATACTCTCCACTCAGAGATCTAACATGGGTGTCCCATTTTGCATGCAGATTCTTTACCATCTGAGCTAACAGGCAAGTCCTCTTAAAATATCAGATCAATATTAAATAAGCATCCTTAATTACTGAAACATAAATTCTCTAGTAGCATACAGCCAATTCTCTAATTCTCTCCTCTGGATTGCCAATCTTATTATAGGGTGCTCTTAATGACATAAACTAATAGGAAGTCATCTAATAGAGGACAAATATTGTTAGATTTTACTTCCAGCTTCTCAGAGGAGAGCATTTGAAGGTGGATTTTTGAGTTGAAGCTAATAGGTAAATGAGTGTAACATTTAACTCCTTTGGCTACTTAGAGTATATTACCACTCTTCTACATTAAATTTGAATCTCCTTATAAAAAATAATAACATCTCTGTTTTTACCAAGTAAGATGCTTCTGCAAAGATAGACTCCCTGTTTCTCTCCCAAAAAGGAAATGCAAATCCTAAACCTTCTGGACAATGTTAGTTTCTCTTCTAGTTCAGGTTGCAAACTTTCTTGAATAATTTGTCACAATAAGAAGAGGTTGTAAAATTAATACTCAAAACTTAAAAAAGAAAAACATAGTATGTAATTGAATATATGAAAAGTACACAATGCTAAATTAGTCTTTGTTTCTGTGATTGGGATCAGGAATTTAGATATACTGAAGATGGTTTATCTAAGTTCCATGATGTCTGGGGTCAAAACTGAGATAATTCAAAAGTTGGGAGGGAGCTAGACGAGGGGATATATGTATATCTACGGCTGATTCATGTTGAGGTTTGACAGAAAACAGCAAAATTCTGTAAAGCAATTATCCTTCAATAAAAAATAAAATAAAAAAAAGTTCATTAACTAGAAGCTGAAATATTTTAAAACCTTGATTTGCATGCCTGGAAGTTGAGGTTGGCTATGAGCTGGGACCACAGCTGAGCTGCTGGCCATAAAACTCAGCATCTGTCCTGTATGTTTGGGTTTTCAATGGACTAGTTGGGCTTCTGTATAGTAAGGAAACTGTGAAAAAATAGATCTCATTTTCACACCTTCTATGCTATGCTTTCTAAATAGTTAAATGTCCAGTGAAACCATTAGCAAATGCCATGTTTAGAAACAGTCCTACACATCTAGACATCTCATTGTCTATACAAACTAGACAATCAAATGCATTGGCTGAGGTTTTGACTACTGAGAAGAATGTCTTAACCATTATCCTTTTGGGGATATTCGTGTCTCAGGCTGTAATGCTATAACATTCCAGCTGAGTCAGTCCTGGGTTTCCTGGTGGAACTAAATTCAAGCAGATGCAATCATGTGTTTCCTCCTTGGCCAGCACACCATAAGATCACAGCTGTGACTCAGGGAAAAGAGACAATTTGGCAAGGGTTTCATGAACATTTCTTAAGCATACAAGACGTGTTCAAACCTAACCTCTTAGGAACCATTCTCACTTGATGATGTGTTGCTGGAAATCACTGAGCTTCTTCATGGTGGAAAATTTACCACTTTGTTTTTCACTTCAGTTCAGTTCAGTGCAGTCATTCAGCTGTGTCTCACTCTTTGCAACCCCATGGACTGCAGCACATCAGGCTTTCCTGTCCATCACCAACTCCCAGAGATTGCTCAAACTCATGCTCATCAAGTCAGTGATGCCATTCAAGCATCTCATCCTCTCTGGTCCCCTTATCCTGCTACCTTTAATCCTTCCCAGCATCAGGGTCTTTTCCAATGAGTCAGTTCTTCACATCAGGTGGCCAAAGTACTAGAGTTTCAGCTTCAATGTCTGTCCTTCCAAAGAATATTCAGGAATGATTTCCTTTAGGATTGACTGGTTTGATCTCCTTGCAGTCCAAGGGACTCTCAAGAGTCTTCTCCAATAACACAGTTCAAAACTATCAATTTTTGACACACAGCTTTCTTTATGGTTTAACTCTCACATCCAAACATGACTATTGGAAAAAGCATAGCTTTGATTAGATGCACCTTTGTTGACAAAGTAGTCTCTGCTTTTTTTTTTTTTTGGTAGTGAATTTTGTCTTACATTGAAATGAAACAGCCATGGGTTTACATGTGTTCCCCATCCCGATCCCCCCTTCCACCTCCCTCTCCACCCAATCCCTCTAGGTCTTCCCAGTGCACCAGGTCCGAGCGCTTGTCTCATGCATCCAATGTGGGCTGGTGATTTGTTTCACCCTAGATAAGATACATGTTTCAGTGCTGTCCTCTTGAACCTTCCCACCCTCGCCTTCTCCCACAGAGTCTAAAAGACTGTTCTATATATCTGTGTCTTTTTTTTTTTTCTGTTCTGCATATAGGGTTATCATTAACATCTTTCTAAATTCCGTATATATGTGTTAGTATATTGTAATGGTCTTTATATTTCTGGCTTACTTAACTCTGTATAATGGGCTTCAGTTTCATCCATCTATTAGAACTGATTCAAATGAATTCTTTTTAATGGCTGAGTAATATTCCATGGTGTATATGTACCACAGCTTCCTTATCCATTCCTCTGCTGATGGGCATCTAGGTTGCTTCCATGCCCTGGCTATGATAGACAGTGCTGCAATGAACATTGGGGTGCACATGTCTCTTTCAGATCTGGTTTCTTTGGTGTGTATGCCCAGAAGTGGGATTGCTGGGTCATATGGAAGTTCTATTTCCAGTTTTTTAAGAAATCTCCACACTGTTTTCCATAGTGGCTGTACTAGTTTGCATTCCCACCAACAGTGTAAGAGGGTTCCCTTTTCTCCACACCCTCTCCAGAATTTATTGCTTGTAGACTTTTGGATAGCAGCCATCCTGACTGGCGTGTAATGGTACCTCATTGTGGTTTTGATTTGCATTTCTCTGATAATGAGTGATGTTGAGCATCTTTTCATGTGTTTCTTGGCCATCTGTATGTCTTCCTTGGAGAAGTGTCTGTTTAGTTCTCTGGCCCATTTTTTGATCGGATCATTTATTTTTCTGGAGTTGAGCTGGAGGAGTTGCTTGTATATTTTTGAAATTAATCCTTTGTCTGTTGCTTCGTTTGCTATTATTTTCTCCCAATCTGAGGGCTGTCTTTTCACCTTGCTTATAGTTTCCTTTGCCCTGCAAAAGCTTTTAAGTTTCATTAAGTCCCATTTGTTTATTTTTGCTTTTGTTTCTAATATTCTGGGATGTGGGTCATAGAGGATCCTGCTGTGATTTATGTCGGAGAGTGTTTTGCCTATGTTCTCCTCTAGCAGTTTTATAGTTTCTGGTCTTACATTTATATCTTTAATCCATTCTAAATTTATTTTTGTGTATGGTGTTAGAAAGTGTTCTAGTTTCATTCTTTTACAAGTGGTTGACCAATTTTCCCAGCACCACTTGGTAAAGAGCCTATCTTTTTTCCATTGTATATCCTTGCCTCCTTTGTCAAAGATAAGGTGATCATATGTTCGTGGATTTATCTCTGGGCTTTCTATTCTGCTCCATTGATCTATATTTCTGTCTTTGTGCCAATACCATACTGTCTTGATGACTGTGGCTTTGTAGTACAGTCTGAAGTCAGGCAGGTTGATTCCGCCAGTTCCATTCTTCTTTCTCAAGATTACTTTGGCTATTCGAGGTTTTTTGTATTTCCATACAAATTGTGAAATTACTTGTTCTAGTTCTGTGAAAAATACCTTTGGTAGCTTGATAGGGATTGCATTGAATCTGTAAATTGCTTTGGGAAGTATGGCCATTTTGACAATGTTGATTCTTCCGATCCATGAACACTGTATATTTCTCCATCTGTTTGTGTCCTCTTTGATTTCTTTCATCAGTGATTTATAGTTTTCTATGTATACGTCTTTTGTTTCTTTAGGTAGATATATTCCTAAGTATTTTATTTTTTTTGTTGCAATGGTGAATGGTATTGTTTCCTTAATTTCTCTTTCTGTTTTCTCATTGTTAGTGTATAAGAATGCAAGAGATTTCTGTGTGTTAATTTTATATCCTGCAACTTTACTATATTCATTGATTAGCTCTAGTAATTTTCTGGTAGAGTCTTTAGGGTTTTCTATGTAGAGGATCATGTCATCTGCAAACAGTGAGAGTTTCACTTCTTCTTTTCCTATCTGGATTCCTTTTACTTCTTTTTCTGCCCTGATTGCTGTGGCCAACACTTCCAAAACTAGGATGAATAGGAATGGTGAGAGTGGGCACGCTTGTCTTATTCCTGATTTTAGGGGAAATGCTTTCAATTTTTCCCCATTGAGGGTAATGCTTGCTGTGGGTTTGTCATATATAGCTTTTATTATGTTGAGGTATGTTCCTTCTATGCCTGCTTTCCAGAGAGTTTTAATCATAAATGGATGTTGAATTTTGTCAAAGGCTTTTTCTGCATCTATTGAGATAATCATGTGATTTTTATCTTTCAATTTGTTAATGTGGTGTATCACATTGATTGATTTGCAGATATTAAAGAATTCTTGCATTCCTGGGATAAAGCCCACTTGGTCATGGTGTATGATTTTTTTTTAATATGTTGTTGGATTCTGTTTGCTAGAATTTTGTTAAGGATTTTTGCATCTATGTTCATCAGTGATATTGACCTGTAGTTTTCTTTTTTTGTGGCATCTTTGTCTGGTTTTGGAATTAGGGTGATGGTGGCCTCATAGAATGAGTTTGGAAGTTTACCTTCTTCTGCTATTTTCTGGAAGAGTTTGAGTAAGATAGGTGTTAGCTCTTCTCTAAATTTTTGGTAGAATTCAGCTGTGAAGCTATCTGGTCCTGGGCTTTTGTTTGCTGGAAGGTTTCTGATTACAGTTTGGATTTCCTTGCTTGTGATGGGTTTGTTAAGATCTTCTATTTCTTCCTGGTTCAGTTTTGGAAAGTTATACTTCTCTAAGAACTTGTCCATTTCTTCCAAGTTGTCCATTTTATTGGCATAGAGCTGCTGGTGGTAGTCGCTTATGATCCTTTGTATTTCAGTGTTGTCTGTTGTGATCTCTCCATTTTCATTTCTAATTTTGTTAATTTGGTTCTTCTCTCTTTGTTTCTTAATTAGTCTTGCTAATGGTTTGTCAATTTTGTTTATTTTTTCAAAAAACCAACTTTTAGCTTTGTTGATTTTTGCTATGGTCTCTTTTGTTTCTTTTGCATTTATTTCTGCCCTAATTTTTAAGATTTCTTTCTTTCTACTAACCTTGGGGTTCTTCATTTCTTCCTTCTCTAGTTGCTTTAGGTGTAGGGTTAGGTTATTTATTTGACTTTTTTCTTGTTTCTTGAGGTAGGCCTGTAATGCTATGAATCTTCCCCTTAGCACTGCTTTTACAGTGTCCCATAGGTTTTGGGTTGTTGTGTCTTCATTTTCATTCATTTCTATGTATATTTTGATTTCTTTTTTGATTTCTCCTATGATTTGTTGGTTATTCAGAAGCGTGTTGTTTAGCCTCCATATGTTTGAATTTTTAGTAATTTTTTTCCTGTAATTGAGATCTAATCTTACTGCACTGTGGTCAGAAAAGATAACTGGAATGATTTAAATTTTTTTTTAATTTACCAAGACTAGATTTATGGCCCAAGATGTGATCTATTCTGGAGAAGGTTCCGTGTGCACTTGAGAAAAACATGAAGTTGATTGTTTTGGGGTGAAACATCCTATAGATGTCAATAAGGTCTACCTGGTCCTTGTGTCCTTTAAAGTTTGTGTTTCCTTGTTAATTTTCTGTTTAGTTGATCTATCCATAGTTGTGAGTGGGGTATTAAAGTCTCCCACTATTATTGTGTTACTATTAATTTCCTCTTTCATACTCGTTAGTATCTGCCTTACATATTGCGGTGCTCCTATGTTGGGTGCATATATATTTATAATTGCTATATCTTCTTCTTGAATTGATCCTTTGATCATTATGTAGTGTCCTTCTTTGTCTCTTTTCACAGCCTTTATTTGAAAGTCTATTTTACCTGATAAGAGTATTGAAACTCCTGCTTTCTTTTGGTCTCCGTTTGCATGAAATATTTTTTTCCAGCCCTTCACTTTTAGTCTCTATGTGTCCCTTGTTTTGAAGTGGGTCTCTTGTAGACAGCATATATAGGGGTCTTGTTTTTGTATCCATTCAGCCAGTCTTTGTCTTTTGGTTGGGGCATTCAACCCATTTACATTTAAGATAATTATTGATAGGTATGGTCCCGTTGCCATTTAGTTTGCTGTTTTGGGGTTCACGTTTATACAACCTTTCTGTGTTTCCTGTCTAGAGAAGATCCTTTAGCATTTGTTGAAGAGCTGGCTTGGTGGTGCTGAATTCTCTCAGCTTTTGCTTGTCTGTAAAGCTTCTGAATTCTCCTTCATATCTGAATGAGATCCTTGCTGGGTACAGTAATCTTGGTTGTAGGTTATTCTCTTTCATTACTCTTAAGTATGTCCTGCCATTCCCTTCTGGCCTGAAGGGTTTCTATTGATAGATCAGCTGTTATCCTTATGGGAATCCCTTTATGTGTTATTTGTTGTTTCTCCCTTGCTGCTTTTAATAGTTGTTCTTTGTGTTTGATCTTTGTTAATTTGATTAATATGTGTCTTGGGGTATTTTGCCTTGGGTTTATTCTGTTTGGAACTCTCTGGGTTTCTTGGACTTGGGTGGCTATTTCCTTCCCCATTTTAGGGAAGTTTTCAGCTACTATCTCCTCAAGTAACTTCTCATGGCCTTTCTTTTTGTCTTCTTCTTCTGGGACTCCTATGATTCAAATGTTGGGGTGTTTCACATTGTCCCAGAGGTCCCTGAGGTTGTCCTCATTTCTTTTGATTTTTTCTTTTTTCCTCTCTGCTTCATTCATTTCCACCATTTAATTTTCTACCTCACTTATCCTATCTTCTGTCTCTGTTATTCTACTCATGGTTCCCTCCAGAGTGATTTTGATCTCATTTATTGCATTATTCATTTTTAATTGACTCTTTTTTATTTCTTCTAGGTCCTTGTTAAACATTTCTTGCATCTTCTCAATCTTTGTCTCCAGGCTATTTATTTGTAACTCCATTTTGCTTTCAAGATTTTGGATCATTTTCATTATCACTATTCGAAATTCTTTTTGAGATAGATTCCCTATCTCCTCCTCTTTTGTTTGATTTGGTGGGAATTTTTCATGTTCCTTTACTTGTTGGGTATTTCTCTGCCTTTTCATCTTGTTTAGATTGCTGTGTCTGGGGTGGGCTTTCTGTATTCTGCTGGTCTGTAGTTCCTTTTTATTGTGAAGATTTTACCCAGTGGGTGAGGTTGGACGATTGGCTTGTCAAGGTTTTCTGGTTAGGGAAGCTTGTGTCAGTGTTCTGGTGCGTGGAAATGGATTTCTTCTCTCTGGAGTGCAATGGAGTGCCCAGTGATGAGTTTTGCAATGGGTCTATGTGTTAGGTGTGACTTTGGGCAGCCTGTATGTTGACACTTAGGTCTATGTTCCTTCGTTACTATAGAATTTATGTAGTATGTCTTGTCCTGGAGCTTCTTGGCTCTTGGGTGGTGGTTGGTTTTGGTGTAGGTATGGGGGCTTTTGGATGGACTCTTATTCCTTAATGTTCTGTGTAGTCAGGAGTTTTATGGTTTTCTCAGGTTTGGGGCTTAAGTCTCCTGCCTCTGGATTTCAGTTTTATTCTACCAATAGTCTCAAGATTTCTCCAACTATGCAGCATTGATAATAAAACTTCTAGGTTAATGGTGAAAAGATTTTCCACTGTGAGGGACCACCAATGAGGTTCACAGAGTTACATGAAGAATAAGAGAGGGAGGAAGGAGATAGAGGTGAGCAGGCGAAGATAAAGGGGGACTCAAGTGGAAAGAGACAAATCTACACAGTTATCTGTTCTCAAAGTGTTCTCCGTAGCCCAGACACCCACAGAGATTCACCAAATTGGATTAGGAAGAGAAGGGGAAAGGAGGAAATAGAGTTGTTCTGAGGTAGAAAACAGAGAGTCAAAAGTGGAAGACAGTAATCAACACACTCCTGAATAGAAATGGGAATTGAATATTGGATTCTTAAATGTCCAAAATTTATATCACATACTGAAAAACAAAGAATAAAAAATTTAGCATATAGGTTAGACTCTTTGAAATAAAATGTTTAAAAATAAAAACAAAAACCCAAAATTTAGAAATATATATGAAATTCAGTTTAAAAATAGGGCTTCTCTCTCTCTTCTTTTTTTTTTCTTTTTTTTTGCAAGGTTATAGTGAGATGAAAATGAAAATTAAGGAATAATAGAGGAGTAGTAGAGGACTTTAAAAGGAAATAGGAGAGAAAAACAAGCAAAAGAAAAGAAAGTAAAGAAAAAAGGAAAAAAAAGAAAAAAGAAAGAAAAAAAACAAAAAAAAGAAAAAAGAAAAACAAATTTTTTCCCTAATTGAAAAAAAATCATAAAAATATATGAAAACGAAAGTTGAGGAGTATGGGGTAGTAGTAGGGAAGTTTAAAAGAAAATAAAAGATAAAACATTGAAAAGAAAAAAGAAAAGAAAAAAAAAATTTTAATTTAACAACAACAACAACAAAAATATATATATATATATACACATATATATCTAGGAATTTCTCTGGAGCTGTTGCAGTCAGTGTAGGTTCAGTTTAATTTTAGATAGCTCCTTTTTCCAGCTTACACTTCTCGATATCTATAGGTCCCTCTCGGTGTAGTCGGTGTTGCCTTCAGGGATTTTAACCTGTTGCACCGGACCTTTCTGAAGTGGTTCCCTTTGTTTATTTGGCTTCTGTTTGCCGTCTCTTCGGTGTCTAATTTCCACCCTGACACAGGCACGCGGAGGTGATCTCTTAGGTTCGCTAGCTCAGGTCAGTCCTGCTGCGGGAAGGGCGGCGCGCTGCAGGCAGATGTCGCTGTGTGTGCGGAGCACTCGCCGTGTTCTGGCCAGGCAGCCAGCAGTTTTGGCGGCCTCTCCCCGGGTGCTGCGCGCCTTTTCCCTCCGCGGTGAGCAGCCCAGGCGGCTAGAGGTTCGGGCGGCCTCTCCCCGGGTGCGGCGTGCCTTTTCCCGCCGCGGCGAGCGGCCCGGGCAGCCAGAGGCTTGGCGCACTCTCCCCGGGCGCGGCGCGCCTTTTCCCTCCGCGGCGAGCGGCCCAGGCAGCCAGAGGTTTGCGCGCCCTGCCTTCTCCCTCCGCGGCCCCAGCGCGCGCCGCCGGTCGGGTCTCAGGAAGTCTCTAGATAGGAACCGGGGCCTGTTTGCCGGGTGGGAGGGGGTGGCTTCTCTGGGGCTGAGTTTGCCCCTTTCCTCTCCCCCTGCCTCCTTCCTCCAGCGGGGATGGGCCGGCTCTTCTCTGGAGTTTCTCAGTCCTTTTGTTTTGCGAACCGCTGGCGGTGTGTTCCGGCCGGTCAATTTTTCTCTCGCTCTCCCACAGTTTAAAAAAATCTCCCTCCGACTGCTCTCAGGGCCTTCGGGCCAGTCCTTACCCTAAGCAATGCCGCTGGCTCCTCTCCGTTCCGCCCCCTCTTGCTGGTGGTGGGTGCGGGCGTCTGGGGTACTTTTCTGCTGGGAGTTGCTTTTAGGCACGTAATCTGTGGGCCTTATTTAATTTCTCCTCCCAGTTAGGTTGCCCTCCGAGGTTTGAAAACTTCCCCGGGACCCGCCAGCGCGAGGGTTTCCTGGTGGTTGGAAACTTCCTCTATTGAGACTCCCTTCCCGGGATGGGTCTCCGTCCCTCGTTCTCTTGTCTCCCTTT
Organism: Capreolus pygargus; assembly: GCA_012922965.1. Taxonomy (NCBI): domain Eukaryota; kingdom Metazoa; phylum Chordata; class Mammalia; order Artiodactyla; family Cervidae; genus Capreolus; species Capreolus pygargus. The sequence goes on along the minus strand of SNSB01003815.1, from coordinate 330,145 downwards.
TTTAATCTTTAATATTTTTGTCCTACCTCCCTTCAAAGACAATGGGCTGCTTTTCTGGGCGCCTGATGTCCGCTGCTAGCGATCAGAAGTTGTTTTGTAAACTTTGTTCACCGTTCTGTTGTTCTTTCAACGAATTTGTAGAAGAGAAAGTGATCTCCCGGTTCTATTCCTCCGCCATCTTGACTCCTCCCCCCGTCTCTGCTTTTTAATATGCTGTCTAGGTTGGTCATAGTTTTTCTTTCAATTTCATGTCTGCAGTCACCATCTGCAGTGATTTTTGGAGCTCAAAAAAATAAAGCCTCTCACTGTTTCTATTGTTTTCCCATCTATTTGCCATGAAGTGATGGGACTGGATGCCATGATCATAGTTTTTTGAATGTTGAGTTTTAAGCCAACTTTTTCACTCTCCTGTTTCACTTTCATCAAGAGGCTCTTTAGTTCTTCTTCGCTTTCTGCCATAAGGGTGGTGTCACTTGCATACCTGAGGTTATCGGTATTTCTTCCCAGCAATCTTGATTCCAGCTTGTGTTTCATTCAGCCTGGTTTATCACATGATGTACTGTGTATGCAAGTTAAATAAGCAGGGTTACAATATACAGCCTTGGCATACTCCTGTCCCTATTTGGAACTCAGTTTCTTGTTTCATGTCCAGTTCTAATTGTTGCTTCTTGACCTGTATACAAATTTCTCAGGAGGCAGGTCAGGTGGTCTGGTATTCCTATCTCTTTCAGAATTTTCCAGAGTTTGTTGTGATTCACACAGTCAAAGGCTTTGGAGTAGTCAATAAATCAAAAGTAGATGTTTTTCTAGAACGCTCTTGCTTTTTCAATGATCCAGTGGATGTTGACAATTTGATCTCTGATTCCTCTGCCTTGTTTAAATCCAGTTTGAACATCTGGAAGCTCATGCTTCATGTACTGTTACAGGCTGACTTGGAGAATTTTGAGCATTACTTTGCCAGTGTGTGAGATGAGTGCAACTGTGTGATAGTTTGAATATTCTTTGGCGTTGCCTTTCTGTGGGATTGAAATGAAAACTGACCTTTCCAGTACTGTGGTCACTGTTGAGTTTTCCAAATTTGCTGGCATATTAGTGTTTCACTTAGGAGGGTCTATACTCTTTTGCCTCAGAGACCCTAATCCTTAGACATTAACATGAGTTTTTGTTCGAATTATTGAATCTGAAGCAGGAGGTGCAGTTGAAGTCATCATCTAGATAATTTATGAACATCCATTGTCAGTGTTCAAGGTATATCTATCAGCAAGTTAAACAAGTAATTTGAGAAGTACTTGTAGTAGCAATTAATGCCCCCTATTGTTTATGTTTTGTTTTTGTTCTTGCTATTATGGTGACTTTAATATGTGCATGTCCATCAGAGATACAGTGTTATTTTGGCTACATAGTAATGACAGAGAAATTATATTCCATGGGCTTACATTTGGGCATAATAAGAATCAAAAATCCAATGAAAGGATCACATGTAAATCCATGGCTGATTCATGTCAATGTATGGCGAAAACCACTACAATATTGTAAAGTAATTAGCCTCCAACTAATAAAAATAAATGAAAAAAAAAAAAGAGTGTCTATTTTAGCTGTGCATTTAAGAACTGTGGAAACAAACACAGTGTGAACCTTTGTTCCCCTGAAGACCAGTATAAGATGGCCTGGGACCACTATCTCTAGCAGTGAAGTGCTTTCACTTGAGGTCAACTGCTTCAGAATCCCATGATTCTTATTGAAAGAAAGAAGTATATTTCTTGGGACTTATTGAGAAAAAAAAAAATCTTCTTTTAAATAATAAATAGGATTCTCATGTGACAAATTACTATAGCAATGACAGAAATTAAAATTTCCAAAATTTCAGGAGGGGAAAACAATCACATTTATTCTTAAAAGAAAAGAAAAGAGGACAGATTAAAAATAAAAATATATTAAAAATATAAAGCAGATATAGAACTATAGAAATGAATCCATGAAAATATGTCAGACTGTTTGATTTAATTTATTGAGCTAAAAGATAATAATTATCATTGAGACTTTTAAATACAGTCATATATTTTAAAGGGGCTTCCCTCCTAGCTCAGTCCATAAAGAATCTACCTGCGATTCAGGGGATCCAGCTTCAATTCCTGGGTTGGAAAGATCCCCTGGAGAAGGAAATGGCAACCCATTCCAGTATCCTTGTTTGGAAAATCCCAGGGACAGAGGAGACTGGCAGGTTACAGTCGATGGAGTCACAAGAGTTGGACACAACTTAGCAACTAAACCACCACCACCACACATTTTAAAGATATTAACCTAAACAATAAAGATGCAAAGTGGTTAAAAGTAAAGAGTGGGTAAGTACTAATGAAAAGAAAGGTAGTGTTCATATTAGTGTCAGAGCAAAATTAATAGAGACAAGTATGTCAACCGTGTTAATGACATTTCATAACATTAAGAAACTACAAAAATTCTATGGAAATACGTTTGTATATTTTATGGAAATATAGGTTTATAAACCTGATGAGATCTCATGGACAGCTACAGCTCACTTGAACCAGAGACTCTGGAATGTGCATTCCATTTATGCACACAGAGATTACTTTTTAAAATATCATATGTTGTGGTATAATTTCTTCAAATACACATTACTTTGACCACCTCATCTGAAATGTAACAATGCAGTTATGTTTCTACTGCAATAAGCACATATTTTAAACAAGTTGAAATTTAAAACTATACAATAAAGCATCTAGTGAGGTTGGGAGGGTGCTTTAGATTTGAAGCAACACACAGAATATTTTTCATTCTCTTTCCAAACAGTTTATTCCATGGTAAACCAAACTTTGAAACTTGGTCTGGAGTTTCCCTGACAGTTCAGTACACTCTGCCTTCCAGTACAGGAAGTGTGGGTTCGATCCCCGGACTGGGGAGTTAAGATCCCACAGGCCTCATGACCAAAAACCCAAAGCATAAAACAGAAGCACAGAAGCAATATTGTAACAAATTCAATAAAGACTTTAAAAATGGTCCACATCAAAAAATAAAATAAAAAACCTGTTTCTGATTTTCTTGGCCTTTGGCTTCTTCAGTGTTTTCTAATACTCCCCCTGTTCAGACATTATCTCTTAGTTCTTCCTCAAATTTTGCTTCAACATAAGGGACATGATTTATAGTCTCAGTTTTGAACATAAGTGGGCTTTCAGTTTGTACTCACATTCCTCAGAGTATAAGGACTTAATAGCTGTGACTTAACTATTTTTTAAGGACTTGGCCAACTTTTCTTTGGGGAGCTGACTCATCCTTACAAAAAGTGAGAAGGAGGTTGGGGGTTATAATCTCCAAGGTCATCTATTTAAACACCTCTTGGAAATCAAACAGAAGGCTTATGTGTACATTTCCATTCCCAGAACCAGAGAGGAGATATAACTTTTGGTAGAAAACAAAAGCACTATTCAACATAATTGCCAGTGATGATTCAGTTTTAAAAATCAAAATGATTTTTAGATCATCTAAAAATTTACATGATTTTAGTTTCAAAAATCAGGACAGCAGAAAAGTCCCAGAACCAGGATTCATGTGAGCTGATTTTAAGATAAAATTCAATAACTTTAGTAGTGTGGTTAAGATTCTGACTGCGTTGACAACATTGCTACCATTTACTCAGAGATAAAGGATTTTATCTAAAGAGATAATCACCTGGTAAGTAAAATTTCAATCAAGCTATAGTAAATAATAATTACTTTCAAATACAAAAGATAAATTTTGCATATACAATTTAAATTAAATTTTATCTATAAACATGCTGATTACATATGTTAATTCCCTTTGTCATATGCCTCAACAGATGTCAAAATTAAGCAGATTTTTGGTATGATTTTGAGAAATTCATGGAGAAATGATAGCATTTGTGTCACATAGGGGTTATATTAAAGAAAAAAAGAAAAACCTTATACTTAAGATGGAAGAGAAAAAAATATTAAAGAGAAAAAAGGGTACAGATAAAATAAGGGAATGTACTGATACAGAGATTCATCACTCTTCCGCCTCCTTTGCTACTCTGCATAATACGTATTTAGTGAGTAATTAAAAAAGCAAAATGTGACAATATAGAAAACCTTAATACCAGAGGATCCTGAATGTCAAGGTAGAGCAAACTCAATCAGGAAAATTGAGAATAGGATGAACAGTTACACAGAGAGCAAATAGAATTAGTTTAGCCAAGAATTGGTACAGGTCTTGAGAGAAACCTTTGAAGCTGTTGGGAAACATTAAGCTTATTCACGAATTTTTGTGTAAGACAACTTGGTTATAAAAGTAATAACAAAAACAAACAGATAAAAAAAAAACACGTCCCCTAGAATCATAAGACTAGTTTGTACCAGAAACCAAATAAGCAATATCCGGATGGTGAAAGAAAATTAAAATAAACCTAAAAACAGTCTTTAGTATTTATCAGTGTTTACCCAAATTGTTAAGTATTTGGCTTCCTTTTTTACAAAAAAAGAGATAATAAAATGATCACTGGATACTTATTTGGATTAATTGTTCAATTCATATAAAATGTTTAAAACTTCTTTCAGGAAATATTAGGTATTATTATCATTACTTATCTTTTATGTCTGTGAAAGACCTGTAAGAAAAATCAACTTGATATGAACTGCAATGGCTTTAATTTTAGCTATTAATATTTCAGCACACTTCTGATTATGTTTTATTATGCTGTATGAGATACTCAGTCTATACACAATGAAATGAAGAAAAACAAAGTGAAAGAGAAAATAATCGGGCAGAAAGTGAAGAAGAATTAAAGAGCCTCTTGATGAAAGTGAAAGAGGAGAGTGAAATAGTTGGCTTAAAGCTCAAAATTCAGAAAACTAAGATCATGGCATCCGGTCCCATCACTTCACGGCAAATAGATGGGGAAACAGTGGAAACAGTGTCAGACTTTATTTTTCTGGGCAAAATCACTGCAGATGGTGACTGCAGCCTTGAAACTAAAAGACGCTTACTCCTTGGAAGGAAATTTATGACCAATCTAGATAGCATATTAAAAAGCAGAGACATTACATTGTCAACAAAGGTCCATCTGGTCAAGGCTATGGTTTTTCCAGTGGTCATGTATGGATGTGAGAGTTGGACTATAAAGAAAGCTGAGGGGAGAATAATTGATGCTTTTGAACTGTGGTGTTGGAGAAGACTCTTGAGAGTCCCTTGGACTTCAAGGAGATCCAACCTGTCCATCCTAAAGATCAGTCCTGGGTGTTCATTGGTGGACTGATGTTGAAGCTGAAACTCCTATACTTTGGCCACCTGATGCAAAGAACTGACTTATTTGAAAAGATCCTGATGCTGGGAAAGATTGAGGGCAGGAGGAGAAGGGGATGACAGAGGATGAGATGGTTGGATGGTAACACCAACTCAATGGACATGTGTTTGGGTGCACTCTGGGAGTTGGTGATGGACAGGGAGGCCTGGAGTGCTGCTGTTCATGGGGTTGCAAAGAGTTGGACACGACTGAGCGACTGAACTGAACTGATCGCACAGTATGTACCTGATAATTCTATCTGCATTACCATGAAATATTTATATTTATACTAGAAATGCTCATATTAAAAAGGAGAAATTTGTCATAAATAACGAATTTGTCTTAGCAGCAATGTTAGTCCTTGTAGTTTCTCACACAAAATGTTCTCTTTAAATCACATGGATATGAAAATGAGGATCTTGTATATATAAAATCAGTAACTCTAATATTAAAAAGGAAATTGGAAATAATGTGGAAGTGTTAGAAATCTAAGTTATACTTTAAATAGCATGATTATGAAGTCTCTGATATTAAGTTGAAGGCTGTCAAGGAGAGACATTTAAGGGAAAAAAAGGAAACTAATTAAGTGTTCTAATTATTTTCCCATTTTGTTATGATAACATCTAGTTAACATGAGACAGACAGATTTTCAAACTATCCTGCCTATGAATTAATGGAATGTTTCTATTCATTTTTTTTCAGTTAGAATATGCTTTCCTCCAGGATCGTATGAGCAAATTATCAAAATGGTTTTAAATTATTGGATTAAAAATATGCTTATAAACTATAGAAGCATATTGGTTAATTAATTGGAAATGAAAGTATCTACAACCTAAACTAAAGCTATTTAAGAAAGTAACTTTTATTTATTTTTCTGATTATAGAAATGCTAATAATATGCATGATATTCTGAAAAATATTTTCTTGGGAAATTTATTTATGAAATTGTCATTATTTCTTAAAGAAATTATTGTAACCTAAAAGATAGCAAAGCAGGGACATCATAATTAATAAAATTATAAAATATTCTATTATAAAAATTATTGAAGCCTGATCCCTATAAAGCAAGTGCCATTCAATTCTATATTATTGTTATTAGTCATTTTGGCAACATTTTTTACCAATTTTATGTATAATTATTATTATTTTTCCTATTAAATTAAAAGAAATGTCACAGCTACTTTTGCTTCACCTGATACAGTATTTACTGTTTTTCTCCACAATGCTTGTAAATATATCAGACTTTTTTCCAGAATCAGAGCTGCTTCTTGTTCAGTCGCTAAGCGTGTCCAAATCTTTCTCACCTCGTGGACTGTACCATGCCAGGCTTCTCTGGAGTTTACTCAAATACATGTCCATTGAGTCAGTGATGCCGTCCAACCATATCATTCGCTGTTACCCCCACCTCCCCCTACCCTGAATCTTTCCCAGCATCAGGGTCTTTTCCAGTGAGTCAGCTCTTCAATCAGGTGGACAAAATTTTGGAACTTTAGCTTCAGCATCAGTCCTTCCAATGAATATTCAGGGTTGATTTCCTTTAGGATTCGCTTGTTTCTTCTCCTTGCTGTCCAGACTCTCAAGAGTCTTCTGCAACATCACAGTTTGAAAGCCTCCATTCTTTGGCGCTTAGCCTTCTCTGAGGTCCAACTCTCACATCTGTACATGACTGCTGGGAAAGTCATAGCTTAGACTATAAGGACCTATATTGATAAAGTGAAATCTATTATGCTGTCTAGGTTTGTCATAGCTTTTCATCAGTCAGGCAAATGAGTCACTTATCTTGTGTGCAAGCAACTCACTGATAAAGATAATAATGATTTAGTGCAATATTTTAAAACATCATGTTCCACAAGAAAATTATAAACATTTTAAATAAAGATAGGGTTCTATCTGGCAATTTCACAACTTACTTTACTCCCTTCACTTTAAATATGCTTGTTTGAATCTCCTAAGCAAACAAGCCACTTTAGGAAAAGAAATGTATCTTTCCTAAACTCACTTTTCATCCCATACATAAGATGACTGTGCATGTTTGTTTATACTTAATCAAGTGTATTTATTAACACTGTTCTCTTTCACTCTAAAAAATAATCAGATCTCATATATAATATGGCAAGATTTTCATACAAGGTTTAGAATTAACTGTTTAAAAGTATAGTATAGGAAACTGATTTAATCAGTGGATGCATTTCTCCAACACTCACCCTGATTGACTCCATGCACAGTCAATATTTCTCATTCTAACCTGTCTTTTTTTTTTTTTTCAGGCAAACTCACTGAGTCTTCACTGCATTAGACCATGAAATATACCAATAACATCACTGAATTCATTCTCTTGGGACTTTCCCAGAACATGAAAATCAAACATGTGTGCTTCCTTCTCTTCTTACTTTGTTACATAGCTATTTGGATGGGAAACTTGCTCATCATGGTTTCTATCACATACAGTCAGCTAAATGATCAACCCATGTATTTCTTCCTTAATTACCTCGCTCTATCAGATCTGTGTTATACGTCAACAGTGACACCCAAGTTAGTCACTGACCTGCTGGCAGAAAGTAGCACAATTTCATACACTGCCTGCATGGCGCAGCTTTTTGCCATGCACTTCTTTGGGGGGATTGAAATCTGTGTCCTTGCCGTGATGGCCTATGACCGCTATGTGGCCATCTGCAGGCCCCTGCACTACATCATCATCATGAGCAGGCCCAGACGCTACGCCATGGTCAGTGCTTGTTATGCTGGGGCATTTCTGCACTCCTTTGTCCAAGGTCTTCTCACCATTAACTTGCCGTTCTGTGGCCCCAATGAAATAGATCACTATTTCTGTGACGTGTATCCTTTGCTGACACTGGCCTGCACAGACACCTACAGAGTTGGGATACTAGTGGTGGCCAATGCAGGCATGATGGGGTTGGTGATCTTTGTGGTCGTGATGCTGTCCTACATTTTGATATTATACACCATCAAGGCTTACCCTACAGAAAGCCAGTACAAAGCTCTTTCCACCTGTAGTTCCCACTTCACAGTTGTGGTTCTGTTCTTCGTGCCTGTTCTCTTCATTTACATTAGACCGGCCACAACGTTTCCAGAAGACAAGGTGTTTGCTCTCTTCTACACCATCATCGCTCCCATGTTCAACCCTCTGATTTACACTCTCAGAAATGCAGAGATGAAGAATGCCTTGAGAAAGGTTTGGTGCCAGAAACTATTTTTGATTGCAAGGCAAAGCATCTGAAATCACTTTGCTCTTATTCAAGTGATATTTGCTTACTTTAGTTTAATAAACAATGGACTTTGCTCTAGGAAAACTAAGCATAAACACTAGCATCCATTGAAATCCTTTTTTCTATCAATCCATGTTTCTGATTAACATCTTCCCCTAGTAACAGGAGTCATCATTTCCTTGTTGAAGTGACACTTTGCTTTGATTTTTTTTTCTCTTTCCATAAGTCACTAAGTGGATGTTACCGTTTTAATTTCCCCACACTTTGGCTCCATGAAACAAATCTCTAAGTGTACATAAGCTACGATCATGTTGATCATCCCAGTCAGAAAGTCCACAGAACCTTGCTATACTCCCTGCATTCTCATGAAAAAGGAGTATAAAAAAATTAAAGTCTTATTTTCTATTCAGCTGAGGACGTCCCATATTCATTGCAACTATTTGAAAAGCAAAATTTAGTTATGTAGGAACTGAACAACAAAAATATGATTTATGTGAGAATCACTATATAAAAATTGGAACATGTTTCTAAAGTGATTTTAATGAAATCATCTTAAAATGACAAAAATTAATAATTATATAACCTATTACCATAACAATATCTTCAAATATATTTAAAAATTAGTTTGGAAATAAAAAGGGTAGCTCTATGATTTATTGCTCAAATTGAGATAATCTGAGTGTAAAAAAGAGGAGTTCTGCTACTAGTTATGCTGAAATAATGGACATAAAATGGGATTGTATCAAGCAAGTACGATGTCTACCCACTTTTCAATGTCTGCGATGTATGGATATTCTTCTAGTGAAAAGGGTAGTGGCAGGAACATTGCAGAATATGCGTGTTATCTTAGTTGAAGTCAATGGGGTTTTGAAAACAGAAGTAAATGATAGTACTGAAACTATCTGATCTAGTGTACACTTTTGGTTTTCCGTTACCATCGCGTTGCCGTGCCCTCCTCCAGGGGATCTTCCCCGCCCAGGGATCCAACCCACGCCCCCTGCCTCTCCTGCACTGGTGCCATCTGGGAAGCCCAGAACAAAAGGTACAGATTTTCAATTTCCATAGAATCTCCATACACTTTGATATCCCTAGAGATATATAGAATCAAGAAGCATCTCTTTTCAAATAATTGAATCTTATTTTTTTCTTAATTCTTTAGCAAAATAAGATTCATTGGACATCATGAAAATAACTCGAAGGGGAGGAATAATGTATTATGTTGCACATGTATCGGGGCTTCCTGGGTGGAGCTAGTGGTAAAGAGCCGCCTGCCAAGGCAGCAAAGGGAAGATATGCGGGCTCAATCCCTGGGTGGGGAGGAGCTCCTGGAGGTGAGCACGGCATCCCACTGCATATTCCTGCCTGGAGAATCCCGTGGACAGAGGAGCCTGGCGGGCTGTGGGTCATAGGGTCACAAGGGGAGTCAGACACGACTGAAGCAACTTAGCAGCAGCAGCAGCACGTGTGAAGGGAAAAAAGTTATAGATAGACTGAATATGTAAATGAATCCATATAGGGAAAGACAAAATAATGTCATAACACAGTGTATAATGAAAATTTTCAGAAGCATTCAAATGTGGAAGTAAGGGGAGTATTCATATAGGTACTAAAGTTTTTAAAAAAGTTATTAGAGCAATTGATAGCTTAGCTAATTCTATAAATTATTATGAAGTCTACATCATGATGCATGCTGGTTTGCATTAGTTCATTAAAGGTATCTTGAAGCAATGAGAAAATTATTAACAACTGTTTCATTTTTTAATAACTTACCTTAGGTTAAAAGAGTTTGTTTTCCAATAAAACTATTATTATAAAATGTTGAGTTACTCTAAAATTGTACTAATAGTTTAGATGGCAGTTATGGTTCAAGTGACTTATTAAAATATGAATTTAGTAACAAGTGAACAGGAAGCATGCAGATAAATAACATCTTACTAAATGAGGGGCCCTGAAAAGACCTTGTTCTTTTTTTTTTTTTCTCTCTGTTGTTTAGAGATATTAGTAACTAGCTTATAAGCTAATTGTGATTCTGAAAGGAAATGTATATTGTTGTTCTTAGAATAGAAACTGCTCAAAATTGTTTTGCTACTGTTCTTATTTCTAATGTTATATTAGAAATATATATATTATTTCTAATAATAATATTAGAATGCAATTCTAATAATTTCTGTAATTTAATTTCTGTGAAACAAGAATTTTATAATAAATATTTTATTTTTACTTTTTCATTATATTAGAAATATAAGTAGAAGATTTCTGTGTCTTATGTTCATGCATGTTTAAGTAACATATATGCAAAACAGAAAAAGAGACACAGATGTACAGAACAGACTTTTGGACTCTGTGGGAGAAGGCGAGGGTAGGATGTTTCAAGAGAACAGCATTGAAACTGTATATTATCTAGGGTGAAACAGATCACCAGCCCAGGTTGGATGAATGAGACCAGTGCTCGGGCCTGGTGTACTGGGAAGACCCAGAGGACTCGGGTGGAGAGGGAGGTGGGAGGGGGTATTGGGAGGGGGAATACATGTAAATCCATGGCTGATTCATGTCAATGTATGACAATAACCACTACAATATTGTAAAGTAATTAGCCTCCAACTAATAAAAATAAATGAAAAAAAAAGAAAAAAAAAGAAAAGGCATATAATAAAAAATGTCTACATATTAACATGTAGCAAAAATGTTTGTATATTTAAATATTTGTGAGTATACTTACCCACTCATATGCCATTGAAAGGAATAAAAAATAAAATGAGATGGATTTAGCTATTCATTATTGTAAATTATTAGAATAAAAAAGTGCTAAAAATAATCTTTTCTCTTAAGGAATGAAATCAGAACTTCTTTAAAGTTACCTGGAACTGAACTGAACTGAAAACACTAAATGTAACAGTAAGAATTTCAGGGGGAAAAATGCCATTTTTAAAGCATTTAGTTGGGGAATAATTATGATTTGTGTTGAATTATCAGACTTTTCTAAATCCTCCTTCGAATTTGTTAGTCATTGTCTTAACAGTATTGCTTTTTTTTTAAAACAGTATTACTTTTTATTTCTTCTTGTCCAGTTAAAAATGTCTTAATTCCAAAGAACTATAGTTCTGTCATGAGCTTTATAACATTTTATTAAATTGCTAAATAGGGTAACAGCATTTGGTAGGTTGGAAAACTTGAGGTGAAATTGCATATTTTCACCCAAAGTTTAAAAGAAGCATGCTGTTTAATTAATGGTACCTGGTCAAGATAAAGGATATTACTAAAATAAAATAAAGCACCAATTTGAAAAGTAACAAAAAAAGTAACATAATAAAATATGATTTCAATCTTTATAAGATATATGTGTAATTTTTTTCTTATAAAGCTCTATGAACTCTAGTTCTGAAATATTGATCTAATTATCTATGTTGTTTTACAGAGGTGTAAATTGAAACTCAGCAGATAAAATTCTTTCTAAGCATCAAATGGCAAAGTTCAGTTAAGATAGTTAAGTAGTCAGGTTTGTGTGTGTGTGTGCTAAGTTGCTTCAGTAGTGTCTTTTTGTGACCTTATGGACTATAGCCTGCCAGGCTCCTCTGTCCGTGAGATTATCCAGGCAAGAATAGTGAAGGGGGTTGCTACGACCTCCTCCAGGGGATCTTCCAGACTCAGGAACTGAACTCATGCCTCTTATGTCTCCTGCATTGGCAGGTGGGTTCTTTACCACTAGCACCACCTGGGAAGCCCCCTAAGTAGTCAGGTAAGGGAAACCAAAAACCATAAAATTGATGGCAACACTCAAAGTTTTATTTAAAGCTTTTTAGCAAGGAGGAAGTCATCATAAAGGAGGAGATCAAAGGTTTCATCCTCAAAAATGACATGTACGGTAGTTCATTTCAGCTCACTCAGTCGTGTCCAACTCCTTGTGACCTCATGGACTGCAGCATGCATTTATAGTAGAAAAAGCAGAAAATAGAGTGGAATAGGATTATCAGACTAGATAAAACTGAGAAACACCTGACTTAGTTTTAAGCAAAACTGATAGTTGGGTAAATGAATCTTACTTCTTCAAAGATAGTCTTAACTCTATTAAATTCCATCAGATAATTGCTCAAAAATTCCATTTTTCTCTCTCTTCTCTCTCTCTCTCTCTCTCTGTGTGTGTGTGTGTGTGTGTGTGTATATATATATATATATATATATATATATATATACACATATACATATACATACACACATCAGACTTCCCTGGTAGCTCAGCTGGTAAAGAATCCACCTGCAATGCAGGAGACCCCTGGTTGAGTCCTGGGTTAGGAAGATTCCCTGGAGAAGGGGCAGGCTACCCTCTCCAGTGTTCTTCGGCTTCCCTGACGGCTCAGTCAGTAAAGAATCTGCCTACAATGTGGGAGACCTGGGTTCAGTCCCTGGGTTGGGAGGATCCCCTGGAGGAGAACATGGCAGCCCACTCTGACACTTGTGCCTGGAGAATCCCCATGGACAGAGAAGCCTGGTGGGCTACAGTCCATGTGGTCACAGAGTCATATACACCTAAGCAGAGCAGTAGAATACAAACACACACACACACACACACACACATATATTCCCATCACTGAGTCTGATCCATATGTTGTCAAATATTATTTTAGGATTATTCTACACTTGAATTTAGATAGCAAGTGAAAATCTTTTACCTTGAGATAGATCATCTCTTCTGAGGAACTAAGGGATTTATATTTTCTTCTTTTTTGTAGCAAAGTCAGTTGTGGTTTATTTATTCCTTGATCATATATACTTAATGTCAAACCCAGTTAAAATAGCATGAGTTTGTGTGTATATATATATGTGTGTGTGTGTGTGTGTGTGTGTGTGTGTGTATACATACACACATATATTTTCCACAATACTTACAATGTCACTTCACAAACAGATCACACAGTGACTTGCTTTTCAGAGGAACATGCCATGTAGACTATAAGACTGGACTTTACACTATGTTCTACTTAGATCTATATATTCTCTTCACTTAAGTAAAATAATAGTGTTTCACAAATGCACAAAAAAAATCTCTAGGTATTTGATTAAAAGAAATCTAGAGTTGTAGGACACGAGGCTAGGTCTACAGTTCTGAAAGGAGTTTGTAGTATGTGATTGTTATTTTCCTATAACTGCCTTTTTGTTGCTGTTTAGTCGCTGAGTCATGTCCAGCTGTTCTGCATCCCCACGGGCTATAGCCCACCAGGCTGTTCTCTCCATGGATTTATCAGGCAAAAACACTGGAGTGGGTAGCCGTTTCCTTCTCCAGGGGCTTCCTGGCCCAAGGGTCAAACCTGTATCTCCTGCATTAGCAGGCAGGTTCTTTAACTGTCTTTTACCGTTTAACATAATATTACCTTTTATACCTTGAGGCCAAGTGTTTTGAGAGCCAGGTCTCCCCCTGGTTTAGCCTTCAATAGAGGCAGGATCACTCTCCCTCCAGATTTTTCAGTATGTTTTTACTCTGCAAAAAGTTTTCTTTTCTTTTCTTTTTTTTTAACAAAGAGGATTATTAGTGAAAAGTGAAATCAAGGAAAATGCATTGAAAGGAAAATAAAAGCACAAACCACTGAAGACAAGCTGTTTTAGAAGACTTGGCTTTTACACATTCTGACTGATTTTCCCATTAGCAAGAAAGAATCAGCAACAGAGGAAGTGATGAGAAGACAGTCACTGGCATCAAAGATGAATGACCTTCAAATCATTAGCCTTCCTTCCCAGAACCTTTTATTGCACCAAACTCTTCTTATGGAATTTTTCATCTCCATGTTTCTAAGTGTGTAGATAAGCGGGTTGAGCATGGGGACAATAATTGTGTAGAAGAGTGTAAACACTTTATCTTCTGGTAATGTTGTGGCAGGTCTAATATAAACAAAGATGACAGGTATGAAAAAGAGGATCACGACTATGATGTGGGAACTACAGGTGGAAAGTGCTTTATGGCGGCTTTCTGCAGAATATGTGCGCACGTTATACAAAATCAAAATGTAGGAGGCCATCAAAACCACAAAGATCACCAGTCCCATCAAGCCAGAATTGGCAATGACAATAAAGCCAATTTTGTGTGTATCAGTGCAGGCTAGTTTCAACAAAGGATATACATCACAGAAATAGTGATCTATTTCATTAGGGCCACAGAAAGGTAAAACAATTGCAAGAAGAAATAGACCAAGAGAATGAAGAAGTCCCCCTGCACCTGATGCTATGAGAATTGAGTGACGTCTTTGCCTGTTCATGATGATGGCGTAGTGGAGAGGTTTGCAGATGGCCACATAGCGGTCATAGGCCATTCCCGTAAGGATGAAGACCTCAATCCCCCCAAAGAAATGGGTGGTGAAAAGCTGTGTCATGCAGTTTTTATAGGAAATGACCTTTTTCTCCAGCAGTAAGTCAGTCATGAGTTTGGGTGTCACAGTGGAGGTGTAGAAGAGATCTGAGAGTGCAAGATAGTTAAGGAAGAAGTACATGGGCTGGGTGATTAGCTGACTGCATGAAATAGAAATCATGATGATCAAGTTCCCCAACCAAATAGCCAGGTAACAGAATAAGAAAAATAAAAAGCAGAGGATCCGGACTTTCTTGTCTGTAGAAAGTCCCAAGAGAATAAATTCAGTAACATTATTTCTATCTTCCATGATCTGATGGTCAAGAAAGTTATCTGAAATGATGAAAGCAATGAAACTAATCATTGATGAGAAAATGGAAACCTAATATCTACTTAAAATGGCACCAATGCCTTTTAAAGACAAGTTATTTTGAGACCCACTGAAATAATTTTTGTTTGATACAACTCTTTTGAATATCTAGTACTAATATTCTTCTAAGAGCTAAGAATACAGTGATAAATTAGACAAAGTTCCAGTTTTTATATAATTTAAATTATTTTGTGAGGAAGCAAGGAATTATATTTGTCAAGAATATGCCAATTTAGGATGCAAAATAGAGGCAACTACAGAATTTGAGTGATTAAGTGGTTTCTAATGAAATTACAAAATTGGTGTATGGTGTGTGGGTGGGCTTTACAGTGCTTGGTGCAGAGTCAATGTTAAATAAATATCAATTAAATAAAAAAAACTGGAAAGTGAACAATGTACTATAATTTTGAAGGAATAGTGCAAGAAATAATCTATCATCCTTTAGTCAGGTAATTCATGATAAAACTGAAGAACAAATCATTTTTATGAGTGGACTCATAATCCTTTTTGACTTTTAAGAAGAAATAATTCCTTCATGTGAAATACTCCATGAAAGTTCCACATTTCTTAAACTTAATTTGTAGCATCTCTAGGTCTATAGTTGTCTATATTTCTCTTGCAAGATTATACCCTCTTTCAAAATAAATTAACATTCAGAAGTTATTTGAGTTATGTTTTGTCTATATTTGTCTATATTTCTCTTGCAAGATTATATCCTCTTTCAAAATAAATTAACATTCAGAAGTTATTCGAGTTATGTCTTGTCAGACTGTAATTATAGTTGCCTAGTTTGGAAATAATATACTGAGAAATTACTCCTCTAATCCCAAAATAGTTCCCCCAAACACAATACAATAAGCAAGATGTAGCACTTCTTCCCTTAATTTCTTAGAGAATTCACCCACACAATCTGCATGACTATATAAAAGAATCTCTTCAGTTCTCTAAAATAGAAGCAGTTATACCTGTATTCAGGTAATCATCTGGTAAATACACTATATAAGCAGGCAAAATACCTAGTTTTTTTGTCCCATTCTGTTGCTTAATTGTTCATTCCCTAGGATCCCAGGCTCCCATTCATAAAATAAAAGTGATTAGATAATCTCTGAAGATCTCCCCAGTTTCCAATATTGTGTGATTTCCGATTTTCCATTAATTTGAGGAAGACATCTGTTTACCTCTCTCCTGCCTTCCCTTCTCTGATTGATACATTGAGACTATGAAAAGTAACAAATACAGTGGCAATGTCATTACAATTCCTGTGCCTCAGTTTACTTCTTCGTAAAAATCAAGGTAAAGATAATATCTCTTTATATGGTGATTTTTTGAACGATTAGTTTCTGCATATGAAAGTTCTTAAGCAGTATCTGGAGAGTACTATGTATTTAATAATTACTGGCCATCCTCAACAATTACTAAGGGCTGCCCTGGTGGCTCCGATGGTAAAAGTCTGCTTGCCATGGAGACCAGGGTTCAATCCCTGGGTTGGGAAGATCTCCTGGAGAAGGGAATGGCTATACACATCAATAAATATTTTTGCCTGGTGAATTCCACGGGCAGAGCAGCCTGGTAGGCTACAGTCCTTGGGGTCACAAAGAGTCAGATACAACTGAGCAAATAACACACACATGATTACTAACTATAAGATCAAGGCCCAGAGAAAATGTAAGTACACCATCTTAGGAATTGCATCTTATACTATCCTTCCCTGAACAAGATAAGACATATTATTAATATTAATATCAGAAATTTCAGAGATAGAGTCCTGCTCAGCACACAGCTCTGATACTCAAATGCAAGAGTCTTCACCTCCTTAAATGCTTTTTCCTTCTTCCTTGAAATAAGCATGTAGTACCTAATTTACAGGATTACTGTGGAATGTAAATAAGGTTACATATACAGAACTTGATGCTCAAAAACATGTTAGTTTCCCCTCCTTCCTCTTGGAACCCCATAGTGTTATAAATTTAGGAGGTCCTCACACTATTCTAGAGGTAGTAGATTCTAGTAATTAAGATTATGAGTTCTGGACCTACATAGAATGAGATACTGGCTCGAAAATTGACTTGGAGCATAATCACAGATAAAATATATAAGCTCAGCTTCTTCACCTATAAATTGAATAATACTGTAATTAACTCTGAGATATGCTGTAAAGATGTGATAGCGTCACTTATATAACAGCTTAGGACAGAAACTGGTATATATTAAGATAAAACATTTAGTAAATATTCATTGTCATTGACATCATATATGTCATATCAATGGATATATTGTATTATTCTTACTATACATTTTGAATAGCTTATTTAAAATATGTAATATTGTAACACAGGATAAATATGGATAAGACATAGCAGAGTTTCCCTGCCATAAGCAATCTGCTCTTTCTTACCTGAAGGCTGGGGTTGCTCACTTTAGGGAAACATCCTATCATTAAGCAAAATCTTTCTCTTTGGTCTGGGTTGAGCTGACTTCCCCAAATTTCTGAAGATAAATGGACTACTTATTTCAGCCAGTTAGTATTTTTGTTTTCTTCCTTTTGAATTAATTAACCTTATCCAAATTAGACAGATGTTTATGTTCTCCTTTGATAATTTTTCTTCATCTAAACTAAACTTAGGAAAAAGAAACCTACCACTTAAGTACTATCCATTCAAGAGGCTTGTTTGAAAATTTCATCATACATTTTTGCTTCTGCATAATCTTAGAGGCATACTGGTTTTGATTTTTTTTTTTTTTAAATATATCTTCTGTTTCTTCACTGCAATACTGTCCACTTATCTGCTGGACCAGTGCATTCTTCTTTATATTAAACATTTTTCCATAATGGAATCCAAAGAGCTAATAATATGACTAAATTTGTGAAATATGAAAAGACAAGTAAATCTAGTAATATTTTGATAGCTGCTGAGAAACATGGCACTGATAACTTTAAGAGCTCATGTGCAAATCACCATTCAAGAAAGTTGAAGCCAGGTCTTCCCAAATAGTAAAAATAGCATTTTAAAGTTTCTGGAATTTTTCAGAGGTTAGTTAGAAGGCTTAGACCATAAATACAATCAGAATGATTCAAATATTCATTTTAAGGAAAGTCACTATTATAACTAGGAACTGGATTTAACTTACCAGCTGCTTAACTCATCAGACAGATTTCTTATAAGATGAGGCTTCACACCTAAGATAAAGTCAGAATTTTAATAATTATCATTTCCATGCAGTAATCTATCTCTAATTGCATAAAATCTTACAAGAGAACTCATGAGTTCCACTGTTACAGATATGTTTGGTAAATTGAACTAATTTTGAGATTTTCTTTAGCATGCAGTTTTTCCATTTCTAAAAAAATAAATGTGTCTCTGTGATATTTTACCTTTGTCTCTATAGAAAAGTTACACATATACATATATACATGATATATTCTGCTTGATGTTAAATTGGTATTTAAGGAGAATCCTGACAAAATGTATAATATAGAAAAGGTCTCAATATCTCTGAAGATATAGAAATTTCCCATCAGTATGCTTTGCCAAAGTTGTAAATCATAGCTTCAATTTCTCAGTTTCTACCTAGTAAATAAATATGCCAAAGTTCTTAATTACATTTCCCTGTTGCATCAACATCTAAACCACTGAGATCAGACATGGACATGGAGACTACGAGGAGATGGAGTATATAATGACTATGGACGTGGAGTATATAAAGCTCATTTGTCAGGACAGGACAGAATCAGTTAGCTGAGGGAGACTGAAGTGAGCTGCCATGGAAATATTGAGAACCCTACAGCTAGAATTAAAAGTTCAGAGAGTAGACCCAGGATTTAAGACTTAATTTTTCCTGGGGAGGATAAAATAGCTTGTTAGGGCATTATAATTTCTGGCTGATGCCTGGAAAAGACTCCTATGCTTTACCCCTATGCTTTTTTTTGTGTGGGGGGGGGAACTCACATGCCCCCATGGGCTGTCTTGCAGATGCACAGACAATTTACCAATTTATCTTTGTAAGGCAAACTCCTTTCTAAAAAGATATGCTTTTTTTCTGATTGAATTTTCCACATGTATATTGCAGAAAAAATATTTTAAAAAGAACTGTAACAAAAATAAAATTATCTCATAAATTTATTCATATTAAAATATTTACTATCTCCTAATACAAAAAGGTCTGACTTGGACAAAACTTACTATGGAGAATGCATTTGTTGTTGTTTAGTCGCTAAGTTATGTCCCACTCTTTTGCAAATCCACAGAATGTAGCTTGCCAGACTCCTCTGTCCATGGAATTTTCCAGCAAGAATATTGGAGTGGGTTTCCATTTCCTTCTCCAGGGGAACTTCTTGAGCCTGGGATCAAACTCACATCTCCTGCATTGGCAGGTGGGTTCTTTCCCATAGAGCCGCCAGGGGGGCCCTAGAGAATGTGTTCAGTGGTGAACAAAGCAGCCTTTGTCTTCAGTGAGGCTGGAGACCAAGGAGAGAGACAGACGATGAAATAAAGAAGAAAGTAAGCTAATGTATAACTACAAATGGTATATTTTAAATAAACACATAGGAAGCTGTGGGTCATTTCTTTTCAATTTATACACGTTTTAGTCACGTGTAAATCTAGGACAATTTTTTTTTACCTTTTTTTTTCATTTATTTTTATTAGTTGGAGGCTGATTCTTCACAGCATATCAGGGGTTTTGTCATACATTGACATGAATCAGCCATGGAGTTACATGTATTCCCCATCCCGATCCCCCCTCCCACCACCTTCTCCACCCGATCCCTCTGGGTCTTCCCAGTGAACCAGGCCCAAGCACTTGTCTCATGCATCCCACCTGGGCTGGTGATCTGTTTCCCTATAGATAATATACATGCTGTTCTCTTGAAATATCCCACCCTCGCCTTCTCCCACAGAGTCCTAAAGTCTGTTCTGTACATCTTTGTCTCTTTTTCTGTTTTGCATATAGGGTTATCATTACCACCTTTCTAAATTCCATATATATGTGTTAGTATGCTGTAATGTTCTTTATCTTTCTGGCTTACTTCACTCTATAATGGGCTCCAGTTTCATCCATCTCATTAGAACTGATTCAAATGAATTCTTTTTAATGGCTGAGTAATATTCCATGGTGTATATGTACCACAGCTTCCTTATCCATTCGTCTGCTGATGGGCATCTAGCTTGCTTCCATGTCCTGGCTACTATAAACAGTGCTGTGATGAACATGGGGGTGCACGTGTCTCTTTCAGATCTGGTTTCCTTGGTGTGTATGCCCAGAAGTGGGATTGCTGGGTCACATGGCAGTTCTATTTCCAGTTTCTTAAGAAATCTCCACACTGTTTTCCATAGTGACTGTACTAGTTTGCATTCCCACCAACAGTGTAAGAGGGTTCCCTTTTCTCCACATCCTCTCCAGCATTTATTGCTCGTAGACTTTTGGATAGCAGCCATCCTGACTGGCGTGTAATGGTACCTCATTGTGGTTTTCATTTGCATTTCTCTGATAATGGGTGATGTTGAGCATCTTTTCACGTGTTTGTTAGACATCTGTATGTCTTCTTTGGAGAAATGTTTGTTTCTTTCTTTGGCCCATTTTTTGATTGGGTCATTTATTTTTCTGGAGTTGAGCTTCAGGGGTTGCTTGTATATTTTTGAGATTAATCCTTTGTCTGTTGCTTTATTTGCTATTATTTTCTCCCAATCTGAGGGCTGTCTTTTCACCTTACTTATAGTTTCCTTTGTTGTGCAAAAGCTTTTAAGTTTCATTAGGTCCCATTTGTTTATTTTTGCTTTTATTTCCAATATTCTGGGAGGTGGGTCATAGAGGATCCTGCTGTGATTTATGTTGGAGAGTGCTTTGCTTATGTTCTCCTCTAGGAGTTTTATAGTTTCTGGTCTTACATTTAGATCTTTAATCCATTTTGAGTTTATTTTTGTGTATGGTGTTAGAAAGTGTTCTAGTTTCATTCTTTTACAAGTGGTTGACCAGTTTTCCCAGCACCACTTGTTAAAGAGGTTGTCTTTTTTCCATTGTATATTCTTGCCTCCTTTGTCGAAGATAAGGTGACCATAGGTTTGTGGATTTATCTCTGGGCTTTCTATTCTGTTCCATTGATCTATATTTCTGTCTTTGTGCCAGTACCATACTGTCTTGATGACTGTGGCTTTGTAGTAGAGTCTGAAGTCAGGCAGGTTGATTCCTCAAGTATATATCTACCTAAAGAAACAAAAGACCTATACATAGAAAACTATAAAACACTGATGAAAGAAATCAAAGAGGACACAAACAGATGGAGAAACATACGGTGTTCATGGATTGGAAGAATCAATATTGTAAAAATGGCTATTCTACCCAAAGCAATCTATAGATTCAATGCAATCCCTATCAAGCTACCAACGGTATTTTTCACAGAACTAGAACAAATAATTTCACAGTTTGTATGGAAATACAAAAAACCTTGAATAGCCCAAGTAATCTTGAGAAAGTAAATATAGGACATTTTTATGTTATACAGATATTTATCCCTTAGTTGCCTTTTGAATTTTACTTTATGTAATTCCATAAGACAATTTTATTTTCTCATCCATTTTTTACCTGAAAATGTAGTATTTATATTTGTTGAAAAGTCAAAATCATATGACTGAATTAATCCTTTAAGAAATTTACTTAATCTTTATTGTTTGTCTGAAAGCTTCTAAGATCTTTTCATATACCATTGAATTTTTTTAAACAGTCAGTGGGTACCTGTGAATGGATCTATTTCTATAGTTTCTTTAAAGTTTACCATTTCTCAAAGGATATAATTTAAAAGAGAATATAATTGAATTTTTATGCAAATGATGAATGGAGACGTCAAAGACACTATTGAATTTATTATTAATATTTAATGTAGAAACCAGTAAGATGTTACCATCAGTTCAGGTAACAGTTCACCACATATTTATTGTCAGTAAGGGGTGCTAAAATGAATTTATAAGTTGATGCAAAATAGTCAAATATCCAAATGGTTATCATTAATTGCATTTCACCTAACACAATTTGAATTTCTATGGCCAGGCATTGTTGACATTGATATTATTTTGTGTGCATCACCTTCTCTATTGTGAGTTCTAAAATGTCTTAGCCAAAAATAATGAAAGGTAGATAATAACCTGAATGCAAGAACTAGTAGGGTCACTAACTAAATTACAAAGAATCTCACTGTGCTTTCTTGATATTATACATGTTATTAAAATATTGCTGGGAGAAATATCAACAGCCTCAGATATGCAGATGACACCACCCTTATGGCAGAAAGTGAAGAAGAACACAAGAGCCTCTTGATGAAAGTGAAAGAGGAGTGTGAAAAAGTTGGCTTAAAGCTCAAAGTTCAGAAAACTAAGATCATGGCATCTGGTCCCATCACTTCATGGCAAATAGATGGGGAAACAGTGAAAACAGTATCAGACTTTATTTTTTGGGGCTCCAAAATCACTGCAGATGGTGATTGCAGCCATGAAATTAAAAGACGCTTACTCCTTGGAAGGAAAGTTATGACCAACCTAGACAGCATATTAAAAAGCAGAGACATTACTTTGCCAACAAAGGTGCATCTACTCAAGGCTATGGTTTTTCCAGTGGTCATGTATGGATGTGAGAGTTGGACCGTGAAGAAAGCTGAGTGCAGAGGAATTGATGCTTTTGAACTGTGGTGTTGGAGAAGACTCTTGAGAGTCCCTTGGACTACAAGGAGATCCAACCAGTCCATCCTAAAGGAGATCAGTCCTGGGTGTTCATTGAAAGGACTGATGCTGAAGCTGAAACTCCAATACTTTGGCCACCTGATGTGAAGAGTTGACTCATTGGAAAAGACCCTGATGCTGGGAGGGATTTGGGGCAGGAGGAGAAGGGGACAACAGAGGATGAGATGGCTGGATGGCATCACTGACTTGATGGGCATGAGTTTGAGTAAACTCTGGGAGTTGGTGATGGACAGGGAGGCCTGGCGTGCTGTGATTCATGGGGTCGCAAAGAGTCAGACACGACTGAGCAACTGAACTGAGCTGAACTTAATGATCCAACTGAAGAGAGAAATATTGCTGATCCTCTTGAGAAGCTGAGAAGGGAAGAGATCACAGTGCAAAAGTGAAGAGTTAAATCATAATTCCCTGGTTAATGATTTATATTGACAATGAGGTGTTTGCTTGCTTATTAAACTATAGTTTATTTACAGTGTTGTGTTGGTTTTGGGTATATAGTCATGTGATTCAGTTCATATATATGTATGTTCATATGTATGTGTATTTTCCATCTCAGATTACTTTTCATTATAGGTTATTACAAGATATTGAGTATAGTTTCCTGTGCTATACAGTAGATCATTGTTGTTTATCTGTTTTATATTTGGTAATCCCAAATTGCCAATTTATCCCTCCCCTCCCCTTTTTCTTTTGGTAACCATAAGTTTGTTTTCTGTGTCTGTGAGTCTTTTTCTGTTTTGTAAATAAGTCTATCTGTGTAATTTTTTTTTTTTTTTAGAATCCACATATAAGTGATTGCATGTATTTGTTTTTCTCTGTCTGACTTACTTTACTTAGTAAGATAATTTCTTGGTCCATCCATGTTGCTTCAGATTCCAAGTATTTTAATAATCCACATTCACAACTTTTACTCCAAGAATAATAAAAACAATGCAGAAACATTTGTGTCAATTTTTGAAGTTTTATTTTTCAATAATACAAGTCTGGTTGGTTGGAGGATAGGGCTTCTGAAGCAGAGGGAAACTTTGAGGGTTGGCTGCTCTTCATATTAAAGACCCTGCTTATTTCACACCAGAAAGTGATCTTTCACTTTCCTGCTCTGTTATGTTCTCTGACATGTATACTGTGCATGCCCTATCCAGGAGTTTTCAGATAGCTGTCAAGAATTAGGTTTAAATCAACAACAAGCAAATATGTTAGGATCTTTTTATAAGAATGTCTAGCACATACTATTTTTAGGTTTATTTGTTGGGCATTTTTAACTGAGTCATAAACGATGCTATTTTTCTTTTTTATATTATGAACCCATTTTAAGAATCCTCAACATTGATAACTCATTCTTATCTAACATGGCTATCTCTACAACTTGAAAACAAATTCTCATGCAAGTACATCATATCCACGAAGTTTTCTAAGACTTGAGATTCTGCCCATTCCTAATCAGTTATCTAGTGGCCTGATCTTGCTCCTAGTCATTTCTGACATTGGGCAAAGTTGCTCCAGGATGACTTTCAATTCCTACTGGAAAAGCTGTCATTAACTTGAACAGTGCCAAAGATGTGCCCATTGACTTTAAGTGATATTCTCCACTTGCCCCACTCTAAGAAGGAAACAATTCACCAGTGATAGATGCCCACTGCACGCTGTGCTGTGCTTAGTCACTCAGTCGTGTCCTGCTCTTTGGGACCCCCTGGACTGCAGCCTGTTGGGTACCTCTCTCCATGGGGATTCTCCAGGGAAGAATACTGGAACAGATTGTCATGCACACCTCCAAGGGATCTTCCCAACCTAGGGATTGAACCCAGATCCCCCACATCACAGGTGGATTCTTTACTGTCTGAGCCACCAGGGAAGCCTAGTAATAGGAGCATGACATTAACATGAGCCCCATTCTCACACCCTCACTGCTCCCAAGGAAAGTTATTATCAGAATGGTTACATTTCTGATGCATAACAGGAGACTGGGCGATAAAATAGCTCATTCGTATTCAGCACTGACTGTGTGACCAAGCAGTGTTTCAATCCGGCACATATCCTCACAAGACTGTGTGTTTGGCTATTATTATCACTTGATGGATGATTTGTTGAGCATATGTCTCAGTCTTCATAGTTAGTAAGCAATTCTGGGTCCAGAACACATGCCCATGACAAATATACACTATCAGGTGCTAGAATTAGCCAGAGTTGCAGTTCACATTTACACGGACAGAGTTGGGAAAGACAGTTCCTTTGAACAAAAGAAAAGAGATTGATGTGGGGCTTAGGTAAGAGTACTAGTGTTGGACATATGAGAAGCTCCAGATTGCCACTGGCTACAAAATTATCAGAGTAGAAAGCTATATTTTTAAGAAATATAGCTGCAGGTCCAAAATTTGGTCTTTTAAAACACTCTTTAAATGATGCAAGTAAAATGTTGGAATTATCTTCTAAATCATTGCTACTCAGAATTGACTTTATTGAATAAAGTCACATACAAAGAACGGGCTCTATGGGTTCTCAGTGTGGATTTGTATTACATGATGCCTTTGATATCTAAATTGATATTTAGATATGCTAAATATCGAAGCTGATTACACAGCCAAAAGATCAGAGGGGAAGAGGAGATATAAATAAGAAAACAAGAAAACTAGAAAAGAGCACATCAGAGAGTCTGGATAAATCCAGGGAGTTGAAAGCTTTTGCTCATACTTAAACCTATATATTGCTAAAACAAAATGAAACAAAAAAGTATATAAGCCAAGCATTATACATTTTAAAGTTTTCATTGTAGAAAATTCATATATTCAACAAGTTCAGCGGTGGAAATCAGAGGTATCTTTTAGTTCATTTCCTCTCTTATTGCGATACGGCACCAGAGTTTCTTTATGGCATTCTTCATCTCCAAGTTTCTCAGCGTGTAGATTAGAGGATTAAGCATGGGAGCAATGATGGTATAAAAAAGAGCGAACAGTTTGTCTTCTGGTAAAGTAGTTGCTGGTCGAATGTAAATGAAGAATAAAGGAGCGAAGAAGAGGGCCACCACAGTGATGTGGGAACTGCAGGTGGAGAGAGCTTTGCGGCGACTCTCTACAGAGGAGGACCTGACCGTGTGTAAGATCACGGTGTAAGATATCAACAAGACCACGAAAGTCACCAGGCCCATCAGGCCCGAATTGGTGACAACAAGGAGACTGATTCTGGCGGTGTCAGTGCAGGCCAGTTTCAGCAGAGGATGCACGTCACAGAAGTAATGATCTATTTCATTGGGGCCACAGTAGGGTAAAAAGATGGCCAGGAGAAACTGACCCAAGGAATGCAGGAACCCCCCAGCACAGGAAGCAGCGATCATGGCAACGCACTTCTGTCTGGTCATGATCAGAGTGTAGCGCAGAGGCTTGCAGATGGCCACATAGCGGTCATAGGCCATCCCCGTGAGGACGAAGACCTCGATGCCCCCAAAGAAGTGCATGGTGAAGAGCTGGGTCATGCAGCCATTGTAGGAAATGGTCTTCTTTGCTGCCAGCAAATCAGTGATCAACTTGGGGGTCACAGTGGAGGTGTAACAAAGGTCTGAGAGGGAGAGGTAACTCAGAAAGAAATACATGGGCTGCTTCATAAGTTGACTGGAGGTGATAGAGATCATGACAAGTAGGTTTCCAATCAGAATTGCAGTGTAACAAAGTAAGAACAGTAAAAAACAGAGAATTTCAATTTCCTTTTTCTGAGAAAGTCCTAGGAGAATAAATTCTGTAATGTTATTCCTATTTTCCATGACTCAGAGTAGTTTGTAGCTACCTGGAATTAAATAGTTATCAATCTTTATAAATACGTAAATACAATGATGTATATTATTCCTTGTCATGGGCATTTTATAACAGAAAGTGTTCAAAACTTGAAGAAAAAGATTTGATTTTTATTTTGAAAGGCTTTTCTTGATTCTTTTTGTCCCTTTCTGGAAAATGTTAATTCCTGATAAGCAACTTTGATACCTGATTTAAAAACTAACACTGTAGAATGTAGCAAGCATATTTACATAATCATTCTATTAGCATGTATTAACAAACATAACTGGATATTATGCCCTGGTAGAATTTAAGAAATGGTGCTGTAGAGAAAAAGCAGTCACCTGTTTCCTATTTTCACCATTTGGTATTGAGAAAATAGACATAGAAATGAAACTTTGACAGAAAATACAAACACACTTATATGTGGATAATGTTATATGTGAAACATTTCCTTCCATCTGTCCTAGGTGGAAATGTGATAAATAGAAAAAAAAAATCAACCAATATGGAATCATGAGGTATATATACATGGCCAAAATCAGTTATATATCTATTGTGCCTAATTTACAAATATGATTAATTTATAAGTGTGCCTAATTTACAGATAGGATATGATATTTTATAGTCAAACAAAAGGATAACAAGCAAAGTATAATTACCTCTATTTTTTCAAAAGGTATCATCTCAAACTTTAAAAATATTTGTTTTAGACATTCAGTAAGGCAAAGAATACTCAAACTACCACACAGTTGCAGTTATCTCACATGCTAGTGAAGTAATACTTAAAATTCTCCAAGCCAGGCTTCATCAATACGTGAACCATGAATTTCCAGATGTTCAAGCTGGTTTTATAAAAGGCAGAGGAATCAGAGATCAAATTGCCAACATCCACTGGATCATCGGAAAAGCAAGAGAGTTCCAGAAAAACATCTATTTCTGCTTTATTGACTATGACAAAGCCTTTGACTGTGTGGATCACAATAAACTGTGGAAAATTCTTCAAGAGATGGGAATACCAGACCACCTGACCTGCCTCTTGAGAAACCTGTATACAGGTCAGGAAGCGAGAGTTTGAACTGGACATGGAACAACAGACTGGGTCTAAGTAGGAAAAGGAGTACGTCAAGGCTGTATATTGTCACCCTGCTTATTTAACTTATATGCAGAGTACATCATGAGAAACGCTGGGCTGGAGGAAGCACAAGTTGGAATTAAGATTGCCAGGAGAAATATCAATAACCTCAGATATGCAGATGACACCACCCTTATGGCAGAAAGTGAAGAAGAACTCAAGAGCCTCTTGATGAAAGTGAAAGAGGAGAGTGAAAAAGTTGGCTTAAATCTCAACATTTAGAAAACTAAGATCATGACATCCGGCACCATCACTTCATGGGAAATAGGTGGGGAAATAGTGGAAATAGTGGCTGACTTTATTTTTCTGGGCTCCAAAATCACTGTGGATGGTGACTGTAGCCATGAAATTGAAAGACGTTTACTCCTTGGAAGGAAAGTTATGACCAACCTAGATAGCATATTAAAAAGCAGAGACATTACTTTGCCAACAAAATTCTCCCTAGTCTCCCTACTGGTTTTTCCAGTAGTCATGTGTGCATGTGAGAGTTGGACTATAAAGAAAGCTGAGCACTGAAGAATTGATGCTTTTGAACTGTCATGTTGGAGAAGACTCTTGAGAGTCCCTTGGACTGCAAGGAGATCCAACCAGTCCATCCTAAAGATCAGTCCTGAGTGTTCATTGGACGGACTGATGTTGAAGCTGAAACTCCAATCTTTGGCCACCTAATGCAGAGAACTGACTCATTTGAAGAGACCCTGATGCTGAGAAAGATTGAGGGCCAGAGGAGAAGGGGACAGCAGAGGATGAGATGGTTGGATGGCATTATCAACTCAATGGACATTGGTTTGAGTAAACTCTGGGAGTTGGTGATGGACAGGGAGGCCTGGCGTGTTGCAATTCATGGGGTCTCAAAGAGTCAGACACGACTGAGTGACTGAACTGAACTGAAGGCATTTTAGGATAATAGTAGGTTTCACTTGAGTTTTGGTTTCACACAGTGTCTTATTCATTTGCATAAATTTGCTTCTTTCTAATTGATGTACTCAAACTCTTCAACTCTTCCTAATAATCAGTCATCTTGAAAATGTTCGTTTCTTTCTGTTCGTACGTCACACGTCTTAGTATCTCAGGTTGACTTTTCTCTCTTTAATTTCTGTTATTTTTACCTCCTCTCCTCCTAGCCACTGCTATAAAGTAATGTAAGACCAGTGCTAATAATGTGTTTATAACCATCACCCCTTTGAACAAACCAATAGCTTTCTATTGGCAGAAGTTCAAGAAGCATAGACTAGGGGAAACTACTGAGAATTAATCATCCCACTAAGTCACACCAAAATTCCCTACTTCAACTATATAAAACATAGGACTTTAGTATTTAAAATATTTTATTTTATTTACTCCAAACTTCAGAGCCAATATATTCACAATTTATTTTCAAATCTGTAATGCTCCTCTCCTTCTTTTTCATTTTCAGAGAAATTGCCTTTCAAATCTGTGTACATAAAGTGGGGTTTGGAAGAGGAAAACTGCAAATCTATCCAGTGTATGAGAGTTACCATCAAGGCCCACAAGATGACATTTAAATAGGTATCATACTGAATAGTGAAGAGGGGATATTTGTAGTGGTCAAATAAGCCATCTCCTTCAACCAGCAGTAACACTTATGCTTTAGGCTTTTAATCATTCCCAATGATTTAAAAGCATGTAATTCTCTATTCTGATTTCTCCCCTAAATTTTATTCTTCTTCTGATTTGGTGGGAAACTGCAAGTTAAATATTCAATCACAGATTATTCTTTATATAATACTTGACTTGCAGCGTGATCAGTTAACTTACATTTTCTCAGCCTTTTTTCCACTTAATATTTGTCTAAAACTCTGCCTCTGTGAGACTCTTTATCAGATAACAGACCAAATTATATTTGAAAAAGACAATGTAAATGCCATTTTGATAAGTCTGTTTGCACTAAAAGTAGAAAATCAATGAAATGATTATGAATTATCAAGAAAATAAACAAACACTTTTAAAATGCAGGTTATATTGTCTTACCAATGTTTGAATATTTCAGGCAAAATTGAAAATTATTTTAAAAATAGCAATCATGTAAATGCACTCAATCTACTCTACTAGGAAGAGAGGGAAATAGGTGAAAAATTCCTAAAAACTAATTTACTTTTTAAAATATAAAAACTGTATAATGTATGACTCAAAAACTATGGCCTGTATTCCTGAACAACTTGAAAGCATTTCCCCTATTTTCAATTATTTCTATAGAAATAAACAAAGTATGACTCATGTCTAAAAGTATCACAGCATTTTCACATAAAAAATAAGTATTACATCATCTTAACAGAAGATATTCTTTAAAATGAAGCAAACTATTGTCTCCATCTCATTGTACTATTTTCTAACTTGTTGACTTGAGTATGCCACATCCCTGCTTTGTATTTCAGTTTAGGCATCAATGAGCCATGGGAGTTAAACTATATCTTTAAGTATCTCTGCTGGACCTGAACTTTTTGTCCATGGTTCTGACATAAATTTTGAGGAGTCAGCAGCTGGGTGTTGTTTTCCAAGCGAATCAGAGTAAATTTACAACTCCTCTCCAGGTTATTGTCTCTCTTACCTCTTATAAGATTAACTGATCCAGTCTCAGAAAGAAGCACAACTCCTTGAGCTCTCCTTTAATTTGGATCCTTTAGAGATTGCTATTTTAAGTTGCTTTTATCCAATCCAGGTATATGGAAATCTATATCATCTATGGTTCATACTTAAGTATTCTCTGAAATCTCTAATGATTCCATGAAGTAGTGAAGCTGGACTAGCAGTTCCAAATCTATGTTTGTTCAATACTATCACAGTGTATTAAACTCCAACTACTTCCAGGTAGATTTCATTAACTACAGCCCACCATGCCATGGTTGCCCAAATATTCTGTCTTATGGTTCTTAGAACTACCTACCTTGCTTCATATTTTTATCTGATTATTGTCAGATACTATTAAATGCTTTAGCTTATCTCTCTAAAAAAAATCTTATCTTGGTGAGAGTTAGGGCCAGTGCCTCATTTTCTCCCTGAAATGAACAAAATTAAAAATGAAATAAGATTCATGCCATTCAGATCTATGTTGAATAGTGAATGCTTAACTTTGGAACAGATTATGTAAACTCTGAGCCACCTTACTTGTTTAACCTCTAAAGCAAGGAAAATAAACTCATTATTAATTAGTTATCAACTACTATGTGCCAAAAGTTGTACTAGATGGAAAAAAGACTAAAATCACCTAGGAGACTTCACTGAAATTCTCATTTAGTGAGTTAGTTACCTAGTTCTCCTATAATAAGATTGTGACTGGATAATGAAATGATGAATTATGAAGGATTTGATGTGTTAGACTATGCAATACATTCCTCATTTAATCAATTGTAGTGCACTTTGTCTCATCATGAATTAAATTATTAATTATATTAGTTTTCTCATTATATCCTCACTCTAAGTGTTCAGTATGTATTTGTCAAAGAAATAATTTTATTTCAATGTTTGATAGAATGAAATGAAACTTAATTTTAATTATGTCATTATCAATATAATTGTTTTGAGACATAAAAGCACAGAATCTTATAATCATATTTACTTCAGAAAGATAGAAACTCGGAAAGATCAACTTAGGATTGTCCTTCTAATTTTTCCTAGTATTCATTCTGTCTATTAGCAAAAATCATTTGAAGTTCACATAAACCCATCCCTGTAACCTTTCTCCATTTTTCACTCCCTTGGCTTATTGTGGAGACTAGACCCTTAACAGTAGTCTTATATATTCAAACTCAGTCACTTGCCCTAAAACCCTGGTTGTCTCCAGCCTGGGTGGTTTCCAAAATGTACAGAACTAAATCTGACCATGCTCTATTCACCACTCTTTCATTTATTCTGAATAATTATTCAGATCAACTTCATTAACTTCCTATTTTAATAAATAGCTCTGTCTTGGTTGAAATGTAATAGAATAAGTGGTGTTAATACAGGAATGAGAAACTCAAGCTACAAATATGGCACATTCAGGCCATTAATAGAAAGTAAGAGCAGAGTGATTTAACATACTCTGTGCACTCCAGTACTCTTGCCTGGGAAATCCCATGGACGGAGGAGCCTGGTGGGCTGCAGTCCATGGGGTCGCAAAGAGTTGGACATGACTGAGCGACTTCACTTTCACTTTTCACTTTCATGCACTGGAGAAGGAAATGGCAACCCACTCCAGTGTTCTGCCTGAAGAATCCCAGGGACAGGGGAGCCTGGTGGGCTGCCGTCTATGGGGTCGCACAGAGTTGGACACGACTGACGTGACTTAGCAGCAGCAGTACTTCTTGAGGTTTTCCTTAACAGATTTTCTGTATCCTTAACTGAAATATAAGTCACCAACTTTCTGCTTTACTTGTTTCCCTTTAATATTCCCCAAGCTATGAAAAAATGTTTATTACTGTTATCATTTATTACTTTATGCAACTGACATAGGAAGGGTAAGTTATCACACATGAGGTGTATAAAAAATATATAACCATGAAAGAGATGCTCTATGTTACCAGGTAGATAGAGCAATAGTTTCAAATATTGACTGTTTGTAAATGTGGCTAAAGTTTTCTTACAAACATTAGCCAGAGGGCAAATGATCATTAAATTATATTTAAATAATAAATTCTAAAAACATATTGATCAAGCAATAGTAATTAACTGTGGGTTGATTAAAGAAAAAGTTAACTCATGTTCAACTCACCAAATATTTGACTTAAATCTAAGGTACATGTAGTATTTCACAGTACCATACCTTAAGTTAACCAGTAAATTTTATGACTATGTAGTAATATGTCTCATTATACAAATAATTTTGAAGAAATCTGAAAATAGAACTTACCTGCTCTCTAAGGTAAGGTGTCCAGCTTTTTTCTTAAGCAAATTCAAAAGGCTTTTCCCAGTTTTATTTTAATATTTAAGAAAATAAAATGGGGCACCATCAGCATTTATGTTGGCAACTATTCTTTATTTCTTTTTAAATAACACTTTTATTATATTCTATGGTGAACATAAAAACAAAGACAACCCAAGGTTCCTATCTGATTTCTAAAAAACTTTACTTGGGAGATATTTAACTTGCAGACACTTATCGTAGTATCTCTGTGAGTTTGGAAATTCCCTTTGGGATAATTTGACCAAAGTGAAGCTGAACTTTTGGAACATTATTCAAAGACCTAAAAATAATTATATCGATCAAGCCATATTTTCCCTATGTGTATATGGAAACTAAGCACAAATCAGCTTCTATTTTAATATGGTGACAATTGTGAGCAAAACCCTAATAACCTAGAAAGAAAGCTCATAATACCCACACCTCAGAAAGAAGAGGTGAGGAAAGAAAAGGAAACCCTGAGTTGCAGGTAAAAGGAAAGCATTGATGCCGCCTCACTTTGCAGTTTGTGGAGGATGCTGGCTATTCCAGCATGCATCTCCCAAAGTCTACTAATAATAAAACCTCTTTGAAAAGTTACCACAATCTCTTCTTTATTCCTCACTGTCCTTCACTGTTGATTTTGCGGTCATCAAGTCACCCAAACATCTCCCTTACATACCTCATCCCAGCAGTGGAAGATAATATGAAGCCTTCTTGTGATTGTTCATGTCTGTCTTATTTCTCAGTAATATTTTGAGACTATTTTCTCTTTGACAGCATTTTATTCAGGCTCCAGATACCATATTCCTCAAATGTATTAACATTTTAAAAAATGAAACTTCAACAACTTTAAGTGCAAAACAGTGGCATTAATCACATTTAAAATATTGTGCCACTGCTACATATTTCCAAAACATTTTCATAACTCCACTCAGAAACTTGGCACCCATTAATAATAACTCCTCAGCCTCCTATCCCTCCTAATATCCTGTAATATACTCTGCCTCTAGGAACCTGCTTCTTATCTTTCATGTAAATGGAATCACACAATGTTTGTTTCTCCTGTTTTTTTTTTTTAATTAATTAGTTAATTTGGCTGTATCGGGTCTTAGCTGTGGCACAGGGATCTCTCATTACTCTACCTGGATGCTTCAATGCAGTGTGGGGTCTCAGTTGCTCCTCCACATGTGGGATCTTAGCTCCCAACTAGGCACTGAACCCGTGTCCCCTGCACTAAACGTGAATTCCTAACCAATGGACCACCAAGCAGGTCCCCTATCCCTTTTTTCAACATTGAAATTTAATCTTCAGTCCAGTTCACTTCAGTAGCTCAGTGTTGTCTGACTCTTTGCAACACCATGGACTGCTAGACCACCCTGTCCATCACCAAACCCTGGAGCTTACTCAAATTCATGTCCATTGTGTCGGTGATGCCATCCAACCACCTCATCCTCTGTCATCCCCTTCTCCTCCTGCCCTCAATATTTTCCAATATCAGGGTCTTTTCCAATAAGTCAGTTCTTTGCATCAGGTGGCCAAACTATTGGAGTTTCAGTTTCAGCATCAGCCCTTCCAATGAATATTCAGGACTGATCTCCTTTAGGATGGACTGGATGGATCTCCTTGAAGTCCAAGGGGCTCTCAAGAGTCTTCTCCAGCACCACAGTTCAAAAGCATCAATTCTTCCATGCTCAGCTTTCTTTATAGTCCAACTCTCACATCCATACATGACCACTGGAAAAACCATAAATTTGACTAGATGGACCTTTGTCGGCAAAGTAATGTCTCTGCTTTTTAATATGCTGTCTAGGTTGGTCACAGCTTTTCTTTCAAGGAGCAAACCTCTTTAAATTTCATGGCTGAGTCACCATCTGCAGTGATTTTAAAGCCCCCAAAATTAAGGTCT
The DNA here is from genome assembly GCA_012922965.1 of Capreolus pygargus. Classification (NCBI taxonomy): domain Eukaryota; kingdom Metazoa; phylum Chordata; class Mammalia; order Artiodactyla; family Cervidae; genus Capreolus; species Capreolus pygargus. Next base: position 295,513 of record SNSB01003815.1, on the reverse strand, counting down.
CTCACTGTTTCCACTGTTTCCCCATCTATTTGCCATGAAGTGATGGGACCAGATGCCATGAGCTTAGTGTTCAGAGTGTTGTCCTAAGCAAGCTTTTTCACTCCCCTCTTTCACATTCATCAAGAGACTCCTTAGTTTTTTTTTGCTTTCTGCCATAAGGGTGGTGTCATCTGCATATCTGAGGTTATTGATATTTCTCCTGGCAATATTGATTCCAGCAAATGCTTCACCCAGCCCAGCATTTCTCATGATGTACTCTACATATAAGTTAAATAAGCAGGGAGACGGTATACAGCCTTAACATACTCCTCTTCCAATTTGGAACCAGTCTGTTCCATATCCCATTCTAACTGTAGCTTCTTGATCTGCATACAGATTTCTCTGGAGGCAGGTAACTTTGTCTGGTAGTTCCATCTCTTGAAGAATTTTCTACAGTTTGTTGTGATCTACACAGTCAAAGGCGTTGGTGTAATCAATAAAGCAGAAATAGCTGTTTTTCTGGAATTCTCTTGCTTTTTCTATGATCCAACAGATACCAGCAATTAGATCCTTGGTTCTTCTGCCCTTTCTCAATCCAGCTTGAACATCTGGAAGTTCACGGTTGATGTTCTGTGGAAACCTGGCTTGGAGAATTGTGAACATTACTTTGCTAGTGTGTGAAAGTGAAAGTGAAGTTACTCAGTCATGTCCGACTCTCTGCAACCCCATGGACTATAGCCCAATAGGCTCCTCAGTCCATGGAATTTTCCAGGCAAGAGTACTGAAGTGGTAATTTCAGTGCCATTTCCTTGTAATTGTGTGGTAGTTTGAGCATTCTGTGGCATTGCCTTTCTTTGTGATTTGAATGAAAACTGACCTTTTCCAGTCCTGTGGCTACTGGGGAGTTTTCCAAATTTGCTGGCATGTTGAGTGCAGCACTTCCACAGCATCATCTTTTAGGATTTGAAACCCAAGGATTTTTTACTCCAAGGCCAAATTTGCTATTACTCCAGGTATATCTTGACTTTCGACTTTTGCATTCCAGTCCCCCCTGATGAAAAGTGGGCTTCCCTCATAGCTCAGATCATGAACACCTTCTTGCCAAATTCAGACTTAAATTGAAGAAAGTAGGACAAACCACTACACCAAGGTATGACCTAAATCAAATCCCTTATGATTATACACTGGAAGTGACAAATAGATTCATGGGATTAGATCTGATGGACAGAGTGCCTATTGAACTATAGATGGAGGTTTGTACATTGTACAAACAATGTACATGGTACATTTGACATTATACAGGAGGCAGGGATCAAGACCATCCCCAAGAAAAAGAAATGCAAAAAAACAAAAGGGCTGTCTGAGGAGGGCTTACAAATAGCTTTGAAAAGAAGAGAAGCAAAACACAAAGGATAGTAGGAAAGATATACTGATCTGAATGCAGAGTTCCAAAGAATAGCAAGGAGAGATAAGAAAGCCTTCCTCAGTGACCAATGCAAAGAAATAGAGAAAAATAGAATGGGAATGAGATCTCTGCAAGAAAATTAGAGATACCAAGGGAACATTTCATGCAAAGATGGGCTCAATAAAGGACAGAAATAGTATGGACCTAACAGAAGCAAAAGATATTAAGAAGAGGTGACAAGAATACAGAGAAGAACTGTACAAAAAGAATCTTCATGACCCAGATAATCATGATGGTGTGATCACTCACCTAGAGCAAGACGTCCTGGAATGTGAAGTCAAGTGGGCCTTAGAAAGCATCACTATGAACAAAGCTAGTGGAGGTGATGGAATTCCAGTTGAGTTCTTTCAAATCCTAAAAGATGATGCTGTGAAAGTGCTGCACTCAATATGCCAGCAAATTTGGAAAACTCAGCAGTGGCCACAGGACTGGAAAAGGTCAGCTTTCATTCCAACCCCAAAGAAAGGCAATGCCATAGAATGCTCAAACTACCACACAATTGCACTCATCTAACACGCTAGTAAAGTAACACTCAAAGTTCTCCAAGCCAGGCTTCAACGGTACGTGAACTGTGATCTTCCAGATGTTCAAACTGGTTTTAGAAAAGGCAGAAGAACCAGAGATCATCCTTTGAATCACTGAAAAAGCAAGAGAGTTCCATAAAAACATCTATTTCTGCTTTTTGACTATGTCAAAGCGTTTGACTGTGTGGATCACAACAAAATGTGGAAAATTTTGAGAGATAGGAATACCAGTCCATCTAAGTTGCCTCTTGAGAAATCTGTATGTAGGTAAGGAAGCAACAGTTAGAACTGGACATGGAACAACAGACTGGTTCCAAATAGGAAAAGGAGTATGTCAAGGCTGTATATTGTCACCCTGCTTATTTAACTTATATGTAGAGTACATCATGAGAAACACTGGGTTGGAAGAAGCACAAGCTGGAATCAAGATTGCCAGGAGAAATATCAATAACCTCAGATACGCAGATGACAACCACCCTTATGGCAGAAATAAAAAAAAGAATGAAAGAGCCTCTTGTTGAAAGTGAAAGAGGAGAGTGAAAATGTTGGCTTAAAACTCAAGACTCAGAAAACTAATATTATGGCACCTGTCCCATCACTTCATGGCAAGTAGATGGAGAAACAGTGGAAACAGTGACAGACTTTATTTTTTTTTTGGCTCCAAAATCATTGCAGATGGTGACTGCAGCCATGAAATTAAAAGACGCTTACTCCTTGGAAGAAAACTTAGGACCAACCTTGACCGCATATTGAAAAGCAGAGACATTACTTTGCCTTACTTTGTTATAACTCCTCTTCATTTATAGTAAGCCTGCTTTAAAGCTAAGAAAAATTTTATCAATTCTTATTCACAACCTTACAGAGTTATGAACACAAATAGTAAATTGTGTCAAATAAGATTATTACAATGATTTATTCAATCTTATTGAGAACCAACTTGCTGGGGTAGATCATAGAAGATGCCATAAAACATTCATTATTTAAGAGTGCCTGCTTTATAGTTGAGGTGAATAACTGTCCCTGTCCTAACCTCAAGAAGTCAACGGGCTAGCGGAAGATACAATACAGTTAACAACACAGGTTTGAACTGAACGGGTCCACTTATACACACATTTTTTCAGTATTAAATACAGTACTACATAATTGCAGTTGGTTGAATCTGGGAGACGTGGAACTGTGGATTCACAGAAACCATGTATATTAATTGTATTTGTTTCTGTAAGGATTTTTAATATTTTTACTAATATCTGTACATATTATTAACCAAATTTTTCTGTATTAGCTTCTTATACAGTTAGTTGAAATGAAGTGTTAACTCTCATTAGCCAAAATATGTGATTATGTAAGTGACTGAGAGACAACACATGGCTGCTAGTCCAAAAATGAAAAGTGAAAAAGCAAAGATAAAAATCAAAGGTGAGTGGATGTTTGAATGTGATCAAGTAAATTACCATCTTTGGACACTTGTTTCCTTATTCCTAAAAGAGAAATGAAATTACCAACTGACAAAAAAAAAAAAAAAAAAAAACACCACAACCTAAATATTGATAATCATTTTTTATTCTATTGACTGAAACCTAGAAATTACAGAGCTTCCCTGGTGGCTCAGACAGTAAAGAATTCACCTGTTGTGCAGGAGACTGGAGTTCAATCCCCAGGTCAGGAAGATCTCCTGGAGGAGGAAATGGCTTCCCGCTCCAATATTCTTGCCTGGAGAATCCCATGGACAGAGGAGCCTGGTGGGCTACAGTCCACGAGGTCACAATAGAGTCAAACTCCAGAGAGACTACGCACAGCGCAAACCTGGGAGACAACATCTCAGTTCAAAGAAACTGCTCTGAAAAGGGAAGGCAGGAGTCAGAATGTACATGCATTTTGCAGCAAAATCCAGGTAGTCAGACCATCAGAAGATTACTGTAAATTAAAGAAAACCAGGGAGCTCATGTTAATGAATTCAGGGCTTCTCTGCACCTGAGAAGGGGGAACAGTCTGGGCTCCTTGATATCGTCCTTTTGAGCTGCACCTTGACTGCTTAGGGCCAGTTCCCTGTTCTTTTCTATCCCGTGTCCGTTCAGGGTGCAGCTCTGACCCCATCCAGAGATGCTCAGGGCTCAGCGGTCTGAGTGGGAGGTGGGGGAGCAGGAGCCGTGCTGATGGCTTGGCGGCCTCAGCATCCTCTGTCGGTCGGCACGACAGGTCAGTTTTCCTTCACAGAATAAAATGTTTTCAGAGTTATATTTAAACCACGAACATATTGCTTTCTATCAGTTTCTTCTTTCTCTAAAGCAATCAATGCACAGTATTTGTGCCTTGATTTAAATTAGTGTCACTCTGCCATCTAGTGGATATGCTAGATGCATCACTTGTTAGGGAAAGACTAATTCATACTCTTTGCTACTAATTTGCAGAGAGATTTTATGCTACTTGTGGCTCAGAAGGTAAAGGATCCGTCTAGAATGTGAGAGATTCTGGGTTTGATTCCTGGATCAGGAAGATACCCTGGAGAAAGGAATGACAACCCACTCCAGTATTCTTGCCGGGAGAATTCCAGGCGCAGAGGAGCCTGCTGGGTTACAGCAGAGTCAACCACGACTGAGCGATTAGCAGTTTATACTCTTCGATCCTATGAAAACATTCTGCCAGTTGCTATGTAATTTTTCTGAGAATGAGACCACAAATAGATAATGTAGGGTCAAACTGGCAATGTTGGGGGGAAAATAAAACCAACTTCATTCCCTTCTCCAGGAGAATCTTCCTAATCCAGGGATAGAAGCCAGGTCTCCTGCATTGCAGGTCAAATCTTTACCATCTGAACCCCCAGGGATCTATCTAAAACTACATATTTACATGTAGTACTGAATTTAGGAGGCTATTTTGAATTAAATTTCTTACTTTTTTAAAGTATACTTTGCCCACTACACTTATAGGAATGATCTCCTCAGGTATGTGCCGTGCTCAGCCACTCAGTCGTGTCCAACTCTTTGTGATCCCATGGACAAGAGCTCACCAAGCTCCTCTGTCCATGGGAATTCTCCAGGCAAAAATACTGGAGTGGGTTGCCATTCCCTCCTCCAGGGGCTCTTCCCAACCCAGGGACTGAACCTGGGTCTCCTGCATTGCAGGAGGATTCTTAACCGTCTGAGTCACCAGGGGAGCCCCTCCTCCATTATAGACAAAGATTAATAAAGTTTGCATTGAACTGAATCCTTCTGTGTTAAGGTGGTTAGAATGTACTACTTAATTATAGTAATAGATATTTTATCAGGTGGAGTAGTTAAATCAACCTGTTACAGATGTGTAAATTATGGATTTTGAGAATTATACAGGTAATTTTAAAACAGAATTTTGAGAACACCAAGCAAAAAGTGATCTTAGTGAAAGCTCTAGGCCAGTGTGAGGACCAGTCACAGAATATGGGAAATGTAGAGAGACGTTGTGGAGTTTAATATCTTGTCTGTGTGCTTCCTGAAGAGTCTCCCCCTTCCTTTTGTTTACATTAAAGTTTGTGTCTCTAGAGCCCCTTCTTATACACTTTTAGTGAAACTGGGCAACCCAGAGACTCTGAGTCATTCACACTATTCTGTTTATTGACACTGGAGAAAAAAAGAAAATTCTTTTATTGTTGTTGTTCTGAAATTAGCTTCCTGTTGCTTTTAGAAGTGGATTCATTTAAAATTAAATTTCTGTCCTCAGAAAACAGAAAAAAACGGCCAGTATTTCTTTCATATTTTAGCCTTGAAATATTTGAAGACAGTGTTAAGAGTCTCTTTGTTTTCCTTCTGTGTTCCAGATGTCTTCAGGCCTTTGACTGGTTTATCAGATGCTCAGGCTCCCATATTACACCTCATTGTTTATTACTTCACATTTTAGATGCCTATATAATTATTGCTAGTTTCTGGGAATTATTCACTTATCTGCAGTGAGATGTTGTCGAGAACATAATGTTTGTTTCTGAATCAAAATGAAAATGGGCGTTACTTCTTTCTGCTTACATCAACTACTAATGAAACCACAGTGAATGCTATGATTATAATATTGAAACTGAATCAGTTTCACTCCCATTGTCGACCTGTTTTACAACCAGAACCTCTTCATTACTACATACTTGTCCTGTGGACATGGAACTCTATTTCAACTCTATTCAGCAACCATTACTAATCCTAATCGCATTCTTTACACAGTTTAGATTACCTGGTCGTCCGATCATATCTCATACTGAAAGATTGTTGCTGAACGATAAGACACCAGAATTCTTGGCCTCCGGAGGAGATGAGTTCAATCCGGGGCCAGAGACGAGGCTGGATCGCTCAAAGCTTTTGTGTAATAAAGTTTTATTAAAGTATAAAGGAGATAGAGAAAGCTTCTGACAGAGGCATCAGAAGGGGGCAAAAGAGTACCCCCCTCCTAGTCTTTAGCTGGATGTTATATAGTGACTCACAGTCTGTTAATGAAAAGAAAGGAATGTCATAAAATTTAGAATGGCACCAGATAATTCATCCCTGGCCATAAAATGATCGACTTGAATCTTGTAGAAGGGCAGAATGCCAGCAAATAGTTTCATTTACATAGATTAGGGGAACAATACCTGAGTAAGTAAGTTAGGCTGTTTGGCGGAACCAACTTGAAGATAGAGTCTGGGGTACATTAACATAGCTTAAGACAACATTTCCATAAGAAAAAGAAATATATTGGTTAACTCAAGGTTTCAGAGTAGTTAGCTTCAGGTGAGACCAGGTGTCATGGCAACACAGCATTTTAAGAGAGACCTTCTTTTAAATTTGTATAGAGAAGAAAACATATGGCTGGTTTGTTTCCTCCTGCCGCTTAAGAGAGATAAAAACGTCTGGCACGTGCAGCCTCTTTGCTCCGTTTGGAGACCCCTGGCCTTCCTGCCTGTTACTGTTTGTTGTTTAGCCTCGAAGTCATGTAAGACTCTGCAACCCCATGCACTGCAGCGTGCCCTGCAGCATGCCCGCACTGCATGCACTGCATGCAGCATGCACTGCAGCAGGCCAGGCTTCTCTGTCCCTCACCATCTCCCAAAGTCTGCCCTGCATAAACTCTACTTCTAACTGAAAAGAAATTTGAACATTCAAACTCCTACCTTGGTTCAGACTGTCTTCTCTGCTTAAAATGTCTTTTGTTTTTCTTTCTTATCCCTTCCCTCTACCTTAACACTATAGTTTGACTCAAAGTTCAAAGTCCTATTGTGCTTTTATTGATCAAGAAATATCTTGGCCATTATTCAAGTATCTCAACATATGAAGAGCACTCTTAATACGCTTCACAAAAGCTTAATGAAAAATAAATAAGCAAAAACCAAAAATATTATGCACAGTAGCAATGCAGAAAAGTGTAGTATTTTTTAAACCAAATTATTGTTTCTCTCACTACATTATAATTATACCATAACAATTCCATTGTTGAACTTTCCAGGTGGCGCTAGCGGTAAACAATCCAACTGCCGATCCAAGAGAGACAGGTTTGACCCTGGGCTGGGAAGATTCCCTGGACAAGAGCACTGCAACCCAGCCCAGAATTCCGCCTGGAGAATCCCATGGACAGAGGAGCCTGGTGGGCTGCAGTCCATCCCCTGCAGAGTCAGACACCTCGCAAGCGACTTAACACACAGGCACCCGGTCACATTATCATAAGCCATAATTGAGAACAAGCTTAAGTCTCTGCATTGCCACTCAGAGAGCGTCTGCCTACTGATCTGGAAATAATTTGAGACTTTGAACAATCAAGAAATGCATCCTATTGCATAGGTTAACAAGGTGTGATCTCCAAACCAAATCTGTCCTACTGCCTTTTATAAATAAACTTTTATTGGAACAGAGTCATGCCTATTGATTTATGTATTGTCTACAGGTGAATCCAGGCTGCAAGATGCATAAGTGCATAGCTGAAATTGAGACGATGTGGCCCACAAAGGCTAAAGTATTTACTGTACACCTTTTTCCAGAAAAAAAGTGCTGCTCCCTGTTCTATTAAATTAAGTCACTGGAGTTGAGATGTTTATATGTTAAGATACGGCAGCTTCTTAAATAACAAATATATTATACTTCCCATTAACCTAGACTACAAATTGAAAAATAGAATGGAATTTCAATAATAAATGCAAGAATAAAAAAATTGTGCTCATATTTGTAATAGTAATGCAAGTTGTATTATCTTAAGAAAACCAAACGTTTTTATAGAAAATGAAACACAACACAATGTTAAAGAAAGGATTAAAAAAACACTATCATATGATTCATATTGTTTAAGTTTTACATCAAACACATCAATATGTCCCTCAGATACACAGAAAGTGAAAGTTGCCCAGTTGTGTCAGACTCTTTGCTACCCCATGGACTATACAGTCTGTGGAATTCTCCAGGACAGAATACTGGAGTGGGTAGCCTTTCCCTTCTACAGGGAATCTTCCCAACCCAGAGACTGAACCCAGGTCTCCCGCATTGCAGGCAGATTCTTTACCAGCTGAGCCATCAGGGAAGCCCAAGAATACTGGAGTGGGTACCCTGCCTCTTCTCCAGGGGATCTCCCTGACCAGGAATCGAACTGGGGTCTCCTGAATTGCAGGAGGATTCTTTACCAACTAGCTATGAGGGAAGCCCATAGATACAGATACAGAGGGACAACCAGAAATTCAACAAAAATTAAGAATCTTTGGATTGTTACCCAATAGCTGATTTTGCTTTAGTATATTTCTTCATTTTGCAAGTATTTAAAGACAAAAATATAGTGTCTAGTTCAACATTTTTAAAAGATCAATGAACTAGAGTGCATGATGAAATTGTTCCCCAAACTTTGGGAAAAAATTCATATGCAACCAAAGTATCACAAGGGCATTATTTCATCTAATTGCCCCATTTGTGGTCTCAAGGCAATAGTTAAATAATATTCTCTAAGGTAAACCTCCTTAAGGTTTTGGTGGCATATATATGTGACAGTTTGATGTTAGGGTTCAGCTTTTTTGGTCTCCTTTGCTCTTTGTCATGTCTGAATATATTTTTAATACATTATAAGATAAATTTATTTTCTTCTGAAATATTCATTGCAATATACTCTAGATTCCTATTTTTCATGCTTATTACTATATTAAAAAAATTGACTTCTCAGCAGAAATTTTCCTGGAATCCATTAAATTTAGAAGCTTTATTAAATGAGCCAGTCAAATTCTTCTACACTCAGGTAGGTTGATTTTTATTTCACTTTAAAGGGAAAATAATACGTTTCTAATATGTTCCATTAATCTTTTCAGGAGGCAAACAAACATGTGTATAAATCTAATTGTCAGGTTATCTGTTTAGCTGACTAGAAGTCTTTGATTATTTATCTTTCACCACATTTATTATTGTTCACCAGGCTACATCACTAGGAAATATTTTTGGTTTTTCTGAATCAAAATATTTTCATTCCCTTTATACATAGAAACTTTAATAATAAACAAGAAGTGTAAGTTGTCATCTGTGCTTATATGGATTATGTCCTGGAATAACATTCTAAGAAACAAATTGAGGCTAAGATTTTATAATTTTATAATTTCTAAAATGCCTGTTACAGGACTGAGTACATAGTGGGTCTGCAATGGGGAAATTATTCCAGGGTAATTGCACAGAAAAAAAGATAAATATTATGCACAGCGCCTGTGCTCCTAACTGAGAATGGCTGACACTTCCTGGGGCTACATGGGCGATTGGGAACATTGGCCCCAAGCCTGTTGCTAAATACAGAGTGTGGGAGGTGGGGTGAAAAGCTACAGGTGTGGATAAGGAGTGTGGGGAAGAAGGAACAAGTATGCATCAGAAATTGTATTCATCCTTGGTGAAGATTTCCCTTTCAACCCTGAACTATTCAAACTTTGTTACCATAGACATAGGGAACAAATCCTGACTTTTGGAAAAAGTGTTTTCAGTTAGAGAATATGAGCTCTACGATTTGCATGTTAAAGTGAAACATACCTTCAGGGAATCAGGGATTAATCACATGTTTAGGAATATAAATGAACAACTGAAGAGAAAGAATGGGGGATATGTGAATGGCATAGTTATACATGTACAGGAAATCTTGAATGGTTTTATGTGTTCTTGGAGTATAAAGTTATAAAACCTGAGTGAAAGTAACAGAGCGTTTAATTTTAACTCCCAATGAGATATAGAAGTTTTAGAGAATTCTACGTGGAATGAACTTCCCTTTATACTGAGTGCCATTTCAGGTTTCGGTAAGAATTTTGGAAGTAGCTTTGAAAAGAATGAATTTTAACGTCAGAAAAAGACAATAGAGGCATTTTGGAGGAAAAGAGGCTAATTAAAAAAAAAAAAAAAAAAAATTCAATGCACTCTTTTCCCCATGAGTACTCTCATTCTCTGCCCGGGTCAGGAAGATCCCCTGGAGGAGGGCTTGACAACCCATCCAGTGCTCTCGCCCAGAGAATCTCATGGACAGAGGAACCTGGCAGGCTACCGTCCACGGAGTCACAAAAACATCCAACAAGACTGAGCGAATAACATGACATTTCATCCAAATTTTGCTTCAGATGTCTCTGAATCAACTTTCATATTTTGTCCACAGGAACCAAGAAAACCAGAGTGCTGAAGTCACTTTCATTCTCTTGGGCTTCTCAGAATATCCCAAACTCCAGATACCCCTTGTCCTGTTATTCTTAACCATCTACTCCGTCACTGTGCTGGGAAACCTGGGCATGATCCTAATTATCAAGATGAATCCCAAACTCCACACCCCTATGTACTACTTCCTCAGACATTTGTCCTTTGTTGATCTCTGTTACTCAACAGTAGTTGCACCCAAGCTACTAGAAAACTTGGTTGTGGAAGACAGAACCATCTCCTTCACAGGATGCCTCCTGCAGTTCTTCTTTGCCTGCACGTTTGTGGTGACAGAGACGTTCCTGTTGGCAGTGATGGCGTACGACAGATTTGTGGCCATTTGCAACCCTCTTCTCTACACAGGTGTGATGTCTCCGAAGCTTTGCTCCTTATTGGTGGGTGCATCATACTCTTGGGGTACAGTCTGTTCCTTGACTCTTACCTACTTTTTATCCGAATTGTCCTTTAGAGGAAATAATATCATAAATAACTTTGTCTGTGAGCACGTGGCCATTGTTGCTGTTTCCTGCTCTGACCCCTACATTAGCCAGGAGATCATTTTAGTCTCCGCCACGTTTAATGAAGTAAGCAGCCTGGTGATCATTCTTACCTCCTATGTTTGAATTTTTATCACTGTCCTGAAGATGCCCTCGACTGGGCGGCGCCACAGAGCCTTCTCCACCTGTGCCTCCCACCTGACCGCCGTCACCATCTTCCACGGGAGCATCCTTTTCCTCTACTGTGTTCCTAGCTCCAGAAGCTCATGGCTCATGGTCAAGGTGGCCTCTGTCTTTTACACAGTGGTCATCCCCATGCTGAACCCGCTGATCTACAGCCTCAGGAACAAAGATGTGAAGGAGACTGCTAGGAAGCTAGTTAACACCAAATTATTATGTCAACAATGCAAAAAGGCTTAGGTTTGCGTTTTCATTTTCAAGAGCACTGTAGAGAACTGTCCAAGTTTTCGAGCATTTTTAATAGCATTTCAAACTCCAATTTTCAGGAAGGAAAACAGTGCACACATTTAACGTAATTCCCTTGTTGATACATCGTTCAACAACTTTAGTAAACTGTAGAGAATTAGCAATAAAATAATAAATAACACTTAATTAAAGCCTAGATGATTTGAAAAGTCTCTAGATAACGTGTTTGTCACAGAAAGATTTCTGAGTAAAGACACATTACCATTTGCATGTTCAGGTCAGTCTTCTTTTTTTTTTTTTTTTTTCTTTAAGTCATTATAAGTCATGGAAGAATGAATTTGAGTTGTCATGAAAATTGGCCACCTGATGTGAAGAGCTGACTCATTTGAAAAGACTGATGCTGGGAAAGATTGAATGCCAGAGGAGAAGGGGATGACAGAGGATGAGATTGTTGGATGGCATCACCGACTCAATGGACATCGGTTTGGGGTGGACTCTGGGAGTTGGTGATGGACAGGGAGGCCTGGTGTGCTGCGGTTCATGGGTCGCAAAGAGACGGACATGACTGAGCAACTGAACTGAACTGATGAGGGAGTCATATCAGTTGAGTCATAGTAACTAGGAGTTGTTCAACAGTAAGATGCTGAAGTTAAAAGACTTGCCAGTGCTTAGTTGTTCAGTCATGTCCGACTCTTTACAACTCTATGGGCTTTAGCCTGCCAGGCTCCTGTGTCCATGGCAAGAATAGTGGAGTGGGTAGTCATTCTCTTCTCCGGCAGATCTGCATGACCAGCAATCAAACCTATGTCTCCTGCATTGAAGGCAGATTCTTTACCATCTAAGGTACCAGGGAAGCCTAAATTTAAAGGGTACATTTATTTAACACCATGTAGAAAGAATTGGTACATTACAAGTGCAAAGAAGTCATGTCTCTGCCCCCACAAAGTCCTGAATATGATTTGGTAAAATTCTACTTGTTAATATAAAATTTATTTGTTTTTCATACATAAATCATCAAAAATAAAATTAAGAAATGCACACTTCAGAAATAGTTCCAGCTAAATCTAAAATAGTCTTTCATGTCAGTCAAATTACATATAAAATAGCTATTGATGTACAATGATAAAATAACAGAGAATTTCATTGGTAAGTAACATTGGTGGATTGAATGGGGGCCTTGCTAACATCAGTTAGAGCATCTTGGTTAACCTGATTTAATTTTGCCCAACTGGCAAACTCATGGACTTCCCTGGTGGCTCAGATGATAAAGAATCTGCTTGCAGTGCAGGAGACCTGGGTTCTATCCCTGGGTGGGGAAGATCCCCTGGAGAAAAGGATGGCAACCCAGTCCAGTACCCTTGCCTGGAGAATCCCATGGCAGAGGAGCCTGGTGGGCTTCAGCCCATGGACTTACAAAGATTCAGACATGACCGAGCAACTAACACATGTCCCAGTAAACTCAGGTCCAGTCTGTAGAGTGAATTCTATTTGACGTTTGCTGTGGTGCTTCCCAGGTGGCACTAGTGGTAAGGAACCTGCCTACCAATGCCGGAGACATAGGAGACATGGGTGCAGCCCCTGGGTTGGGAGGATCCTCTGGAGGAGGGCACGGCAACCCACTCCAGTACTCTTGCCTGGAGAATCCCATAGACAGTGAAGCCTGGTGGGCTACAGTCCATAGAGTGGCAAGGAGTCAAACACCACTGAAGCGGCTTAGCATGCATACACCTTGATATCAGGTATACCCAGCCCCTCCTCCCTAAATAGACTCTACTCTCACATAAGATATATATTATCTGTCAGAAATTGGGGGGGAAGCCTAACACCTCTTTGTGAAAGGCTATTATTTTTTCCTGCTAAGCATTTTGTCTAATAGTAATTCTGTGTTCATCCATGTGAGAGGAACCACCAAACTTATTCTACAGTGTCTGTAGCATTTTAGATTCCCAGGCACAATATATAACTTCTGGTTGCTTCATATCCTTGCCAATCATTGTTATTGTATACTTTTATTATAGCAAATCCAGTGGATATAAATTGATATCTCATCATGATATTGATTTGAAATTTCCTAATAACTAAATAAGTTGAGAATACTTTCACATGCTTGTTGGGCATTTGTAAATTATATATTGTATCTGATTTGACTTTTTGTCTTTATTGTTTCTTTTCTGTACCTTTTCTTTTCACTTTATTGATAATGTTTTTTTATAATGTTTTTAATATACAAATATTTTAAATTTTGAGGAAGTTCAATTTAGCAATTTATTTATTTATTTATTGTCACTTATGTTTTTGTTTCCCTAAGGATCTACTGCCAAATTCAAGGCCATGGAATTTAAGGCCTGTGTTTTTCTTGTAAGAGTTTTATAGTTTATGCTCTTTCATTCAAGTCCTTGTTCACTTTCTGAGTTAATTGTTGTATATAATATGAGGTAAGTGTCCAATCCCATAATTTTACTTGTGAACACCCAGTTGTCATGGCATAATTTATTTGAAGAAGAGTGTATTCTTTCTCCAGTGAATATTCAGAGAATCATAACCTCAGAAGCACCATGAGGATGGTGAGGTACCATTTGGGAGAAATCAGAGCCCGTATGGGACACAGCTGCACAGTCAAAATGTATTTTGAGTCTTCCACTAGCGAGAAATAAGCGTGTTGTTATTGTTGCTCAGTCACTAAGTCGTGTCCGAGTCTTTGCCACCCCATGGACTGCAGCACGCCAGGCTTCCCTGCCCTTCGCTGTCTCCTGGAGTTTGCTCACACTCATGTGCATTGAGTCGGTGATGCCATCCCACCGTCTCATCCTCTGCTGCCCTCTTCTCCACTAGCCTTCTCTCTTTCCCAGCATCAGGGTCTTTTCCAGTGAGTCAGCTCTTCCCATCAGGTGGCCAAGGCACTGGAGCTTCAGCTTCCGCATCAGTCCTTCCAGTAAATATTTAGGGTTGATTTCCTTTAGGATGGACTGGTTGGATCTTGCTGGATGAAGGACTCTCAGAAGTCTTCCCCAGCACCACAATTTGAAAGGACAGTTCTTCGGCACTTTGTCTTCTTTATGGTCCAACTCTCACATCCGCACCTGACTACTGGAAAAACCATGGCTTTGACTATATGGACTTTTGTTGGCAAAGTGATGTCTCTGGTTTTGAATATGCTCTCTAGTTTTGTCATAACTTTCCTCCCAAGGAGCAAGTGCATTTTAATTTCATGGATGCAGTCACCATAAAGCAGTGATTTTGGAGCCCAAGAAAGTAAACTTACTGCTTCCACTTCCGCTCCTTCTGCATCAAGTTATTATTATTGTTAACCTATGTCTTTAAAGTCAAAATGGGTAGTTACCAAAATTAGTGAAAATATCATCCTTTTTATAAACAGATATTTTTAGAAAACATATCATCCAAAATTTCTTTTTAGATTCAGTAATAAATATAAACATCTGAGAACATTCTATATTTGAAAAGCCAATGGAAGCTGTTTTCTATCAATAGAATCAATAGTGTAAATATAAAATAAAGTTTATAATACAAATATTGTAAAGTACAAAATAAGCAGTATAATTATAGTTTAGCAGCCATATGTTTAGAAACATAAGAATATATATATGTATCTTCATAAGAAAATTTAAAAAATTAAATGTGGATTAATAAAAGATAAATCTATTGCTGTATAATTTCCCCTTGTGGATTTGTGTATTTTATATCCACATAAAATTTTTTAAATGGTGTTATTTATTTTTTAAGATTCAATGAGAAAAGTTGCTAATACAAATGCCTTAAGGCTTTAGGGAAATAATATACAACCAATATACCACCTGAGACAGTGTTAACACATAATTAGTTGAATTGTAGTCATCAAGGCAGTACTTCAGTTATATTCTCTAGTTTTCACATCCCTAAGGTCATGATGGCATATATTTGTGATAGAGCTTGGTGCCAGGATTTACTTTTCAGGCTTGATCTTTTCTTTGGTATCTCTGAGTTTTCTTAACAGGTTGGAAAATCATAAAATATGAAATAATTAATGAAAAATGCTGGGCGCTTTTATTACCCTTTTCATGTGTGTTTCTATCAAGTACTAAGCAGCAGCATCGCTGGAGTTCGTTAACCTTGGAAAAGAGTTCTTCACTAAATGACTCATTCAAGTTCTTCTGTGTTTAGGTGAGTTGACTCATGTCTCTTCTGTTTTACTTAAAAAAGAAAATGCAAAGATCCAGTAATCTTTGTAGGAGACAAACACTTTGTAGAACAAAGTGTCCACAAAGAACCACTTTTTGGCTGAGAAGGTTTATGGGTATTCACCATAAAGTCAGAAATGGAGAATTCTCCTTTTGGCAAAAGGGAGAATTATAACAAAGTGGGCCTTGTCTTCAAGATTTTCCTGTAATTTTCTAGAAACAAAGTGACAGTAACAACCATGTTTGTAAATAATAGGAAAATAACCTACAGTAATTGTGAGTGATAAATGTGAAAGTTTGTCTGTATACAGAGGGGATGAAACAATGAGTCATGTCTATAAAAGTAGGTGGTAAAATAAAGCAAACATCATAAGAAAGAATAAAATGGGGAAATAAATTATAAAGAAATAGGCATGTACTATATAGCAGAAGTTGATAAATCCACGTTCACTAAAGAAGGATGTATTAAGTGATAATGAGGTTGAATATAGATCTAAGCAGTTTTTGGAAAAGTCATACTGAATAGTGTTAATGTTGTGCATTTGCTTAACATTTATTTGGAACCTTAAAGTCACTGTTATATTAAACAATCATGGAAAATTATTCTCATAATCTTTCCCAGAGTATTTTAAATTGAAGGAATGTGCCTGGAATAATATAGTCAAAATCAATCTTTGCAGTGCTGAGACCTTACAGAGTATTTTTACAGAGGATCTGTTGTGGACATGGTCTTTGGAAGATATCTTTCTTACAAGTTCATCATGTGGGAATCAGAGAAAGCTATAGTGTGGTGAGAAAACCTAGAGGAAAATAAGGAAATATGCATCTTAAACCAGGCGTTCTAATGAAATTCTACAGTGCTTCTATCGTGTGGCTTCTAGAAGAAGGGATTTTGACACTGTATTCCCCAATGTCTCCACCAGTTGATAGATGCCCATGCTTCTGCAGGATTTTCACAAACATATCAGGTGTTTGAAATCATAATGATTGTTCATAATTCTAATATATAAAAAGGTAAATATCTGTTCTACCATGTCTTACAGCATTTGAATTCATTATTGAAGTATCTAGTTCCATTCTAGTGATTGAAAGTTTATAATAATATTCTTATCTTACTGTTGAGGAAATGCCTTGTGATCAGTAATAATCAAGAAACATTCTGGTGTCCCATTTGAAATAGGTGTTTTCCAGCCACTTTTCTTCAGAATTCAAATTCAAATTCTTCTTAATTCAAAATGGCAGAGTATATATTTGATCCATTCTGAAGCCTATATGCTTTCTCCAGTACTTTCACAGTTCTTATTTTTGTCACCCAAACTCCAAAGTCTGCTACAATGGAAAAAAATAAGAGTTTTCTGTTCAATACTCTTTCAACTATTATCACAGGAAGCATAGCACATATTTTGTTTTGAACCTTCTGATGAATAATACAATTGGCTATGAAGAATACATTTAAATATTTTCAAAATTAATTCAACATAAATAAAAAAGTTTAGTATGTTTTATAGCATAGCTCCGGAAAGGGTTGAGAATAGCATAGCTACAGAAAGGGTTGAGAATTTGGAATAACTCGGAATAAGAAAGGAATTGAAAGGAGATAGAACAACCAAGAAAATATTATATTAACTGTTTTGCGGAGATGTTACCATTATACAAATTAGCATATAAGTTAATTGTCTCATATCTCAGGAGGTGAGGCAGATAAGAAACTGGAACCTAATGATATGTTTTTCTCCAATACATGTAATTGAATTGTCATATCAGGGGTTTTCACAAAACTCAGAGTCATGCAAAGACAATGTCTCTTGAAAGCAACTGATAATGAATTTTATTATTTGAAATAAAGCAGGATCTAATCTGTTTTAGTTCTTTGTTTCTGAAGATCACACACAATGAACATTATTATTGGCTATATAATTGACTATAAGTGGACATTAGCATCTGAAATAAGGCTGAAGTATAGCATTTACAGAAACACTGTAGACAGAGACCCAGTGAGCTTCTCAACACATTTTCTGTTCTCTCACCTGTTTCAAAGTTTAGTTTTCACTTCTGGATCAACATTAATATTTTGTCCACAGGAACCAAGTGAACCAGAGTGCTGAGGTCACTTTCATTCTCGTGGGCTTCTCAGAATATCCTCAGCTCCAGCTGCCCCTGTTCCTGGTCTTTCTGACCATCTACACAGTCACTGTGCTGGGGAACCTGGGCATGATCCTGATCATCAAGTCCAGCTCCAGGCTCCGCACGCCCATGTACTTCTTTCTCAGCCACTTATCCTTTGTGGATTTCTGCTACTCAACAGTAGTTACACCCAAGCTACTAGAAAACCTGACTGTAGAAGACAGAACCATCTCCTTCACAGGATGCCTCACACAGTTCTTCTTTGTCTGCTTATTTGTGGTGACAGAGACATTCCTGTTGGCAGTGATGGCGTATGACCGATTTGTGGCCATTTGCAACCCTCTTCTCTACACAGTTGTGATGTCCCAGAGGTTTAGTTTTGTGTTGGTGGTTGCTACATACTCTTGGGGTATAGCCTGTTCCCTAATATACACATTACTTTTTTTGACTTTATCCTTCTGTGGGACTAAGTTCATAAATAACTTTGTCTGTGAGCATGCTGCCATAGTTGCTGTTTCCTGCTCTGACCCTTACATTAATCAGGAGATCATTTTAGCCTCTGCCACATTCAATGAAGTAAGCAGCCTGGTGATCATTCTTACTTCCTATGTTTGCATTTTTATCACTGTCCTGAAGATGCCCTCGACTGGGGGGCGCCACAGAGCCTTCTCCACCTGTGCCTCCCACCTGACCGCCATCACCATCTTCCACGGGAGCATCCTTTTCCTCTACTGTGTTCCTAACTCCAAAAGCTCATGGCTTATGCTCAAGGTGGGTTCTGTGTTTTATGCAGTGGTCATCCCCATGCTGAACCCGCTGATCTACAGCCTCAGGAACAAAGATGTGAAAGCCGCTGTCAGGAAGTTAGTCAACACCAACTTAATATGTCAATTAGTGATTAATGTAAAATGACTAAGATTTAGTGTGCACTTTCAAGAGGATAGTTGTCCAAGTCTTCCAGAATTTATAGTACTCTCAAACTATTTTTTTTCAGAAAAGAAAACAGTGCACACTTTTGAAGTGTGTAAGGCCCTGGTTAATATAACATTCAATAACTTTAGTAAACTTCAGAGAATTACATATAAAATAACAAACAACACATAATTAAAGCCTGGGCCATTTAAATTAAGTCTCTAGGTGGTTTTTCATATAAAGATTTCTGAGGAAGCTCACATTATCATTTGGCTGCCAAGATAGAGTCATTGAACAATGGATTTATAGAGTTGCTCTGAAAATGTATAGCTAAAAGTTAAAGCTAATTTATAGCTAAATTTATAGAAAATTTATGAGACAGTTGCATCAACAGAAATATAGTAAACTGAGAGTTGTTCAACACTAAGACACTAAATTGAAAAGACATATGTATTTAATCCCACGCAAGAAACATTGGTACATTATAAGTTCCAAGAAGTCATATTTCTGTCCCCACAAAGTCCTGAATTTAATTTGGTCAAATTGTACTTGTTAATATAAAATTTATTTGCTTTTTGTAAATAAAACATCAAAAATAAAATAAGAACTGCACACTTCAGAAATAGTTCCAGCTCAGAGAACTTCATTGGTAAGTAACATAATTGGTGGACTGAATGGGAACCCTGCTAATATCAGCTAGAGCATCTTGGTTAACCTGATTTAATTTTGCCCGACTAGCAAGCTTACCTGCAGTTTATACAATGAACTACCTTTGACATATGTTACACATCTTGTATTTAAGATCCTAATCTTCAAAAAATAGATAACAGATTTTAGGCAAAGAATAATTTTGAAGCTGTAATTAGGTTTCTGTCTTTCAAAAAAAGCCAGAACAAATTATAAAAAAAAAAGTCTGGATGGCTGCAGAATCCTTTAGAATAGAATGTTTGTTACTTCACAAAATACTGTGAATAGTCATTTATTTACATGTATTTAAAGCAGAAATTCTCCATACATTTTGACAGTACAATTTTAAAATGAATGTAACAATTTTAAGATTAAAAATCTGTTAATATAAATGATTTTATTGCCTGTTCTACAAAATCCTAATGATGAGCTCTTTATTTCCAGAAATAAATTATACTCTTTTAACTTTAAATTCTTCTTGGTGGTTTGCATAGGTGCAGCTTTTTGTTTTGTTTCTAAAGTGTTGTGGAAATATTTTTAATGAAATTGTTCACAAGATAAGGAAAGAATGTACAGAATAGTCTCTTAATGGAGAAAATGTTATAAGTTCAATATAAACCTCATTGTGTTAGGTGTTCAATCTTCTCCAACTATTTGCGACCCTGTGGATATAGCCCACAAGCTATTCTGTCCATGGAATTCTCCAGGGAAGAATACTGGAGTGGATAGCCGTTCCTTACTCCAGGGGATCATCACTACCCAGGGATCAAAACCTGTTCTCCTGCATTGCAGGCAGATTCTTTACTGTCTGAGCCTCCAGGAAAGCCCATAAGCCTCATTAGGTAACACTAATTTTCATATCATGTATATTAATAAATAAGATTTCAGCAAATTTGTTGATGCTGGGCAACTGTCATATGATGCACCAACTCCATAGATGGTGGGTTAAATTCTTTATTGCACAACTGGTCTTCATTACTATTCATCATCTTAAAAAAATATTTTGCCTGAAAGAGATAAAGAAAAACTTAGATGGGCTAATAGGGGAACAGACTGTGGAACACTTTTTCAATGCTATTTTTCCTGGGTATTACTGCCTAGATACATAGTTCATTCAAGTTCAAGAACAGTCTTGTAGATGGAAAATAGTTTCATTCTAAGCACAAAGATAATACTCAACAGAAAGTAAGTATAAATAAGCCTGAGTTTGAAAGAAGAGCCTGAAAGAAGAAACATTTAGAAGTAATTTTCTAGTTATATTTTGTGTTTATTTCCTACTGCTATTATCAAAACTCCAGAAAATTCTTTATAAATATCATAGTCTTATCTTCAAGGAAGATTCCACATTAAGAAGATATAATTGTCAATCTTGCATAAACTTTGCCTCTCAGTAAAATAAGTAGGGAGTGTTTTATAGCTTACTGTCTCATGACAATATCACAAGATAAGAAATGTACAGGATAATATATCATAAATGAACATGGGCAACCAGTTCAAATAGCAAATCAGTTCATTGATATGTAAAGCAAGATAACACATCATATATAAGAGGGATTTAATACGAAAAAAGTGTGCATTTGGTATGCTGCTGTTGTTCAGTCACTAAGTCCTGTCCAGCTCTTCACTGCCCCATGGAATTGAAAGGTTGTTGCTGAATGATAAAACGCCAGGACTCTTGGCCTCCAGAGGAGACCAGTTCAATCTGGGGCAGAGACGAGGCTGGATCGCTCAGAGCTTTTGTGTAATAAAGTTTTATTAAAGTATAAAGGAGATAGAGAAAGCTTCTGACAGAGGCATCAGAAGGGGGCAAAAGAGTACCCCCTCCTAGTCTTTAGCTATATGTTATATAGTCACTCACAGTCTGTTAATGAAAAGAAAGGAATGTCATAAAATTTAGAATGGCGCCAGATATTTCATCCCAGGCCATAAAACGACTGACTTGAATCTTGTAGAAGGGCAGAATGCCAGCAATAGTTTCATTTACATAGGTTAGGGGAACAATACCTGGCCATTTGGTGGAACCAACTTGAAGATAGAGTCTGGGGTACATTAACATAGCTTAAGACAATATTTCCATAAGAAAAAGAAATGTGTTGGTTAACTCAAGGTTTGAGAGTTGTTAGCTTTAGGTGAAACCAGGTGTCATGGCAACCCAGCATTTTAAGAGAAATCTCCTTTTAAATTTGTATAGAGAAGGAAAAACATACGGCTGGTTTGTTTCTTCCTGCCGCTTAAGAGAGATAAAAATGTCTGGCACGTGCAGCCTCTTTGCTCCGTTTGGAGACCCCTGGCCTTCCTGCCTGTTACCCTCTCAGAATGTAGCACACCAGGCTTCCCTGTCCTCCCCTATCTCCCAGAGCTTGCTCAAATTCACGTCCACTGGGTTCTTTTTTAAGATTCAAGAGTAAATTTAAACATCTGAGAACACTGTATTTACATTTGAAAAACAACAATGGAAGTATTTTCCTCTTGATAAAATCAATAATGTAAATATAATATGAAGTTTACAATATAAATGGTGTAATATACCAAATAAACAATATGAGTTACTGTTTAGGTAGCTCTATTTTTAAAAACATAAGAAAAGATGAGTGTTTACTGTCATAAGAAAATAAAAAAATAAATGTAAACATAGTTTAATAAAAGCTATTTCTGCAATACTGTCAAATAGATTATTTTTCTCTTGAATAGTTTTATATTTCGCATCCATATAAAATCAAGAAACAGATACAATTTCTTTTCTATTTTAAGATTAAACAAGCTGATAATTCAAATGCCCTAAGGCTTTAGGGAAATAATACACAATCAAGACACCACATGGGACAGTGTTATGCTCTAATTACTTGAACTGCAGTCATCAAGGCAACACTTTAGTGATAATCTCTGTCTCCACGTCCCTGAGATCTTGATGGCGTATATTTGTGATGCAGTTTTGTGTCAGGATTTAGTTTCCAGTTTTATCTTACCTTTGGTATCTGGGAGTTTTCTCAATAGTAATATACATAAAATAGTAGTGATATATGTAGAATATATATGAAAATAGCAATATATGAAATAGCTAATAAATTTACTGGTGAGTTGCACTACCGTTTTCAGGTCTGTTTCTATTAAATACTAAGCAGCAGCATTCCAGGTGTTTAATTCTTAGCAAGGAGTTCTTTAGTAGACTCATTCAAGGGCTTCTGTATTTAGGTGAGTTGACTCATAACTCTTGTTTTATTTTAAAAAGAAAATACAGAGTTCCAACAATGTTTGCAGGAGACACACATATGTCTAGAGCAAAGTACCCACAAATCCATTTAATTTGACTTAAAAGGTTTGTGGTATTGTATTCTGATTCTTTCTTTCAAATAATATTCATCCTGGTTTTCTCATTGGGTTTCCACTATATAGCCAGAAATGAAATAAAAATTTTGGCAAATGAAGAATAATAAAAAAAAAGCAAGGACTGTCTTCACTTTTTCCTGTAATCTTCGAGATAAAGTGACAGTAACAATCATATTTATAAATAAAACAATACAGCATATCATACCTATGAGTTATAAACATGACTGTTTGTATGTATACAAAGGGGGCAAAAGAAGGAGCACTATCTATTACAGTAGGTGGTAAAATAAAGCATCAAAGTGAGAAAAAATTGGGGAAATAAACTGCTAATATAAGGAAATGGGCATGTGCTATGTAACACAGTTTGATAGATTCACTTTCACTAAATAAGAATGTGTTAAGTGGTATACACATTTTTATAGATACAAGCAGTTTTGAAAAAGTCAAACTGAATGATAGAAATGTCATGCATCCACTAATAACATTTGTTTGGAATCTTAAAGTAGCTGAAAGTCAGGTTTAAGTAATCATGGACAATTATTCTGATCTTACACAGAATATTTTAAACTGAAGGAAGTACTGAGAACTTACACTATTGTTTCAGAGGATATATTGTGGGGATGGTGTTTGGAAGATATCTTTCCTACAGGGTCAGAACGTGGCAGTCCGAGAAAGCTGTAATGGGGTAAGAAAATCTGTAGGACATTAGAAATATAATTATGTATTGTAGACTAAGTGTTCAAACAAAATACTATAGTGTATCTATTGTGTGGGCTCTAGAGGAAAGGAGGTCTACACTGTCTTCCCAAATGGTGCACCAGTTGACAACAGTCCATCTTGTGCCTGATTTTCACAACATATAAGTTTTTAAAAATCATAGCTGTTACTCATAACTCCAATAAATAAGAAAGCTAAATATCTATTATGCATCACACCTTGTCATATAACCTTTGGATTCATTATTGAAATGTCTAGTTCCATTCTCATGATTCAAAGTTTATACTAATATTCTCATTTTATTATGGAGGATATGGCTTGGGATAGCAGTAATAACCAGGAAATGTTCCGATGTCCTATTTGAAATGGTTTTTTCCTGACATTTTTCTTTGAAAAAGCTAAAAACTTAATTATAATGCAGTAATACATGTTTTTTCTGCATCTTGAAATTTATAGACTTTGTCCAGTAGCTTCATAGTTTTTATTTTTGTCAATCAAATTCCACAATGTGCTATGGTGGAAAAACAAAAGCTTTTTGTCCAAGATAGTTTCAGCTGTTATCACAGCAGGTATGGTACTTATTTTTTTGTTAACCTCCTGATGAATAATAAAATAGGCTATAAAGAATAGCATTTAAACATTTGCCAAATTAATTCAACGTAAGGAAAAAAGTTTAGTGTACTTTCACAGCACGATTCCAGAATGGGTTGAAAATTTTGGGTTACTAGGAGTACAAGGGCAGAACATCAAAGAAAACTTTATTTTTCAGGGATGTTATCATTAAAAAAATTAACAGTTGCAAGTAATTTGTCTCAGAGCTAAAGAAGTGAATCAGGTAAGAAATTGTAGAATCTCATATGCTTTTCCTCCAATTGAACTGTTTCACTAAGCTCAAATTCATGCAAAGAGAGTGTTTCATGAAGTCAGCTGATAACACTGAATTTTATTATTTGATGGACTTCCGTGGTGGTCCAGCGGTTGGGAGGCTGCCTATCAGTTAGTGACACCCGTGGGTTCAGTCCCTGGCTCAGGACTGGTCCACGCAGCAGAGCAGTGGGGCCTGTCTCCATTGAGTCTGCACTGGAGAACCGCAGTGCAGAGAATTCGAGAATTACTGAATTCTGCTTGCCTTAGAGACAGGGCTCTGCAGCAAGGGGTGGGGGGTCGTCATCTCAATGAGAGACCCAGAACCACAGTGGGCAGCAGCCCTTGCTTACTGCAACTGGGGGCACCCTGTGAGCAGCAGCCAGGACCCAGCACAGTGAAAAATAAATAAATAAATACTGAATTTTATTATCTGAAATAGAGCAGGGTTCAGCCTGTTTTAGTTCTTTGTTTTCAATGGTTACATTGACATAAAATTATCATTCACTGTGGAATTGCTATGTAAGCAAATACTAGCATTTGAAATAAAGTGGAAATCTGGTATTTTTCAGCAACACTCTTAACAGAGACTCACTAAGCATCTCAACACATTTTCTTTTCTGGTCTCTTGCTATTTCAAATTTTGGTTTTTACTTCTGGATCAGCATTTTGTCCACAAGAACCAAGCGAACCAGAGTGCTGAGGTCACTGTCACTCTTGTGGGCTTCTCAGAATATCCTCAGCTCCAGCTGCCCCTGTTCCTGGTCTTCCTGACCATCTACGCAGTCACTGTGCTGGGGAACCTGGGCATGATCCTGATCATCAAGTCCAGCTCCAGACTCCACATGCCCATGTGCTTCTTTCTCAGCCACTTATCTTTTGTGGATTTCTGCTACTCAACAGTAGTTACACCCAAGCTACTAGAAAACCTGATTGTAGAAGACAGAACCATCTCCTTCACAGGATGCCTCATGCAGTTCTTCTTTGTCTGCATATTTGTGGTGACAGAGACATTCCTGTTGGCAGTGATGGCATGTGATCGAGTTGTGGCCGTTTGCAACCCTCTTCTCTAGATGTCCCAGAAGCTTTGTTTCTTGTTGGTATCTGCATCATACTCTTGGAGTGTAGCTGTTCTTTAATATACACATACTTTTTGTCTCTGTTATCCTTCTGTGGGACTAAGTTCATAAATAACTTTGTCTGTGAGCACGCTGCCATTGTTGCTGTTTCCTGGTCTGACCCCTACATTAGCCAGGAGATCATTTTAGTCTCTGCTACAGTCAATGAAGCAAGCAGCCTGATGGTTATCCTTACCTCCTGTGTTTGCATTTTTATCACTGTCTTAAGGATGCCTTCAACAGGGGGTTGGGGGGCGCGCCACAAAGCCTTCTCCTCCTGTGCCCCCCGCCTGACCACCATTAACATCTTCCACAGGACCATCCTTTTCCTCTAATGTGTTCCTAACTCCAGAAGCTCAAGGCTCATGGTCAAGGTGGCCTCTGTCTTTTACATAGTGGTCATCCCCATGCTGGACCCAGTGATCTACAGCCTCAGCAACAAAGATGTGAAAGAGTCAGTGAAGAAATTACTGAATATTAAATTGTTCTGTGATAAAATGTAAAGCTAGAAAGATTTTTGGAGAGTAAGAGTTTCTCAATAGCAAATTCAATCATGAACCTCTTTTAACCTTGCAATTGACAGGCCAATTTCTGTTCACTTTTTTCTTTTATGAAAGTAACTTTAAAATTACAAATTAAAATAGAAATAAAAGACTACTTAAACTAAATTTTTGATACAGATACTGAACTGTAATTTTTTTGTGTGTATAATATCTGACCTTGTAGTTGTCCTGGTTAAGTTTCAGTCTAATTCACATCAAGTGAACTGTAGGAATTTTGAAAGGATCTGAAGAGTTATAGTCTACAATAAGGAAGTTTTACTTCTTAATATAAAAGTAGTATGGTAAAAGCTGCTCAGCATAAAACTCTAACTATCTTAAAAAAGACTTTATTAATTCCATAAGAAACATTTTGATTTTTGAAGTTTCCCATGCAAATAAAGACAGATAACAAATATATTTATGTTAAATAGTTCTGAATATGGCATAGTTAAACTATAATTGGTAATATAACCATATTATAAACCTTATAAAATATTTCCTATGTGCTAGTTCAAGAAAGTGATGCAAATGTTGGAGACATAATATATACCTATCACTTAAGTTTTTCCACTTACATCATTGTGGTTGTACATTTTAAAACTTATTCATCTATTTATTTGACTGGAAATTTTACTGAGGTAATTTTCAATTCATTTTAAGTTACAGTATCTTTAAACCAGTTCTCCAATGATGGTACAATATACCAATCAACAAATTGCTTATGATTTAATATACAGATTTCAGTAAAACCTTAGCTATTCCTTGATGGAAAAGAAACATTTATGAACTCCAGTAGGTTGTAACAAGAGCTATTTTTGAAAAAGTGACTTTACTGAGGTAGCTCTGCTGATATGAGGCAGGTCACTCAAGCTTCAAGGCTGGGCTAACCAGACCAACACATTTTCAGTCTACAAACCTGTCTGCATATCACCCTCCTTGGACCATTCTTATGTTGGAAGCAATCAAGCTCCTGTTTGGGTCTCATCTATTAACTTTTTACAAGTCAAAGGTAAAAAAAAAAAAAAAAAT
Organism: Capreolus pygargus; assembly: GCA_012922965.1. Taxonomy (NCBI): domain Eukaryota; kingdom Metazoa; phylum Chordata; class Mammalia; order Artiodactyla; family Cervidae; genus Capreolus; species Capreolus pygargus. Next base: position 268,515 of record SNSB01003815.1, on the reverse strand, counting down.
GGCTAAGCTCAAAGTCAAAGTTTGAAAAATTTTGCTTCTTGTAGAGCTTTTATGTGTCAGGTCAGGGGTATAGGGTGACATGAATAATTTGGCTCAATATTTGTTCATGTGTGATGCGTGCCTTCTCAGTCATGTCTGACATTGTGATGCCATGGACTGTATAGCCCCTCAGGCTCCTCTGTTCATGGAATTTTCCAGGCAAGAATACTGGAGTGGGTTGCCATTTCCTCCTCCAGGGAAACTTCCCAATGCAGGAATCAAATTCAGGCCTCTCAGGGATTGAACCAGAGTCTCTGGCGGCTCCTTCATTGGCTGGCAGATTCTTTACCACTAGCGCCACCACCTGGAAAGCCCTGGCTCAATATTCACCAAAGATTAATTAAAATATTTACCTCATCAAAGATATTCAATCTTGATAATTTCAGGTACTGCTACTGCTAAGTCACTTCAGTCATGTCCGACTCTGTGAGACCCCATCCCTGGGATTCTCCAGGCAAGAACACTGGAGTGGATCAAATAACAGATAATCCATGACCGTGACTGGTTTTACCAAAGTTTTAATAATTGATGGGTCATTGGACTGCTTTAAGCAAATGACTGATTGAGACTAAGTACAAGAACTTGCCTTTCCTATTTGTGTCTCACTAATCATTATTAAGGTTTATAAGCAGAGAGCAGGGAGGGACCATGTGTTGCAGTTACAATTCAACATATTAAATACTGTTTGTTTCCTCCCATGATTTAGAGTTTTCCATGAAAGTTAAATATTTACCATAATGCTTTACACTAACCATATGTCTTTTATTGTTTAGGGATATACAACAAAATTCCCGACCCTCTTTACATATGGCAATAGTGATAAGAATTTAACGTTTGTTTGTCATCCAAGGGTCATAACCGAATGTTCCTATCCAGTACAGGGAGCCCAGTCTGGAGTTCTGTGATGACCTGAAGAATGCAACGAGGAGAGGGGAGGGAGCCTAGGATGGGAGTGGGTAGCTGTTCTCTTCTCCAGGTGATCTTTCCCCATCCAGGGATCAAACCCACATCTCTGGAATTGTAGGTAGATTCTTTACCATCTGAGCCACCAGGAAGCCCTTACATAAGGGAAATTCAGACTCAAAAGTTGTAAAACTTTAAAATATAAAATCTACTAGATTAAGTAGGAAATTAGTAAAAGAGCTCTTTATTCAAGTTTATAAAAAATAGTTTCTTGATCTGTGAGACCTATCTTCATTTTTCCATATTCTACTAACCATAGCATCCTCCACTCCTAAAGATGGCACATTTCCAGTGTGATCATTACTGTGTAAAATCGTGATTAATTTTTTCAATACTTAAAAAAAAAAAAAAAAACTAATTTCATAGTATTACCTTCTAGTGAGGTTTATGTTTTCCCAAAGAAATTCAAGTGGTAATTTTGGGGAAGACTTCCAAAGATGAGTATTTGGACAATACCTTTAGCCTTAAACACAGAATAAGCATCATGTGAATAAAAAAAAAAAAAAATGGATTCCAATAATCAATGGTGTGTAGTAATATTATAGTTTATAAATTACCCTTTGTGGATACTGTAATGTAATGTTCACTGAACCAAATGTCTTGAAAAATTGGGTGTCTGGTGGAGAATACTGTCATGAAAGTTGTGGTGGCCACAGGAAATGGGAGAAAACGAGGTATGGGTTCTTTCGTTGTCTTGGGGAACTTACAGTAGGAAACTACAAAATTCTGGGCATCAACACTTTAGCAAAATTTACTTTGAAATAAGCTGAAATATGGTAGCCCTAAAATAATCTTCTTTTTAATTAAGCCACTAGTAAAGTTCCCTAAATTTCTCAGTGGGACAACTGTGTCAGAGACTATATAGTCTTCCACATAATAAAATAAAATAAAAGTATATTTGGTGATTCAATCTCTGCCCTAACAAACCTTCAGTTGAAATATCAGGCCAACTGCTTTGATGTGGCTTACAATAGATGCTCAAACAAGTAAGCAGATATTTTCTTTATTTCTTAGTCATCACATATTAAAAATAGCTTACACTTGTAAATGTGAACTTCAATTAGCTGCTGAGTTGTAGGTTTCCCGTTTGGCTAAATCTTCCAAAATTAGCTGCACTAGAATTGTCAATCACTTTGAATAACTTGTGTAATCTTTGTTTTCCAATGCCCCTACATATGTGTGTATCAAGATTTCCTATACAGGAGACTACATGTGTATGTATGCCTGAAAGTGTGTATATGTTTGGTTGTGTCTGACTTTTTGTGACCCCCTGGACTGTAGCCCACCAGCCTCCACTGTCCATGGAATTTTCCAGGCAAGAATACTGGAGAGGTTGCAATTTCCTCTTTCAAAGAAGCTATGTAGTAACATCTTATTGGGTCAATATTTTATATGGCCTTCTTTCTTTCTTGATATGTGACATAAAGGAGTAGGTGCTGGGATCACATGGATGAATTTAAAATATTAGTGCTATGACCTCTATGACTGTAGTGCAAAAATGTAGCTGAATCTATCACCAGGATCATCAGTCAGTCAGTCAGTCAGTCAGTCAGTTCAGTCACTCAGTCATGTCTGACTCTCTGCGACCCGATAGACTGTAGCATGCTAGTCCTTCCTGTCCATCACCAACTCCCAGAGATTACTCAAACTCATGACCATCAAGTTGGTGATGCCATCCAACCATCTCACCCTCTGTGGTCCTCTTCTCCTCCTGCTTCCTTTTCCAATGAGTCAGGTCTTTGCATCAGGTGGCCAAAGTATTGGAATTTCAGCTTCAGCATCAATTCTTCCAATGCACATTCAGGACTGATTTCCTTTAGGATTGACTGGTTGGGCCTCCTTGCAGTCTAAGCCAGTATCATGACACCTAATTAATCTCCACTCTACCAACCGTTAGCTGATGGCACTCATATTCAGGGTATGACAAATAATAAGCCTAACTGGCTAAATGCAAAAATATGTAGTGACAAAATAATAAGCCTAACTGGCTAAATGCAAAAATATGTATAGTATAATGTTAAGTGTGTTTTCACATTAATATATGTAGAGATATATAAGACTAAAAAGCATATCTTATCAGCCGTAATTTGGGTTAGGGTCATTGGAAAATATGTTAATATAATTTTTATGATAAGAAGTATAGCCTCTGTACGGTCTTCCCAAGTGGTGCTAGTGGCAAAGAACTCTCCTGCCAATGCAAGAGGCATAAGAGACTTAAGAGGGGTTGAATTCCTGGGTCAGGAAGATCCCCTGGGGGAGGGCATGGCAACCCGCTCCAGTATTATTACCTGGAGAATCCCACGGCCAGAGGTGCCTGGCAGGCTACAGTCCATGGGGTCGCAAAGAGTCCAACACAACTGAAGACACAGCATGCATGAACACAGCCTCTGTATAGAGATGAATTATTTTTAAAAACATCAGCAATAGGTCAATGACAAAAGAAATCATACTGTAAATTACAGAAGAGGAAGTTTCCTTTAGTTATTCTGTTTGTAGCTCATGACAATAAACTCTGTAAGAATTCTTCAGGGTTTGAGTCCCCAGGGTTAGGTGGTTAGATATAAAACAAATTAAAACACCATCATGAAGTATAATTTCTAGGTCTGTCTATTACTCAAGGGTGTGTTCATTCTCCTTCTGCAATTTCTTGACTGTTGCAAAAATGACAGGTGATATTTCTTGCTATCTTTATTAACCATATTTTGTAGGAATCATCAGCTTTCTGACTAAAGGACTGGAAACATTTAAACCAAAATTTCAATTTTGATACAAAACATGTATGCAGCATATTAGTGTTAGCAAGGAATCCAACATAAAAACACACCAAGGATATCTGGCATTTGGTGAGTTGATTCAACCTAGGATCATCCTTTCACTCTGAGAGATAGAATCCAGAAGGTTTTTGGCAGAGGAAACCTATATGAGCTGAAAATAGCAATATACAGGCTAAATTATTACTCACAGGACTATCATGCATGTGCAGTTATATGTTTAATCCAACAGAAATGTACTATTATATTTTTCTTTATATATTAAAAGTGTTTAATCTTTCCCAGGTCAATTCCGCTTTTATCATGTGACTCCCATAATCCAACCAACAATTTGTTTAGTTCTTTTTTCTTTTTTTTATGATTTCCTACTCTGTAGCCTGCATTTTCATAGAATTATATTCTATCTTGGGGATATTTAATGCTCTAAGCATCACATTCATTTAGGAATCATTTATGTATAATACTACTATTGATAAGTACTATTCTTTCTTATTGAGAAACTAAAATTCTAAAGGATAAAACTAATTTCCCTTAATCAAATTCACTTAAGTTGTCAAGTAAAGACTTCAACCTGACATTTTAGAACATTCCTGAGTATACACTGATCACACTGCCTTCACTAGCTTAGGTTGAGCTATCTTCAGTTTCTTTCACTCCACCTTCTCATGTTCCACTGCTCAATTTTAATTCCTCTTCATTTTTATTTTTTAATTCAAGAGCCATGGTACTGAATGGAGGAAATCAGAGCTCTGTGACCATATTCATCCTCTTGGGCTTCTCAGAATACCCACGCCTCCAGGTACCCATTTTCCTAGTGTTCTTGACCATTTACACAGTCACTCTGGTGGGAAACCTTGGCATAATTGTGATCATAAGGACCAGTCCCAAACTACACACACCCATGTACTTTTTTCTCAGCCATCTATCCTTTTTGCATATTTGCTCTTCCAGTGTATTTACACCCAAACTTCTAGGTATCTTGGTTGTGGAAGACAGAGTTATCTCTTTCAAAGGATGCATGGCACAGTTTTTCTTTAGCTGTGCATTTATGATTACAGAGATGTTCATGCTAGCAGTGATGGCCTATGACCGGTTTGTGGCTGTTTGTAACCCTCTGCTCTACACAGTTGCTATGTCTCCTAAGCTCGCAGCTTTCTGGTCGCTGGGACTTACATGTGGGGTGGAATGTGTTCCTTGCCAATCACATGTTCTCTTTTGGAGCTGTCCTTCTGTGGTTCTAATGTTAGATATCACTTTGGCTGTGAGTATTCTGCCATCATCTCTACTTCCTGTTATTTCAGTAAACTGATGTGTTTCATCATTTCTACTCTCAGTGAGGTGTGTAGCCTCCTGATTATCCTCACCTCCTATGTTTTCATAGTCGTCACAATCATCAGGATGCCTTCAGCCGGTGGACTCCGAAAAGCCTTCTCCACCTGTGCCTCCCACCTGACCACCATCACCATTTTCCATGGGACTGTCCTGTTCCTTTATTGTGTCCCCAACTCCAAAAGCTCATGGCTCCTGGTCAAAGTAGCCACTGTGTTTTTTACTGTTATGATTCCTATTCTGAACCCCCTTATCTATAACCTTAGGAATAAAGATGTGAAAGAGACAGTCAGGAGTTTGATAACTATGAAACTGCTTTTTTCTTCAATATAATTCAGAAGTGCAATGGGACTGAAAAGCCACTTGAATTAAACTTAAGCTGTGTATAACTCAAATATGTTTATGTCCATAATATGCCTAATAATTTTCATATATATTTCTGATGCTAGCTTACCTTTATTTTAGGTTAATATATGATTAGGTTTCAAATAAATTGTATGTTGCATTTTACATTTTTTATTTGATGATCAGGATATGCTACAATTATTTCTGAGTTAATATAGAAATAATATATTGTGGAAGTCAGAGTGATGAAAAGAGATATATTGTTAGAGACTCATTCCTTATGCTACAGTTTATGTTGTGATTTGTAACACTGCTGCAAACACAGATGATAACTCTGTTTAGTATCAGGGTTAAGGTTAGGGTTAGTGTTAGGGTTAGGGTTAAATTTGCACTCAGGTTCCCATAACTAACTCTGTTGATTCAGTTCTATAAAATGCAACTTTTAGCTTTTCTCAATACTTTATTTTATTCCAGGTAAAATGAGGATTTTTGAGTTTGCATGATAAAAATATTACCTGATTTTAAGCAAGAAGATCCTAAAAATAACTAGTCTCTGTAGGCATCATTCATTTTTTGAATACCAGTATAACATAGTCCAACAAAAGGTGTTTAAGATGATACTGAATGTTGAGAAAAAGTTAAATGTATGTCTAAGGAGATATGATGATTACTCAGTGATAAAGCCCAAGTTAAGAACTGCTTTATTTTTTCTTCCTCTGACATATACTCATTCACATCTTAGGTTTGCACTCATAATCCAAATGAAAAGAAATGCTCTTCATCAATAATGAAGTATGAAAAATTATAATGAGATTAACAGAAATGCTTCTGAACAACTGGACTTAATCATGAATCTACCTCATTCAGTATGTCTTTCTTACATTCCTTTGAAGTACCTGCCATTACCACGTATTCTTTACGATAACTTTGAAGTAAAGCTCACTATCCATAGAGCAACTTCTGACATCTTTTCTTCCCTGTAAGTGGATCCCGTTTATCCTTGACTGTTTCATTTTCATACAGATTTCAGTATTTATTTTGTTCATTCTTTTAAACCCTGAGACTCTTAGGGCCTTAAAATTTATGTCACTTCTTTTTTAGCTCTGCACGTTAATGCATTCTTGGCTGTAGCCATGCCCTCTCCGCTTCATTCATCTATACTCCTTCATAATTATAAGATCATATTAGCTGGTTTTTATTTTACCATTGTTTTAATTTATTGATTTTTATTTTTAGTTTTGGCTGTGCTGCATAGCATGTGAGATCTTAGCTTCCCAACCAGAGATAAATACCATGCTCCCTGCAGTGTAAGCAAAGAATCTTAGCCCCTGGACCACCAGGGAAATCCCACCATTGTTTTTATTGATGGGACTTTGCCATTTGATTTATTTCTCATTATTATTACTTTGATTGATTTGGTTTCTGAGGGAAAAGAGAGACAACAAAGGCATGCTATATATTGAGTTTGACATGCTGAGTTAAAAACAATCCAAACTTTATCTCTTTTTTACTGATTAGGGGAAAAAATGGGCATAGGTAAAATTCTACAGGCATGGCAGATAAGAATATATTGTGAAGAATCGTTATTAAGAAATTGCAAATTTTAGTGAAATAAACACCTTCCTTGGAAAAACATAGCATTCAATCTTATACAATAAAAATAGAAAATCTAACTAAAGTCTTATCTATTAAAGCAATGGATGTTTGTGTGTGCTCGGTCATGTCTGACTCTTTGTGACCCCATGGACTTTAGCCTACCAGGCTTCTCTGTCCATAGGATTTTCCTGGCAAAAATACTGGAGTGGGTGGCCATGCCCTTCTCCAAGAGATATCCCTGATGCAGGATCAAACCCCTGTCTCCTGTGTCTTCTGCATTGCAGGTGGATTCTTTATGACTGAATCACGGGGGAAACCCAAAGTAATGGAATTTGTTTTCAAAAGCTTCTTAGCAAAGAAATCCTATGCCCTATTTATTATTGTGAATTTCTCCATCCAAACATTTAAGAAATATTTTCAATGATGCACAGATCTTTCTAGAGAGTAGACTGAGAGGATACTTAATAATTCATTATATTCACTGAGTTTTTAACAATCAATTCAAACAAAGCTATTATAAGAAATAAATTTATAGATCAATGTTTCTCATGAGGTTATATAATGAATATTCAAGACAGAATATTAACACACTGGATTTTATTCCAGAAACTGAAAAATGGTTTAATCATCATGAATTAATAACCACAAATCAACATATTGAAACAAAAGGAAAGATGTATCTTTCTTGCAATTTATAGTTCTAGAAAAATCATTTTGTTAAATACAAAACTCATTCCACTCTGAATGGATGAGTTTTCTCAACTCACATTTAATAAAATTGTTATTAGTTACAAGAAACTTTAAGTAATCCTCATATTAACTATTGAAATTACTGTGATTAATTTTAAAATACTTTGGCTGTAATACTATGTATATATCTAAGCTAACATTTTCCCAAGAATGTACAAATCCGAAGGCAGTCCCCTAGAGTCGTAATTGCAAAGTTCATACTTCCTAGATGGTTGTGGCAAATATTTCTAGTATCTGTGTGTTGAATGGAAATGAACCTCTTCCTGATAAGAGTGCAGGCTTTCCTGGTGGCTCAAATGATAAAGAATTCACCTGCAATGCAGGAGACCCGGGTTCAGTCCCTAGATTGGGAAGACTCCCTGGAGAAGGGAATGGTCAGCCATCCCAGGAGTCTTGCCTGGAGAATTCCATGGACAGAGGAGCCTGGCAGACTACAGTCCAGGGGTCCCAAAGAGTCAGGCATGACTGAGTGACTAACACTCTCACTTTCTTGTTAGAGTATAGAATGTCAGAAATAGGTTGTCATTGTGAAAAACATGACCTGCTGACCATGAATACTAGAAATGGCTTGCCTTTGGTGTAATTGAGGTACTCAGGGATTACAGCTTAGCTCTCAACAGTTTATTGATAATCCGTATGCTTGCAAACTTGTGTTCAATCCCTGGGTCGGGAAGATCCCCTGGAGAAGGAAATGGCAACCCAATTCAGTATTCTTGACTGGAGAATTCCATGGACAGAGGATCCTGACAGGCTACAGTCAATGGGGTCACAAAGAGTTGGACACGACAGAGAGACTAACACACACATATACATGCGTGCATGAATAAGTCTTGCAAATCATACTTTAGAAAGTCATTTCTATTTGCTCACCATTAGAATACAATGATGCAATTGATATTTTTATATATACTTATTTATGCAGCACTACTGCATTCTGTTATTATTTTCCCATATTTTGGTTGCAGATTCCTTAGAACTTTCTATATACAGAATCTAGTTGGCAAATAAAGAGAGTTTTACTTTCTACTTTTAAGTAATTATGATTTTCTTTCCTTATTCAGCAAAAGTCTAAAATAAGATGTTGAATAAAAGTGGTTGAGGACATTAGTTTTTTGGTTTTTGTTATACATAGGTTAGGAGAAAATCAACTTATTTGACTTGATGTAGGATTTTTTTTCTTTTTTCTGTTTTTACATTAAACATAATGCTAGCTAGAGGTATTTTTGTAGATGATCTTTATCAGATTGAAGGAATTTTTTTTATATATCTTGTTTGCTGCTATACAGGTAATTGTTTTGGTTCCTCCGCCTCACCTGAGTCATTATTTATTTTTCTATCATATACTGTGATTTTTTTTTCTAATATTTTATTCAGTATTTCTGTAATGAAGTGCATTAGTTATCTTGATCTTTTTTTTTTTTTTACCACATCTTTGTCTGGTTTTGTTGTTCATGGTTGTTGGTTAGTTACTAAGTCTTATCTCTTTTACAACCCCATGTATGGTAACCTGCCAAGCTCCTCCATCCGTGGGATTCTTCAGGCAAGTATACTGGAGTGGATTGCCATCTCCTTCTCCAGGGGATCTTCCTGATCCAGGGATAGAACATGTGTCCTCTGCCTGGCAGATGGGTTCTTTACCTCTGAACCACCAGGGAAACACATGAAACACCAGAGATGTCCAAAAACTCAGAAAACGATCAGAAATATTGGTGGTGGCTCCTCCTCACTGTCGGAGACACCCACACCCTTTCTTTCCTGGTGTGCCTCTCTGCCTTGCTTCGATCTCTGTGTGCTTGCCCACTTGTTGTGCTGTGTCTCTAAAAGTAAACTTCATACCTCATTTACAATTTTTGCCTCATTGAGAAATGCCTTTTTAAACTGGGTATATATATATATATATATATATATATATATATATATATATACCCATCAGTATATATATACTGATGGCTGCCAGTAACCCACATCTCAGCTATCAGTTTTTAAACTATGGAGCTATGATTCACACATTCGAGACGAATTAATCATTTTCAGGTTTTGCACATTGCTGATTGAGTTGTCTTTGCCTCTTCAACCAAATCCTGAGCTCCTGAAGGTCAGGAAGCAGGCCAAAGAATTCTATCATTGTACTTGCACAGCACTGGATTCTAGATATGTGTACCTGAAAATCAAATCCAGAAATCTTTTGTTTCTATCATAGAGGTTTCTTAGAACCTCTGTCAGAATCACCTGGGAAATCAGTTGAGCTCCCGGATATTTGGCAGAGAAACCCAGGAATGCTCATTTTAAACAAGTCTCTTGGAATATTCTTATGTATACAGATATTTGGGAATCAGAGAGCTGTCACATACAAATAAACACAATCCTAAGTACATGTTTCACACAAGGTATAGGTAAGATAGTAACAGCATCAAATTTAAATAACATTTCCAGTCTCATTTCCTCCTCTAGTCCCTTTTCCCCCTCCCATCTGAATCATCTTCCTGGAGTAAAATTCTGATCAAGCCCTTCCTTCAACCAAAACCTTCCCAACTGTGAGAATATAAAACCCATGATCATAAGCTTATCCTTTAAGAATCTTTATGGCCCAGTTGCAATCAAATGACATAACTTTTAAACTAAGAGCACAAGCTCTGGGGCCAGACTGACTCAATTCAAATCCCAATGCCTCCAGTTTGAGAATGAGCTATATATATGGGATGAAGAAAAAGCATTGCATATATCTCTTATTGCTGTGTTTATTAAAATATCCATGCACTTTTTTTGTGTTCTATTTATTAGTTAAATGCTTGACAGAATTTACCATTTAATAGTATGGGCCTGGGATTCTCCTTGTGGGAAGACTTTTAACTGAAAATTCAATTTCATAAGTAGATAGAGGCTATTCATATTTTGTATTTCATCTTTAGTACCTGTATTTGTGTGGTTCAAATGATTTTTATACACCAATTAAGTAGTTAAATTTTTTTGGAAGAAAATTATACATAATACTCCCTAATTATTTTTTCTTCATTGACAACATCTGTAATGAAGTTCCATTTTTTTTTTTTCTTGAGTAGCAATTGTGTTATGATCTGTTATTTTTAATCAATTTATCTAACAGATGATTGATTTTATGTATCATTTTAGACATAAGAATTTTAGTTTTGTTTAATCATTATTTCTGTTTCGCAGTCCATTTTCTATTTTCCTGATCACCATTCTCATCTTTTCCTCCTTCTATTTATTTATTTATTTTTAATTTTTTTTTCATTTATTTTCACTAGTTGGAAGGTAATTACCTTACAATACTGTAGTGGTTTTTGGCATACATTGACATGAATCAGCCATGGATTTACATGGGTTCCCCATCCTGATCCCCCCTCCCACCTCCCTCTCTACCCGATTCCTCTGGGTCTTCCCAGTGCACCAGCTCTGAGCACTTGTCTCATGCATCCAACCTGGCCTGGTGATCTGTTTCACCCTTGATAGTATACTTTTTTCAATGCTATTCTCTCAGAACATCCCACCCTCGCCTTCTCCCACAGAGTCCAAAAGTCTGTTCTGTACATCTGTGTCTCCTTTTCTGTTTCGCATATAAGGTTAGCGTTACCATCTTTTTAAATTCCATATATATTCATTAGTATACTGTATTGGTCTTTATCTTTCTGGCTTATTTCACTCTGTATAACAGTCTCCAGTTTCATCCATCTCATTGGAACTGATTCAAATAAATTCTTTTTAATGGCTGAGTAATATTCCATGGTGTATATGTACCACAGCTTCATTATCCATTCATCTGCTGATGGGCATCTAGGTTGCTTCCATATCCTGGCTATTATAAACAGTGCTGCGATGAACATTGGGGTGCACATGTCTCTTTCAGATTTGGTTTCAGAAGTGGGACCATATGATTATCTCAATAGATTCATAAAAAGCCTTTGACAAAATTCAACATCCATTTATGATAAAAACTCTCCAAAAGGCAAGAATAGAAGGAACATACCTCAACATAATAAAAGCTATATATGACAAACCCACAGCAAACATCCTCAATGATGAAAAATTGAAAGCATTTCCCCTAAAATCAGGAACAAGACAAGGGTGCCCACTCTCACCACTGCTATTCAATATAGTTTTGGAAGTGTTGGCCACAGCAATCAGGGCAGAAAAAGAAGTAAAAGGAATCCAGATAGGAAAAGAAGAAGTGAAACTCTCACTGTTTGCAGATGACATGATCCTCTACATAGAAAACCCTAAAGACTCTACCAGAAAATTATTAGAGCTAATCAATGAATATAGTAAAGTGGCAGGATATAAAATTAACACACAGAAATCGCTTGCATTCCTATACACTAACAATGAGAAAACAGAAAGAGAAATTAAGGAAACAATACCATTCACCACTGCAACAAAAAGAATAAAATACTTAGGGGTACATGTACCTAAAGAAACAAAAGACCTATACACAGAAAACTATAAACCACTGATGAAAGAAATCAAAGAGGACACACAGAGTTGGAGAAATATACCAGGTTCATGGATTGGAAGAATCAATACTGTAAAGATGAGTATACTACCCAAAGCAATCCATAGATTCAATGCAGTCCCTATCAAGCTATGAATGGTATTCTTCACAGAACTAGAACAAATAATTTCACAATTTGTGTGGAAATAAAAAAAACCTTGAATAGCCAAAGCAATCTTGAGAAAGAAGAATGGAACTGGAGGAATCAACCTGCCTGACTTCATTCTCTACTACAAAGCCACAGTCATCAGGACAGTATGTTACTGGCACAAAGAGAGAAGTATAGATCAATGGAACAAAATAGAAAGCCCAGAGGTAAATCCACATACCTATGGAAACCTTATCTTTGACAAAGGAGGCAAGAATACACAATGGAAAAAAGACAACTTCTTTAACAAGTGGTGCTGGGAAAACTGCTCAACTACTCGTAAAAGAATGCAACTAGAACACTTTCTAACACCACACACAAAAATAAACTCAAAATGGATTAATGATCTAAATGTAAGACCAGAAACTATAAAACTCCTAGAGGAGAACATAGGCAAAACACTCTCCAACATAAATCACAGCAGGATCCTCTATGACCCACATCCCAGAATATTGGCAATAAAAGTAAAAATAAACAAATGGGACCTAATGAAACTTAAAAGCTTTTGCACAACAAAGGAAACTATAAGTAAGGTGAAAAGACAGCCCTCAGATTGGGAGAAAATAATAGCAAATGAGGGAACAGACAAAGGATTAATCTCAAATATATACAAGCAACTCCTGCAACTCAATTCCAGATAAATAAAAGACCAAATCAAAATTGGGTCAAAGAACTAAACAGACATTTCTCCAAAGAAGACATACAGATGGCTAACAAACACATGAAAAGATGCTCAACATCACTCATTATCAGAGAAATGCAAATCAAAACCACCATGAGGTACCATTACATGCCAGTCAGGATGGCTGCTATCCAAAAGTCTACAAGCAATAAATGCTGGAGAGGGTGTGGAGAAAAGGGAACCCTCTTACACTGTTGGTGGGAATGCAAACTAGTACAGCCACTATGGAGAACAGTGTGGAGATTCCTTAAAAAACTGAATATAGAACTGCTATATGACCCTCCTTCTATTTATTATGAGATTAAAAACTATGTTTTCTTTTTTATCTTCCTAAGATGAAATCACAGGTCATCAAGTTTCTTCTCTTAAGTAAAACTTTCAAGCAAGTAGGTGGTATTTTAGATAGAATGAAGTATAAATAGAGTACAAAAATGTTGACCTCATAAGTGACGAGTAGAAGTCTAAACTAGTCCTTAAGATTCCCCACCATTTGATGTACACATATCTTCAACTAGCCATTCAGTTAAACATTAATCTGGGAGCTGCTGGCAAGTAATTTTAAATTATAACTAGTTTTAAATCAGTTGATCATAAGAAAAGACTGATTGGTGGGTCTCATATAATCCAATGAGTTTTTAAAAAATGCTTGAATCCCTCTTTAAAGAGATGTATGAATTATAAGAGGGTATTGAAAGAGAGATTTGAAGTGTAAGAGTGACTTGAGTGGAGAAAACAAAGTGGATACCTAGGAGTGAATTCTAGGAACTGTGAATAACTGCAAAACAATGTCAAGGAAACAAGACCCTATCCCTACATGTTTAAGGAACTGAATTATTCCAACAATATGAATGAGCTTGGAAGAGAACCAATTTCTAGATGAGAAACTTGATGACACTTTGACTTCAGCCTTGTGAAAACTTGAATAGAGGGACAAGGTGTATTGTGCCTAACTTCGGGCATACGAAATTGTGAACTAATAAATGAATGTTTTTCAAGCCACTGAATCTGCAGCAATTTATTATCATGAAATAGACCATTAATATACAACATAATTGATAGGTTTTATCAATTGCATTATCAAAAAATGTATATTCAACAAGGTTTAATAAAACAGGGAAACATTGGGATGTAATAATAACTGCAAATGCCATAATATCATATTTCTGTTCAGTGTGATATTGAATGTGTTTTTTATGAAAATGTAGATGTCCAAATAAGAAAACTTAGAGGAAAGACTGAAATAAACATAACACAGGAACAACACTATGCATGGTCTATTGAACAGTAATTGCGATTTTCTATTTCGGAATTTTCGAATTCACGTCTTCCATGATAAATATAAACAGGTTGATTGCTAGTGTTATTTTTCTAAGATGAGAAGAAAAATGTGCTCAAGCTTCCTATATGATTTAATGTTTTAAAATAAACTATACTCTAAATGAGGAGTATGGGATTTTCTTTAAATTGTTTTGTTTGTAGATGGAAAACAACCCAATCAAAATTCTCTGGGGTGTGAATCTCCAAAGTCCCTCAGGTAGATGTAAATATACAGCATGATCCCTAAATTTAGCTTACAAGTATTGCTTACCCTTGAGAGTGTCTCTATTTTTTAATGAGAAAAAAATGTAATTTTCTTGATGACTTTACTGAAATATACTTTGGAAGAGGTTACAATACTCTTATTACAAACTACAACAATTTTAATTAAATGTAAATATTTTTGTTGAATACTTTTTAAGATTCTTATTTAAATTAAAGAAGTCTTCATAAATCAATTTATAAAGACTATATGGCTTCTGATGAGTTGTTTAAATTAAGTGATTTACTTTAATTCTTGAAAGGTTGTTGCTGAATGATAAGACGCTGGGATTCTTGGACTCCAGAGGAGATGAATTCAATCCGGGGCCAGAGACGAGGCTGGATCGCTCAGAGCTTTTGTGTAATAAAGTTTTATTAAAGTATAAAGGAGATAGAGAAAGCTTCTGACATAGTCATCAGAAGGGGGCAAAAGAGTACCCTCCTCCTAGTCTTTAGCTGTATGTTATATAGTCACTCACAGTCTGTTAATGAAAAGAAAGGAATGTCATAAAATTTAGAATGGCACCAGATAATTCATCCCTGGCCATAAAATGATTGATTTGAATCTTGTATAAGGGCAGATTACCAACAAATAGTTTCCTTTACATAGATTAGGGAACGATATCTGAGTAAGTAAATTTGGCGGAACCAATTTGAAGATAGAGTCTGGGGTACATTAACATAGCTTAAGACAACATTTCCATAAGAAAAAGAAATGTATTGGTTAACTCAAGGTTTGAGAGTAGTTTGCTTCAGGTGAGACCAGGTGTCATGGCAACACAGCATTTTAAGAGAAACCTCCTTTTAAATTTGTATAGAGAAGAAAACATATGGCTGGTTTGTTTCTTCCTGCCGCTTAAGACAGATAAAAATATCTTGCACTTGCAGCCTCTTTCCTCCGTTTGGAGACCCCTGGCCTTCCTGCCTGTTACCCTCTCATTCTGATGTGGGAAACTCTTAAGTTAACAATACTTTTGGCAGAGAAACACCTATGCAACCCTAGTGGCAATGAAATGATATTTATTTAATTCATTTAAGGGTAAGAATACAAGATATTGAATTTATTTCTTATATCTTTAATATTCATGGATGCATTAATTTTGAACTTTGCTTATATAGCTGAATGATGCCATTGGTGGACATTCAAGTAGTAGTATTTGTTTTCAATTAAAATTTTTAAAAAATTAGGGAAATAGTAAAAAGAAATCTATAAAACTATAGAGAAATATGCCAGACTTCGCATTAATTTTTTTCAGTTTAAAGTCATGCAGGTGAAAGCAAATTGGAGCAGTACAGCAAATTTGAGTTCTGAATTAAACCCCAAAGTACTCTGAAATATGTTGCCTGGTATTTGATATTAAAAGGTAATAATGCTTTTATATACCAAAATGTGTGTATTTTGTGCACAAAAATCAAAATTGTTGCAGTGAGTAAAACAAGAGAAGTAGCTATCAAGCACGCTAAATAATGCAGTAATATCGTTCATGCTAAGTTGCTTCAGTCCTTTCTGCCTCTTTATAAACAACCCTATGGACTATAGCCCTCCCTCCTCCAGGGGATTTCCCCGACCCAGGGGTAGAACCCGTGTCTCTTATGTCTGCTGCGTTGGTAGTTTAGTTCTTTTAGAGATCACAGAAGTCCAGACAGAAGCGTTCAGATTGCAGGTAATTTGTATGGAGATGATTTTCAATATGGGTAAGCATTTGAGCATGATTCTAAACTAATATTGAAACAAAATTAGTCCTGAAGAATGGCTGTAGGTAGGCTAAATAAAGGTAGCTGCTGAGTAGATGGGTGGTAGCTAGCAATAAATATGGGAGTGTATTTTGAACAATATGTTCATTTTGCCCTAATTACATTTTTCACAGCCTTAACCTTGAATGGAAAGGAAATCATAGAGATACAGACAAGGACAGGGAAAAATGGAAAACAAAGCTTATGCCTTGATGGCTTGAGACATTAATGGAAATGTGCAGCTAAAAAGGAAACTTTAGAAAAGAAGTAAGAAAAATATTTCCTCCATGTATGCATTTTTTTCTACTTCTTAGTCACTATTTGCACCATTTTAGACTTTGTAAAATTATAGGTGGTGCTACATTGTAGAATGTTTTGAGGCCATATATTTTGAATTCAAAGTAAACATGAAAAACAGCATTAGAAATACAAGAGAAACAACTAAATTTGGTGAGGGACAGTCATTACATGTGAAATTAAAGTCTTAAATGTTTTAGAAAATAATTAAAGTTGGACTTCCCTGATAACTCAGCTGGTAAAGAATCCGCCTGCAATGCATGGGACCCAGGTTCAATTCCTGGGTTGGGAAAATCTGCCAGAGAAGGGATAGGCTACCCACTCCAGTATTTCCAGTCTTCCCTTGTGACTCAGCTGGTAAAGAATCTGCCTGTAATGTGGGAGACCTGGGTTCAATCCCTGGGTTGGGAAGATCCCCTGGAGAAGGGAATGGCTACCCACTCTGGTATTTTAAACTAAATTTGGTGGGGGGCAATTATTACCTGTGAAATTAAAGTCTTAAATGTTTTAGAAAATAATTCACTAATTTAAGTTATATTTTATACATAATTGTGTAGTAAAAACAGATTCTTATAATAGAATTATATTCTATAGGTCAGAGAGTTTAACTTGTCAGAGACATATTAAGTGGCTGAGGTTAAATTTGAAGGCAAGTTGACTTGATTAAAGAGTCTAGATTGTTAACAAGACATCATTCATTCTCTCTAGGAGATATGATACGTGACGTTTTACCAAGGTTTGGCCAGTTGGCGAGATCATTAAGGGAATGTAAACCTGAGGCTTCTCTGATAAGGTGGGTGCTGAATCTTTCAGTTGTGTGACTTGCCAGGCTCCTCCGTCCATCAAATTTCCAGCAAGGATACTGGACTGGGTTGCCATTTCTTTCCCCTGGGGATCTGCCTGACCCAGGGATTGAGCTCATGTCTCTTGCATCTCCTGCACCATCAGGAGGGTTCTTTACCACTGCATCACCCGGGAAGCCCTCTCTGATTGGAGAACACTAAAGTGAGAGAAAAACAAGACGTCCTGAGCAGTTAGAATGGCCTGAACAAGCATAAGAATTTGCAACTGTAATCAACAATTTCAATTAAATGAAGCTAAAGAAAGGAATTATCCACGTGGAGAAAAGGGAGACATAGCCGAGGAGGCTGAGAAAATTCAAACAAGGACATTATCTGAGTCACCTTGACACTCAGTTCTTCCCAGTCCATCCTCTCCTTGCCCCTCCATCAGAAGCTGACTTGCACTCTCCACACCTGTAGACACACGGTGTAGCATCTGGGCTCCGACTGTGTCTTATTCGCCTTCCTGGGAAATCCCAGACTTCACCACTGCAGACCAGTCCCCTGTCCAGGCTGGGAAAAAAATACCCTCTATTTCTGTCCTGTCTGGTTGCTTAGGGTGAGCTCTGATTTTCTCTGGCAGGAACCATAGTGATGGATGAGAGAAATCAGAGTGCTGGAATCACCTTCGTCCTCTCGGGCTTCTCAGAATACCCACAGCTCCAGATGCCCCTCTTCTTGGTCTTCTTCACCGTCTATACAGTCTCTGTGCTGGGGAACCTGGGTATGATTGTGATCATCAGAATCAATCCCAAACTTCACACCCCCATGTACTTCTTTCTCAGCCATCTCTCCTTTCTTGATTTTTGTTACTCTTCTATAACTACACCCAAACTCTTAGAGATCTTGGTTGTGGACGTAAGGACCATCTCCTACGTGGGTTGCATGATGCAATTCTTCCTTGGTTGCACACTTGTGATTACAGAAATGTTCATGCTAACAGTGATGGCCTATGACCGGTTTGTGGCTGTTTGTAACCCCCTGCTCTACACAGTTGCTATGTCTCCTAAGCTCTGCAGCCTCCTGGTTGCTGGAACCTATATGTGGGGTGGAATGTGTTCCTTGACAATCACATGTTCTCTTTTGGAGCTGTCCTTCTGTGGTTCTAACATCATACATCACTTTGGCTGTGAGTATTCTGCTATCATCTCTGCCTCCTGCTCTGACTCTCACGTCAGTCAGATGACATGTTTTATCATTTCTACTCTCAATGAGGTGTGTAGTCTCATGATTATCCTCGCCTCCTATATTTTCATAATTGTCACAATCATCAGGATGCCTTCAGCCGGTGGACTCCGAAAAGCCTTCTCCACCTGTGCCTCCCACCTGACCGCCATCACCATTTTCCACGGGGTCATCCTTCTTCTCTACTGTGTCCCCAACTCCAGAAGCTCACGGCTCTTCACCAAAGTAGCCACTGTGCTTTACACAGTAGTGATCCCCATGCTAAATCCCCTTATCTACAGCCTTAGAAATAGTGATGTGAAGGAGACCATCAGAAAATTGGTCAACACCAAAATATTTTCTCACCCAATGTAATTTTGAGTGAGAAGAGAGATAGAGGAAAGCATTTTCTTAAATGTGCTTTATACAGTGTGTTGGTGGTTATTACATTTTTCTTCAAATGTGTGCTTACTCACTGATTAATGTCCTACTCTTTGTGACCCCTTCTCTATCCATGGGCAATCTCAGGCAAGAATACTGGAGTGGGTTGCTATGCCCTTCTCCAGGGGATCTTCCCAAGCCAGGGATGGAACTCATGTCTCCCAAAGGTCATGTTGATTCTTTAGTGACTGAGACACAATAGGATACAATCTCTTGAGAAAACTATATATATATATGTAAATATATGTGTATATATATACACACATATACATATATATCATATGAATATAATGTGATTTTTAAACTGCACTGTGATTTTAAAATATCACCTTCATTTTAAAAGAAAAAAAGAAATAAAATTATGTTTATGTCTCACTTTCAGAGTGTTATAAGCAAAATAATGATCATCTAATGTTGTCCATGGGCCCCCCTTGTGGCTCAGATGGTAAAGAATCTGCTTGCAATACGGGAGACCTGGATTCTTTCCCTGGGTAGGGAAGATCCCCTAGAGGAGGGCATGACAACCCACTCCAGTATTCTTGCCTGGAAAATCCCCATGGACAGAGGAGCCTGGTGGATTATAGTCCATGGGGTCGCAAAAAGTCAGATAAGCCTGAGTGACTAAGCACACAGCACAGCAAAAGGCTGTCCACATCCTAAAGTAGGACTTCCATTTTTGTTGCTGAAGAATGTTCCAAAAAATAAATATATTAATTTGATAATATATTTATTCATACTACTACTACAAATGGAATTTGGCTATTTCCTTTTCTTTATTGAAGTATTATTTATTTACAGTGTTATAATAATTTTAGATGCACAATATAGTGATTCATTATGTTTTTAGATTATACACTGTTAAAACTTTGTGGCTCAGTGGATGAAGAACCTGCCTGCAATGCAGGCGATGCTGGAGATATGGGTTTGATTCCTGGGTGGGGAAGATCCCCTGGAGGAGGGCACAGCAACCCGATCCCATGGGCAGAGGAGCTTGTGGGCTACAGTCCATGGGGTTGCATGGTATCCTTGTAGCTTACCTATTTTATACAGAGTATTTTGTATACTTTATACTCCTAAATTGCCACGCCTGCTTTCCTCTATAAAGTCTGCAAATAACAATTCTTGGAGAGAATTAGAGTAAAAGGAAAGCTTGGGCATTGTGGGTGAGGATGTAAATTGCTATAGCCAGTACTGGAAAACAGTATGGAGTTTTGCACACACACACACAAACACACACACAAAAGCTAAAAATAGAACTACCATGTGAGCCAGCGATTTCACTCCTGGATGTTTCACCTTTTTTGTCTTTAATGAAAATGCTGTGTGAACACTCTTACACAAGTGTGCACTGAATTGCACATGAGCACTCACTGTGTGAGGTATGCCCTATCTCTGAATGTTTTGGATCAAAGGGAGCTTGTTTCTGATCTTTTGCTAGATCTATCAAATAATTTTCCAAAATAGAGGGATTAGTTTAAATTCCAACCTTATTGCATGTGGGTTCTAATTATTGTCCATTCTTGCCCATGTTTAATATCGTCATAGCAGACATTTTAATATTTTCAGGTTGGTGGGTGAGTAGGGGTACTTCACTTGGGTTATAAGTTCAATTCCACTTTATTAATGTGCTTGAATTCCTATAATTTAGTTATTAATCATTTGACTTGTCTTACTTCTTTGTGAAGGGCCTATTCAGGTTTTTTTTAACCTATTTTTCTATTACGTTGCTAATATTTTACTATGAAATATGTATTTCATTATGCATTCTAAATAAAAGTCCTCTGATATATGTATCATGAATATTTTCTCCTAGATTGTGGCTTGTCTATTCACTTTGTTGGTGATGTATTTAGGGGCACACATTTCCTTATGTTTAATGAATTAATGTTTATCAAACTGTTGCTTTACACAGTGAAGGCTTTTAATGTCTTATTTAAGATCCACTTCTTACCTCCAAAATAATAAACATATTCTCATATTTTATGTGCTAAATTATCACAAATTTCATACAGTATTATATTTTATATTCTACTTCCTCTGTTTTCAATTCGGGGTTTTATTTTCTCTTTTTGCATTGATTTTTAAATTTATTTCAAACTGAAAGTAAATTTTGATGGGGCATGATTATAAGCTAATTTCATATTTTGACTTATTGGTGTATATTTACCCCAGAAATACTTATTGAAAAATTCACTCATTTTAACACAGCTCTGTGGTGCCAGAATATTCATAAAGTAAACATCAGTATATCTATAGTTTGTTTCTAGACTTTCTGTATGCTTCTAGGGGTTTTATAACCAGAACTACCCTTAACTAGTAGGCTTTGGCATCAAGTTGAGCAACTCCTAAAAAGTTACTCTTTATCTTGCAGAGTGTTTAAGATATTTATCTTTACCTTTTAAAACAAACTTTAGAATTATTCTTGCTTAGATTTAGTGTAGAAAAACAGTAGAATTGTAGATCTATTTGCAGAGAATGATAAGTTTGCATCCTCAAGTCTTCCAAATCATAAGCACTCTACATTATTATGTTTATTTAGATCCACTTCATGTTTTACAGTATAAGATATATCACATTTTTATAAAGTTCTTACATATATTTTTAAATTAATCTGGATGTGTGATTATTTTTCATACTATTTTAAATATCATTTGTAAAATGTTTATTGTTTTTCAATTAGGATTCAATGCATTTTGGCAACTCTAACAATATCTCTTAATAATTTTATAATTTATTTGTAGATTATTTTGGATTTTCAACATGCATATCATACCATCTTTAATCAAACATTTTCTGGATATGTTGTTTCCAATGTTATTCCCTTTATTTTTTTCTTGTGTTTGGTTAACTAACTGAAAACATTAGTACAATTTTGAATAAACAGTAAAAGTGGGTATCCTTGACTTCCTCATCTAACAAGGAAAGTATCAACACTTAACATTTCATGCTTAAAGTATTAAGCAAAGTTATCTCATGTATTTTTTTGTATGTGTTTGCTTGTTATATTTTGTTTTTTAGTGAGTGAATGTTGAATTTATCAAGCTAATTTTCTTCATTTTAACTCCTTTAATATTTTGATATGGTAACATATTTTTAAAAATTTTCTAATGTCAAAATATGTGTTTTTTTTCTGAGAAAATTACTGTAAGCATTATATATTTGCATTTTTATTAGTTGATTGGTTTAATGTGTCAATATTTTATGTGTAATTTAAAATTCTATGATCATTAGTAAAACTGTTCTGTAATTTTCTTTTATTGTCCTTTATTTGTTAGTTTTTGCCATCAAAATTATATTTTTCTCTTAAAACAAAAATGGTAAGAGAGTCTTCTTATTCAATTCAGTGAATATTATGTAGAAATGAAAAAGAGAGTGTGATAGGGAGAAACACATGTAAAAAAAAAACTATAAGTTAAATGCTATTCAGTTCAGTTCAGTTGCTCAGTCGTGTCCAACTCTTTGAGACCCCATGGATTGCAGCACGCCAGGCTTCCCTGTCCATCACCAACTCCCAGAGTTCACGCAAACTCATGTCCATTGAGTTGGTACTGCCATCTAACCATCTCATCCTCTGTTGTCTCCTTCTCCTCCGCCCTCAATCTTTCTCAGCATCAGGGTCTTTTCAAATGACTCAGCTCTTCGCATCAGGTAGCCAAAGTATTGGAGTTTCAGCTTCAACACCAGTACTTTCAATGAATATTCAGGATTGATGTCCTTTAGGATGGACTGGTTGAATCTCCTTGCAGCCCAAGGAACTCTCAAGAGTCTTCTCCAACACCACAGTTCAAAAACATCAGTTCTTCGGTGCTCAGCTTTCTTTACAGACCAGTTCTCACATCCATACAAGACTACTGGAAAAACCATAGTTTTGACTAGACCGACCTCTGTTGACAATGTCTCTGCTTTTGAATACACTGTTTAGGTTGGTCATAACTTTTCATCCAAGGATAGGGTCTTTTAATTTCATGGTTGCAGTCACCATCTGTAGTGACTTTGGAGACACCGACCCCCCCCCCCAAAAAAAAATAGTTTGCCACTGTTTCCACTGTTTCCCAATCTATTTGCCATGAAGTGATGGGATTGGATGCCATGATCTTAGTTTTCTGAGTGTTGAGCTTTAAGCCAACATTTTCACTCTCCTCTTTTATTTTCATCAAGAGCCTCTTTAGTTCTTCTTTACTTTCTGCCCTAAGGGTGGTGTCATCTGAATATCAGAGGCTATTGATTTTCCCAGCAATCTTGATTCCAGCTTGTGCTTCCTCCAGCCCAGCATTTCTCATGATGTGCTCTGCATATAAGTTGAGTAAGCAGGGTGATAATATACAGCGTTGACATGCTCCTTTTCCTATTTGGAACCAGTCTGTTGGCCCATGTCCACTTCTAACTGTTGCTTCCTGACCTGCATACAGATTTCTCAAGAAGCAGGTCAGGTGGTCTGGTATTCCCATCTCTTTCATAATTTTGCAGAGTTTATTGTGATCCACACAAAGGCTTTGGCATAGTCAATAAAGCAGAAAGAGATGCTTTTCTGAAACTCTCTTACTTTTTTGATGATCCAGGGGATGTTGGCAAGTTGATCTCTGGTTCCTCTACCTTTTCTGAAACCAGCATGAACATTTGAAGTTCACGGTTCATGTATTGTTGAAGTCTGGCTTGGAGAATTTTGAGCATTACTTTGCTAATGTGAGATGAGTGCAATTGTCCAGTAGTTTGAGCATTCTCTGTCATTGCCTTTCTTTGGGGTTGGAATGAAAACTGACCTTTTCCAGTCCTGTGGCCACTGCTGAGTTTTCCAAACTTTCTGGCATGTTGAGTGA
Source organism: Capreolus pygargus (assembly GCA_012922965.1). NCBI lineage: Eukaryota > Metazoa > Chordata > Mammalia > Artiodactyla > Cervidae > Capreolus > Capreolus pygargus. The sequence continues at coordinate 244,512 of SNSB01003815.1, read as the reverse complement.
AGCACTTTCTCAGCATCATCTTTTAGGATTTGAAATAGCTCAACAGGAATCCCATCACCTTCACTAGCTTTGTTTGTTGTGATGCTTCCTAAGGCCCACTTGACTTTGCATTCCAGGATGTCTGGCTCTAGGTGAGTGATCACACCATTGTGATTATCTGGGTCGTGAAGATCTTTTTTGTACAGTTATGTGTATTCTTGCCACCTCTTATTAGCTTCTGCTTCTGTTAGGTCCATACCATTTCTGTCCTTTATTGAGCCCATCTTTGCATGAAACATTCCCTTGGTATCTCTAATTTTCTTGATGAGATCTCTAGTCTTTCCCATTCTGTTGTTTTCCTCTATTTCTTTGCACTGATCATTGAGGAAGGCTTTCTTATCTCTCCTTGCTATTCTTTGGAACTCTGCCTTCAAATGGGTATGTCTTTCCTTTTCTCCTTTGCTTTTGTGTTCTTTTCACAACTCTTTGTAAGGCCTCCTTAGAGAGCCATTTTGGCTTTTTGCATATTTTTTTCTCAGGGATGGTCTTGATCTCTGTCTCCTGTACAATGGATGAACCTCTGTCCATAGTTCATCAGACATTCTGTCTATCAGATCTAGTCCCTTAAATCTATTTCTCACTTCTACTGTATAATAAGGGATTTGATTTAGGCCATACATTTGATTTAGGTCTAGTGGTTTTCCCTACTTTTCTCAATTTAAGTCTGAATTTGGCAATAAGAAGTTCATTATCTGAGCCACAGACAGCTCCCAGTCTTGTTTTTGCTAACTGTATAGAGCTTCTGCATTTTGGATGAAAAGAATATAATCAGTCTGATTTCAGTGTTGAGCATCTGGTGATGATGTGTAGAGTCTTCTCTTGTGTTGTGGGAAAGGCTGTTTGCTATGACCAGGCATTCTCTGGGCAGAGCTCTTAGCCTTTGCCCTGCTTCATTCCGCACTCCAAGGCCAGTTACTGCACTCCAAGCAGTTACTCCAGTAATGGCTATTACTGCTGCGCTTAGTTGCCCAGTTGTGTCTGACTCTGTGACCCCAGAGACTGTAGCCCACCAGGATCCTTTGTCCATGGCATTCTCAGGCAAGAGCACTGCAGTGGGTTGCAAAGCCCTCCTCCATGGGATCTTCCTAGGCCAGGGATTGGACCCAGTTCTTCCACCTTGCAGGCAAGTTCTTTACTGTCTGAGCCACCAAGGAATCTATTAGTGGAGGAGGCCCTCAAGCAACTGTGATTTTTATTATCTATTTATGTGAAGAAAATAGTGTTTGAACCCTGGCTTCACATACCAATTTTCTGGCCCAGGAAATTAGGTTTGTTGTGTCTTGTTTACTTCTTTGTGAAATGTGTATATTGGGTTAGCCAGAAAGTTTGTTCTGGTTTTTCTGTAACATGTTATGGGAAAACTGGAATGAACTTTTATGGCCAGCCCTACATTATTAGGAAATTGTAAGTTTGCAGTCACTAAATTAGTTGCTATTTAGTTAATAATAAGTTAAAAAATATTGCTTACTACTCCTAAAATCTACCCCTCAACCTGGACCCAACACACTGACAGTCACAGATACTAAAAATAAAGTCTGGCGAATGTTGTACCAAAATAATGCAAAGTGGTGATACTGACAGCTATGTATTACATTTACACTTTTTCAGTTCAGAATTGATAGTATGTTGGCATAAAGCAGAGTTGGTTGTAGTATTGAAGATACAATAAAATGGGACTACTAGTGTGAATGATGGCATTTTAAAAATAAATTATATAATTTTTAATTTAAAAAATAAGTTGTAAAGATATTTCAGAGTTTTCATCACACCTCACTGTATATTGTTAGTAGGAATTCGAAATGTTGTGGCTGCTATGGAAAATAGTATAGAGGTTCTCTATTAAGTTGAAAATTAAATTGTAAATGATCCAGAAATCCTTCTTATGGGTATTATCCTAAAAATTTGAGGTCAAGCTTTCAAAAATATTTTAGCATTCCCACACTCACTGTAGAACCATTCACAATAGCCAGAGTGTGGAAACAACTGAAATGTCCATGGACAGATAGTTGGATAAAAGAATGTGGTGCATATGTAAACAGAGGAATACAATCTGACCTTTAAAAAGATGGAAATTGTGTAATATGTGACTACATGGATGAAACTTGAAGACATTATGCTAAATGAAAATTTCAGTCATAGAAAGACAAATATTGCAGGATTCTACTTATATGATATATCAGAATCAAGGAGTGGAATAATACTTATCAGAGGCTAGTGGAGAGGGAAGTGGGAATTTATGAATCAATGGTCAAGAAGTTTCAATATAGCAAGACAAACACACTGTACTGTAAAAAATATATGTGTAGTCAACAGTATTGTACACTTAAAAAATATCATAAGAGGGTAGATCTCATATTGTGTTCTTATACAGTAAAATAAAATTTAAGAAAGAATTAATGGTATATTATGATGACTAAAATTTAAATGTTTTTAGATTCCATCTGGTTTGTTTTTTCCCGCTAATACACTCTTTTCTTTCTGAGATGTAATCCGGGGTACCATATTGGATTAGTTTTCACATCTCCTCAGTATCCTCTGGTCTGAAATATTGTTTCATTCCTTTCTTGTTTTTTCTTTGACAATTCTAAGGAATATTGGTGAAGTATTCTGAAGAATGTTTCCGGATATGGGTTTACCTAATGATTCTCTCACGTTAAACTGGTATTGTAGATTTTCAGTATGGTTTTATCACAGAGGTGAAGCTTTTCTCATGACATCATATCAGGGTGAATGATATCCACATTACATCACTGGAGAAGACCACCTTTATCTTTTGCTTAAGGCAGAGCTGGTCAAGTTTCTCTACTATAAACTTGAATGCTGGATTTGACATGCAGTTAATAACAATTATTTCTATATATTTTTTCATATTTCAAAGTCTACATTTCATGTTTATTTGATGAATACCTGTTGTTTCAAAAGTTCAATATCAAAAGAAAGTAATTAATGGGATAGATGTAGTGGTGTAATTATCTTTAATGATTTAGAAGAAAATGCATGCACTAAAATGACACAAGAGACAGTGTCTCACCTAATTAAATGGTTTGTGGTCCACTGAGTATTGCTCCAATTATAATTCTGTGTATTTCATATATTCATGGTCATGGGGGGAAATATAAGACCCAGGGTTCAGCAGCATTTAGACTGTGAATTCAGCTTTTAAATTTTTCTTTGTATTTTTTGATATTTCTAATGTTTCTAGAAATAAAATGCCATTTTACCACCACGCTCATTGAAATATACTACTATTTTGGCAAGCCTAAAGTCTTTTAATATCTTAAAGAATGTTTGAATACTGAGAAGAAATATACCTGAGATTCATTAATCCTAAAAAGAAATTCTCAGTAAATTAATCAAGAACATCTGGTTTCAGGTCAGTTCATGTTTCTTTCTGTATCTTTCAAATTAAGTGGAAAAGATGGAGCTACAGCTCATATAGAATACTCCACAAACTATAGATGATCCCTTTCTATGATCAGAAACATTTTAATTTGCTCTAATATGGCATGAAGTGGTTTTGACAATTAAGATTTGTATTACTGAAACTGGCAGCAATGAGCAATAGGGAAATTGCAAAAATACACAGAATTCTGTAATTCTATAAACCTAGTTCCAATATGAGTACAAACCTACCATTAATCCATTGATTTTCTCCAAAATCATTTGAAATTGCTAAGGTTGAACACTAAATCAAGTTTTCAGTAAACTAAAACAGTGGTTCCAGTCTTCCTAATATACTGGGGTGTTGCTAATATTTTCAAATGTTGAAGGAAAGCCATTTATTAAAATAGTCTGAATAATAATGGATATTTACAGTGTATCTGTCCAGTCCCTCTTGCTACTGGAAAAAATATTCTGATGACATATTATTTATGTCTAGGGTTGTTTGTAGTGGATATCAAGTAGGCCTTCATAGAGCTGAGTCCGTAGCCTGACACTTGATCTGGACAAAACTAAGATGAAACCGACCATCCATCTAATTTTACTGAAGTTTTATGTTTGTATCTTGGGGCCATTCACTTTAAGGCATTGCAGCTCTTGCTTCCCTATCTTTTCCAAGTTTGCCTTGTAACAGAGGTTTACTCATTGGTAGAGAAAATTTGTAGTTTTCACTGCATCTTGAATGCATGTTGTATAAAATTATTGTTGGCAAATAAAATAATTATATATAATTTATAAATATAAGTTATATCCTTTTATTTCTCATAACATCATATATATTTTATAGTATATATTTAATTATATATTGGTGGCTGAGACTGTAAAGAATCTGTCTTCAGTAGACCTGGGTTTGATCTCTGAGTTGGGAAGATGCCCTGGAGAAGGGAATGGAGATCCCCTCCAGTATTCTTACCTCGAGAATCACATGTACAGTGAAACCTGGTGGGCTAGAGTCTGTTGTCTTTCAAAGAGTCAGACACGAGAGAGCAACTAACACTCGTTTATAATTTTAGATATGTATCAAAAAGCTTTAGCTGCTAAGTCATACTGGAGTGGGTTGCCATCTCCTTCTCAGGGGATCCTCCCGACCCAGGGATTGAATGCAGGTCTCCTGCACTGCAGGTGGATTGATTACTGACTCAGGCATCAGGGAGGCCCGAAGCAATACTAGGGTGGGTTGCCATTTTCTTCTCCAGGGAATCTTCCCCACCCAAGAACTGAACCTGTGTCTCCTACATTGAAGGTGGATTCTTTACCATTAAGTCACTGTGGAAACCTTATATATCAAAATAGATTATCTAAAATCGCATTTACAAATAATTAATATGTTAATTAGATTCAATTAATGACTGAATCAATGTTAAGCAAAATGTCAATATAAAAACCCAATTAGATTCAATTAATGACTGAATCAATGTTAAGCAAAATGTCAATATAAAAACCCAAAAATTATCCCAGGAGGCAGTATAACCTTAATGGAGGTTCTTATGGAAGATACATGATTATTTCATGAATAAGATTCTATAATTAATTTAAGCACAAGATGGAAGGCATAAACTAGTTACAACTTAAGATTTATGCCAATTCACAAACTTCATGGGTGCTTAATTCTTTAATATGACTAGAATATAAAGAAAATTATACTAAGATTTATACGGCACGTTTTACACATCATGTGATCTCCTTGATCCTTAGTGTAATTGTTAGAACCATAACAAAGTACTCTGCTTCTTTTTTGCATCTCAAAATCTTGTGATTTACAATTTATCTTGCGTTCCAGATTTATATTTTAGTTGTATATTAAAAATACTAACTAAGGGCTAGATTTTAAACGATAGGATGAATAGTCTGTATTTTAGTGGTTCTCATAATTTATCATGCATCTTAAATCACCTGGAGGACTGGATAAATCACAAATTGTGCGCTCCATTCCAGAGTTTTTGATTCAGGATGCTGGAGACGAGGCTTGAGAATTTGCATCCCTAACGTAGTCTAAGGTGTCCCTGCTAATGGTGGCTTGAGGACCATACCTGGAGGATATATACCAACTCCACAGAAACATGAAGCTTCTGCCCTCTCTGTTTCTCTTTTCTATTCATTTCTGTTTTTCAGGAATAATGTTTGGTCTTTTGTTCAACAGGAATCATGCTGCTATCAGAAGGAAATCAGAGTATCATACCCACATTTATTCTCCTGGGTTTTTCAGAATATCCAGAACTCCAGGTCCCACTTTTCCTTGTTTTCTTGTCTATCTACACAGTCACTGTGGTGGGGAATTTAGGCATGATCATAATTATCAAGGTCAGTTCAAAACTCCACACGGTCATGTACTTTTTCCTTAGTCACTTGTCCTTTGTCGATTTCTGTTTTTCTACTGTAGTTACACCCAAACTGTTGGAGAATTTGATTGTGGAGGACAGAACCATCTCTTTCTTTGGTTGCATTGCGCAATTTTGTTTCGCTTGCCTATTTGGAGTAGCAGAAACGTTCATGTTAGCAGCGATGGCCTATGACCGCTTCGTGGCAGTCTGCAGCCCCTTGCTCTATGCCGCTGCGATGTCTCCGAAGCGCTGCGCTCTCTTGGTGGCTGGCTCTTACTCCTGGGGTGTAATGTGCTCCATGACACTCACATACTTTCTTCTTGCGTTATCCTATTGCAAGTCTAGCACCATAAATAATTTTATCTGTGACCACTCTGTAATTATTTCCGTCTCCTGCTCAGATCCCTATATCACTCAGATGTTATGCTCTATTATTGCCATATTCAATGAGGCGAGCAGCCTGGTGATTATTCTGATGTCCTATATGTTCATTTTTATCACTGTTATGAGGATGCCTTCTGCAAGTGGGCGCCGGAAAACCTTCTCCACCTGTGCTTCCCACCTGACTGCCATCAGCATCTTCCATGGCACCATCCTTTTCCTTTTCTGCATTCCTAACCCCAAAACCTCTTGGCTCACAGTCAAAGTGACTTCTGTGTTCTACACAGTAGTGATTCCTATGCTGAACCCCTTGATCTACAGCTTGAGGAACAAAGAAGTAAAAAATACATTCATAAGATTCCTTTTCACAAAACCGCTTTGTCACTCCACATAATATTTTTAAAGTCATTATTTTATTTCTGAAAAAAAATTGATAGACTATGCTACAGATTGTTCCATTCTTGCAGCGTAATTCATGTTTCAAATCTTTTGATAAATACACTTTAAGTTAATATGTCTATGGCAGGACAGCATCTTATTGATGATTATTGATTTTTGCATACATCCATGTTTAGTAAAATAGCTGTAAACCATATGTAAACCAAATTTTTTAAAAAAATGACTGCTTTTTGTAGCATTTATAAATTATTTTTCAGTGAATTCAAATGTATTAAAAGTTTATGGGTATATGATGAAATAAGCTATTTTTTTCTGCTTTGGCCAGTTGGCATGTACAACATAAGAAAAATGATTAAGGAGAAAGTTCAAGCTTCATACAAAGAATGAATAAAACTCTTTATGACATCCTCTTCAAAACACAAGTCTGGGAAAATTACAGACAGGAGGGCAACATGGACTCCAAGAACTAATCAATCAAATACACAATAGCAATAAAATATGACTAACCAACCAACAACACAATTATTCCAATCATACAATGACCAAGTCCTGTCTTAGACTAAAGTGTTTAGGCATGCATGACAGCAATCTGTCTTTCACTATATCACAGAGTTTGCTCATACTCATGACCATTAAGTCAGTGAAGCTATCCAACTATCTCATCCTCTGTTGCCCACTTCTCTGCCTGCCCTCAACATTTCTCAGCATCAGGGTCTTTTCCAATGAGTCAACTCTTCTCATCTGGTGGCCAAAGTGTTGGAGCTTCAGCTTCAGCCTCAGTCCTTCCAATGAGAATTCAGGGTTTATCTCCTCTAGGATTGACCTGGTTTGATCTCCTTGCTGTTCAAGGGACTCTCAAGAGTTTTCTCCAGCACCACAGTTTGAAAGCAACAATCTGGCACTCAGCCTTCTTTACGGTCCAATACACACATCTATGCATGATTACTGGAAAAACCATAACTTGGACTATATGGACCTTTGTCAACAAAGTGATGCCTCTGTGCTTTTTTATTATTATTATTTTTTCATTTATTTTTACTAGTTGGAGGCTAATTACTTTACAATATTGTAGTGGTTTTTGCCATACATTGACATGAATCAGCCATGGATTTACATGTGTTCCCCATCCTGATACCCCCTCCCACCTGCCTCTCTATCCCATCCCTCTGGGTCTTCCCAGTGCACCAGCCCTGAGCACTCATCTCATGCATCCAACCTGGGCTGGCGAGCTGTTTCACACTTGATAATATACATGTTTCAATGCTATTCTCTCAGATCATCCCACCCTCGTCTTCTCCCATAGAGTCCAAAACTCTGTTCTATACATCTGTGTCTATTTTTCTGTCCTGCATATAAGGTTATCATTATCATCTTTTTAAATTCCATATATATGTGTTAGTATACTGTATTGGTGTTTATCTGCTTTTTAATACACTGTCTAGGATTGTCATAGCTTTTTTCCCAAGGAATCATAGATGAATGAATCATAGATGTGAACATAAAAATGAAAACTAAAAAATATTTAGCATGAAACAGAAAAAATCTTTCATAAGTTAGGATGATAATTTTTTGAATGAACATAAAAAGGATGGATTTTTAAAAAACAATAAAAGGTGCTTCATTGACATTAAAATATTTGGTTAAAGTTTCTTAAGCATAAATGACACCATTAATAAAGTGAAAATACAAGCCATAGATTGTATTTGCAAAACTTATATTTGATAAATGATTTCAATGTAAAACATACAGAGGAAGTCTTTATACGCAATTCAAGAAGAAAACCTACTTAAGGTTTTGATGAACTATCTGAGCACACATTTGACAAAACAGAACGCACAAATAAACACATGAAAAAATACTAAGCATAGCTAGTCATCAATGACATTCTTATTAAAATTAAAACTTAAACCACAAGGAGAAACTACTCCATTTAGAAAAATGAATAAGAGATTCAAATACTGCTGAAAATGTGGAGCAAGTTAAATGCTTATGCATTTCAGGTAAGAGTACAGTGTTAAATAACTTTGAAAATAGTTTAGCAGTATCTTATGAAGTTACACAAGCACTTCCCAGACTACGATGCTGCGGAAACTGTGATAGCAGTTTCAGCCTTGAAGTTGGTGGCAGTTTGTTGTGCAGCATGGAAAACTAATATCCAACAAGGTTGTTAGCTCTGGGTGACTAGGGTGTAGATACTGGCTCCAAAGCTAGTCCAGGGTACAGAGGCATCAGCAATGGGGGAAGATGCCTCGTGGAACTCAATCCTATCTCACTGAGAGAATAGCCATGCAGACCTGTGGGATTTTGGATCAAGACCATACTATGTACAATAATTCTGTGCCTGGTGGGAAACAGCCTCTGGTGTGTTATCCCTTCCTGGTAGAGTCTGGCAAGCGTTGGTCAGGCTGTCAGGAGCCTAGGGAAAGCATTTGTTGCTGCAGTTTAGTCGCTAAATTGTGTCCAAATCTTTTATGTATCCGTGGACTGCAGCCCACCAGGCTTCTCTGTCCAACAGATTTCCCAGGCAAGAACACTGGAGTGGGTGGCCATTTTCTTTACTAAGGGTTTTTCCTGACTCCAAGCAGGGATAGAACCTACATCTCCTGCACTGCAGGTGATTTTTTTTTCTTTTTTTACCACCGAGCCACCTGGCAAGACAGTGGATCTAACTGTGTGATATTTCAGTATAGTAGAACCAATGGATGGATTGACATTCAGAGGTTTTAGAGATTTAAACATGTTTCCAAAATGCATTTTCCATTTTTAAGGCACTGTATTATTTAATTGTATTAATATAAGTTTGAAAGTGTGGATTGCTTATATTTAGAAGAAAACACAATTTAGTTTCAGTAAAGAACATCACTGTTTCTGAAGACAATAATATTTAAGTTAAGCAACAAAATCAGAGACCAAGTTATATTGCTTATACATCTCAAAACACATGCACTTCAGACACAGAATGGGAAAGAAAAATCACACAGTAAATATATATAATATCAGTTAATATCTCTGAACAGTTTCATTTTTGCTTGTTTATCTTTTGTTTTGGGTTTTATTGTAGTCATCAAGTTTTCTTATTCAGTTCATGTATTTTTTTTATAATTATTTTTAAAGAAATTCATGAAATGGACTATTTGAGGTGCCGTCTCCAGTGATTCAGAAGGAACTACCTTCTTGCAAATTGCCACATGAAAAAAAAAAAACATTCAAGCTAATTTATTGATGTGTGATATAAAAATAAATAGCTCAAGAAATACTCTCTAGGGTCTAAATCCCCTAGAGGTCACAGAAGCATACATAAGCCCTACGTTTTGTTCATAGGAATCAGATTCAGCTTCCAAATCTCTCTCTCTCTCTCTCTCTCTGTTTCTTCCTTTCTCTGAATTTTCCTGGATATTAAGAAAGACGTATATTCCAGTCACATTAAATTTTTGTGGGCTCCTCCTATATTGATTAACTCCTTAATGTTTTACATGATGTTTGAGTTCTGAGTGGGAACTCCCCTGGAGACAATTAATAGTAGAAACAGGATCCTCAGGTGAGTTGGTTTCAGGTGGGATGATCTATCTTGTTTCTTTTCTCTCCTTTGGGGAACACTGAGATCCTGAAACCTCTAAAGCAGTGGACGCCCTGTCAGTCTTGGTGCGATAGTGTCTCCCAAGTCCATTTTCCGGAAGCTTTGATCCTGAAACCTCTAAAGCAGTGGACGCCCTGTCAGTTTTTGTGCGATAGCGTCTCCCAAGTCCATTTTCTGGAAGGCTGAGCTTTGATCTCCTCCTCCTTCACTGGGGTATCATCCTGGATTTTGCTTTGAGAATATCCACACTGCGCTTCGCAGAGTAGTCACAATGAAATTTTTTAAAACAATATTATAATGCCTGGGAATTCCTCAATGCCTCAAAATTGAGTCGAAAGAAGATAAGAATTGCTGGGGTCCAGCCTCGGCAGGATCCAGGGGGTACCCTCGCGATGAACGGCGTCGGTGAGAGAAGACACGTTGAGACCAGCCTTGATGGGGCCAAGTCTGCGAGGGAGGGAGAGAGAAATAGAGAGAGAGAGAGTGACCAGTCAGGGGGTGCAGAGTCTGGCAGAGTCTGGCAATGCTTTATTTTTTACCATGGCTTTTATACCCTAAATTAGTACATTCCTAAGGGGAAGATAGTTTAACATTACATCAGCTTGCCCTTCATGAAACCAGGGTGTCTTCTGCATACTTCTTTGTTTACGAGGGTCTTGTACATTGTCTTCTGGCCTTGGGGCCTATTGACATTTTATGCAGGTCAGGTGAATGTAAATCTATTTTCTGTTTCTATGGTGACCTTAACTGAAAGGTAGCAGTCTCATAGGGCAACAGTACAGAGTGGAAGTATAACCTTGTTAACACAAAAATTAATCCTTCTGCAGAAGTTGTCAGTTGCATTTATCTATGAGGTTTACCCCACACAGACTCTGTGGCTTCGGTGAGGCAGCTTCTGCCTAGCACTTCTGGCTGACAATTAACAACCATTTCATTGTTACCACGCTAGGGCTAAGCTCTTATTTTTCTAGATCTATAACTATATTAACAATGGATTCTATAACACAACCTTAGCACATTAAGAGCAAAAACACAGCAAGCAAATGTTAACCCAATAACCACCTTTAGAATAATTTTTTTTTTTTAATGTTTTCTAATAGGACTCCTTCACCCCTCAAAAAGGCCCTATGTCTATTAGGGCTTTTATATAATCAGGTTCTTTATGTTATTTTATGATTAGGATATTATAAGCAATCATGCATATTAGTACCAAGGGCATAAATGCATTTGGCAAACAAACTACCGGCAAAGGAGTTTAAATTAAAACACTCCTTTCACCCTGGATAATCTCATAAAATACCACCACCCAGGAAACTTATTGATTAAAGTTCTAAATTGATTTTTATTTGGGAAGAGACGGGGGAAGGCCTTCAGCCTGTGTCACAGAAATTAGGGAGTAGTCTACTGAGGCAGGCATCAGAAAGACAGATATCATCTTTAAGGTGAGCGCCGGGGGCAGCTTTTCGAAATCCCTGAAAACCTGATCCGCCTTGCCTGTCAGGCTTTCTCCTCATGACCTTGTCATGGGTGGGATCTCGTGTGCCGGCTCCTGGCAAAGAATCATATGTATAAAATAATAATGAACCCCATAATATACAATTCCATTTTTCTGACAGTAATGTCTGCAGGTATGTCAAGAGTGTGGAAAATATGGCTGAAGTGAAAAGGAAAGTGTCCTCGTGACAGTAATTTGCATGAAATGCTTTATATATTGTTCAAGTGCTGCATCAGTATGTAAGAAAGGAGGAAATTACAGGCATTATATTCTGAGAATACTGACTTGATTAAAGAAGGTTGAAATTTGAAGAATATAGCTAGGATAAGGGCTTAGGTAAAACCAAGCAGAGAAATTTAGACTTATAAATTAGTTAATAGGGAGAAATTAAAGTTTTAAGAGTCAGAAATTGTCGTAACAGCCACAGTAACCAAGAAAAGGAGAAACTGATGTTCTCACAGTGCAGGGCAGCAGTCGCACAGGGAAGTTGGCTGAGCCCAGGTAACCAGGAGATTAAAAAGGGATGATTGATAAGGGCCAGATAATAATGAGAAAACAGGGGAAACAGAGACAGTTTATTGAAGGATAGTGATCGATGAATTAGCATGGACAGGGCCAAGAGGAAGTTCAGAAAAAGAGCTGAGCTACTCTTTGACATCACAAATTGTTCCTGCACTTTTGTTGCTGCCAACTTTGAACCTTGATGTGTTTCTAGGATTGTTTAAAATAATATTTGTTTAAAAATAATACCAGTTATTCAGAGTATTAAGAATTAAAATGGATGAGGGTGGGAAAACCTATATATTTTGAACTGCACAACTGTCAGATTTTGTGCTAATTATATTAATGTCATTTCCTAACTTAATACTTATACACCTATAAAATATATATGATCATGTCATTGTTACTGATAAAGAAGTTGAGGCTCATAAAATCTGAGTGATTCACCAAAGATCATACAATAAATGCCAAAGCTTGCAACTGAATTTAAATCTAAGTTTCCAACTCCTTGCTTCTTTCATTGTGCCAGTCTTTCTTTCATTAACTCTTTTCATCTTCCCACTGATTCCCTCTTCTGCATATAGGAAATATATTTTTTGAGTCTCAAAAGTACCATAAAGCTATTCAAGAAATAATGAATTATTTCTCCCCTCACAGGATCAGACAAAACTAAAATTGCATCTGTGTTTATGACAGTCAAACTGATAGTCCCTTTAATAATGAATATTTCAGATGTGTGCTTGTTATTGGTTAACTTATTTTAAAATCTTTGCTAAATAAATATACTTCTGTTGTTATAAACTGCTCACCAGTACAAGATGCTTTTGCTTTCTCAAAATAATGTATACAAATAATGATTGTATGACTCAAAGCAAGATTATTTTAAACAAACTCAATATTCCTGTCACCAGAAGTGTTGAGGGTGATAATGTAACCACTTGTGTTTACTACTGTATTCTCTGATTTTCTGGAGAAACAGTATAGAATGTGAAAGAGTTGGGCAAAATATATTTTAAGTTACTCTGTAATTCAGATATTCTATAAGCACTTAATGCTTTAATATTCCTAATAAATTTATTAGATTAAAAATATTGATAGCAAGTTAAGAGATATTGATCAAAGAATTTAAAATACTGCATTGAGAGCATCAGTGAGACAATGAGCGACATCAGTGACACTATGTGAGACAAATGATAAATAGTCAAATAGGAAAGAAAGCAAAAGTGAGGGTACTACAAATTATAATACAACTTCATTACTTTACCGGGTTCCTGCATTGAACACAAAGCCCATAATTTTACTATCAGACTGGAGTCATTGGAAAACCTGAAGTTAGAGCTTTATTTCCTTCATTGTCCATTTATGTTTTCCAAAAGGTGAAAATGATTGTGGTGACTCATGACCTCTGCCTTTTCAATGATCTTCAGTTTGAACATAATGATAGAAGTACTACAGCCTCTAAAAATATTACTCCTCCTGTTTTTAAAATAAATTTGAGCGCTATGTTTTCATTTATTGTTATGTTACTCCCACTAAACAGCACAGACCTTCAGATTGGAACTGAGAAAAACATGTTTTTCTACAACACTAAAGAAAATATGTCTCTCTAACTCTATACTAAATTCAATTTCGGTCACTCATGATCAACTTCAAACCTAACTCATCACTAGCAGGCTGTGTTAATTCAAACACGTGTCTTAACTCATATATGCTTCCATTTCCCTTTGTAAAATATGAGACTGCTTGTTTTGAAATTCAAAGTCTTATTTAGTGGTCAAAACAAAGGTACAATATTTTAACACAATGTCTGCTGCACGATAAATGTGATATCCATACACCGTCATCATTATCATTGTTATTATTTTATTATCACTGTCTCAGATTTTCTCCAACAATTATGTGGTTTGCTGAAGGAAATCAGAGTGCCGGAGCCACATTCACCCTCTTGGGCTTCTTAAAATATCCCAATCTCCAGGTTCCCTTGTTCCTGGTTTTCCTCACCGTCTATGCAGTCGCCGTGGTGGGGAAGCTGGGCATGATTGCCATCATCAGGATCAGTCCCAAACTCCACACCCCCATGTACTTTTTTTCTCAGTCACTTGTCCTTTGTTGATTTCTGCTATTCCACCAGTTACACCCAAACTCTTGGAGAATTTGGTTGTAGAAGACAGAACCATCTCTTTCACAGGATGCATCATGCAGTTTTTCTCAGCTTGTATGTTTGCAGTGGCAGAGGCGTTCATGTTGGCAGTGATGGCCTATGACTGAGTTGTGGCCGTTTGTAAGCCTCAGCTCTACACAGTGGTCATGTCCCCAAAGCTCTGTGCATCATTAGTGGCCGGTCCCTACACGTGGGGTGGAGTCTCCTCCCTGACACTCACCTGTTCTCTCCTGGCGTTATCCTTCTGTGGGTCTAGCATCATAAATAATTTCCTCTGTGAACACTCTGTCATTGTCTCCATCTCCTGCTCTGACCCATTCATCAGCCAAGAGCTCTGTTTTGCCATCGCCATATTCAATGAGGTGGGCAGCCTGGCAATTATCCTCACTACTTATATTTCCATTTTTGCCACTATCAGAAAAATGCCCTCGCTGGGGGGCGCCACAAAGCCTTCTCTACTAGTGCTTCCCATCTAACCGCCATCACCATGTTCCATAGGACTATCCTGTTCCTTTATTGTATACCCAGGTCCAAAAGCTCGTGGCTCATGGTCAAAGTAGGTTCTGTATTTTATACAGTGGTGAGTCCCATGCTGAACCCTCTGATCTACAGCCTCAGGAACAAAGATGTAAAAGAGAGTGTCAGGAAATTAATGAGTCACTTAATACAATTTGGTTGAAGATATGTATTTCCAAAAGAAATTTGATCTATTACATAGTGTTAATTAAATCTTCTTGTAGAGATGATGACTCAAATTATGTAGTCAACTCACTAGATCATACATTTAGAGTCATAGATTGTCTATGTGATCTCTTAGGTTCTGTTCAGTTCAATGTCAAATAAAATAGCTGTATATCATGTGTAAAACGATGTGTGTTGTGAGTGTATGAAAAGAGAAACTGTGAGTTCAGTCATGTCTGACTTTGCCACCCCATGAACTGTAGCCTGCCAGGTTCTTCTGTCCATGGAAGTCTCCAGGCAAGAATACTGGAGTGGGTAGCAATTGCCTTCTCCTGGGGATCTTCCTGACCCAGGGAATGAACCTGGGTTTCCTGCATTTCAAGGAGATTCTTCACCTTCTGAGCCAACATAGAAGTGCTGTGGGTGAATAGTGTCTCCCAAATATCCATGTCACCCCAAACTCAGAATGTCACCT
Source organism: Capreolus pygargus (assembly GCA_012922965.1). Classification (NCBI taxonomy): domain Eukaryota; kingdom Metazoa; phylum Chordata; class Mammalia; order Artiodactyla; family Cervidae; genus Capreolus; species Capreolus pygargus. The sequence goes on along the minus strand of SNSB01003815.1, from coordinate 229,041 downwards.
TATTTGGAAATAAGATCTTTGCAGATGTAAGTAAGGTAAGAGTCACGATGAGCTTAAAGTGAACCCAAAATCCAACGAGAGTGTCCTTATAAGACAGAAAAAGATACACAGAGACACACAGGGAGGGAGGGTGTGTGACTTCTGCTTCTCTCTCTTTCCTCCTAAACCTCACACAATTATTAAAAAACAGGGGGGAGGTGGGAGCGGGGATTGGGATGGGGAACACATGTAAATCCATGGCTGATTCACGTCATGTATGGCAAAAATCACTACAATATTGTAAAGTAATTAGCCTCCAACTAATAAAACTGCATGAAAAAAAAACACTAACTCATTTTTAGTATTGTTGGTACATAACTGCTTCCCGGTTGGTTGTAAGCCTGTGCTTTACACAGCTGTTGTGCCCCAGAAGCTGTGTTCCATCCTTCTGGCTGGTGCTACAGCTGAGCATAGACTGTTTCTTAAACTCATTCTTTCAGTTGCATTGCCTACTGTGAGTCCATCATAGTTAACATATTTTGTATGAATATTCTGCTGCCCTTTTGGATCTTGTTTTACTTTAGCCAATTCAATGAACTAAGAAAGTTCATAGTCATCATTTCCTAGCTTTCACTTCTGTCACTATTTTAAAGATACTTTCTACCTGTGGGCATCACAGAGTCCTGTCTCCCCGTGTCTTCCACATATCATCATCCTTTCTCTCTATAGCACGTGCATGCTGTGTGTTAAGTCATTTCACTCGTGTCCGACTCTTTTGTTACCCTGGACTGTAGCCCGCCAGGATCCTCTGCCCATGGGATTCTCCAGGCAAGAATATTGGAGTTGGTTGCCATGGCTTCCTCCAGGGGATCTTCCAGACGCAGGGATTGAGCCGGAACTGCTTATGTCTCCTGCTGGCACCTTATCACTAGGGCCACCTGGAAGCCCTCTATAGATGCTCAGTTCCAAATGCTCATAAGTGATTATTCAAGTAGAGTCTGCTTCATACCATGCCAATCCTCACACTGAACTCAGTGACATACACTATACATACTGACATCCTCACTGACGTAATAGCTTGAAATATAAACACATGAAACACCTTGTAAGGAAGTTAATAGGTTCCAAAATATTTTAGCGCTCAATCCACTGTTAATAAATATATTTCTATTAAATCATGTATGTGCCTATTCAAATACCACCTTACAAGAAAATTCTTTTCTGAAAATCTAATATAATGAGATAATTGCTCTTTATCCCCTTAACAATATTTTTTTTTTCTTAGAAACAGATGATATGTTTAATACATGCAATAATTTATTTGTCTCATTTCCTTCTCCCTCTATACACTCCAAGAGAGTAGAATTTTCTGGTATTATTATTGTATCTTATATCTCTAACGCTTAGAAAATTACCTAGAAAACACACTTGGCCTTCAATGAATACTTGCTGCATGAGTATAAGATGAAAAGAAATGACAATTTCTGACTAAATTCATGATATTTAGTACTGTGCTCACCTAGGTAAGAGACCTTACCTGGTAGCTCAGATAGTAAAGAACCCCTCTGCAATGCAGGAGAACCAGGTTCGATCCCTGGGTCAGGAAGATGCCCTAGAGAAGGAATGGCAACCCATTCTAGTATTCTTGTCTGGAGAATCCCATGGACAGAGCAGCCTGGCTACAGTCCACGGGTCATAAAGAGATGGACATGACTAGGTGGATAACTCTTCACCTGGATAAAACTTTAGATGATGTCTCCTTAATGAAGATAGTTGTCACATGAGAGTTAAACAGCTAAAATGACATAAATAATACACTCAAAGACTTATATGAATGCTCCTATTACTGAGTACTGTACATTGGAATATATTTCTTTGTTTAATTTTAAGTCTTTAGCTGTAGCTGCATATTCTGTAAACATTTAACTCTCTTGCAGTTTTCGGAACCACAGAAATGACACTTGCATTATCAAAAAGGTCTCTCACAAATAGTCCTTGAATGTAGTTTATTAACACTGGTCATGTTCAATTTAGAGATCTTGCCCTTTCAAAGCTAATACAGATTTCAGAAAATCTGAAGAGTTTATTCAAAGTTCTGCAAGCCAGGCTTCAACAATACGTGAACTGTGAGCTTTCAGATATTTGAGCTGGTTTTAGAAAAGGCAGAGGAACCAGAGATCAAATTGTAAACATTCATTGGATCATCAAAAAACCAAGAGAGTTCCAGAAAAGCATCTATTTTTGCTTTATTGACTATGCCAAAGCCTTTGACTGTGTGGATCACAATAAACTGTGGAAAATTCTGAAGGAGATGGGAATACCAGACCACCTGACCTGCCTCTTGAGAAACCTGTATCCAGGTCAGGAAGCAACAGTTAGAACTGGACATGAAACAACTGACTGGTTCCAAATAGGAAAAGGAGTATGTCAAGGCTGTATATTGTCCCCCTGTTTATTTAACTTATATGCAGAGTACATCATGAGATACACAGGCTGGAGGAAGCACAAGCTGGAATCAAGATTGCCTGGAGAAATATCAATAACTTCAGATATGCAGATGACACCACCCATATGGCAGAAAGTGAAGAAGAACTCAAGAGCCTCTTGATGAAAGTGAAAGAGGAGAGTGAAAAAGTTGGCTTAAAGCTCAATATTCAGAAAACTAAGATCATGGCATCTGGTCCCATTACTTCATGGAAATAGATGGGGAGACAGTGGAAACAGTAGCTGACTTCATTTTTTTGGGCTCCAAAGTCACTGCAGATGGAGATTGATTAAAAGCCCCTTACTCCTTGGATGGAAAGCTGTGACCAACCTAGACAGAATATTAAAAAGCAGAGACATTACTTTGTCAACAAAGGTCCGTCTAGTCAAGGCTATGGTTTTTCCAGTGGTCATGTATGGATGTGAGAGTTGGACTATAAAGAAAGCTGCTGCAGCTGCTGCTAAGTCGCTTCAGTCATGTCCGACTCTGTGCGACCCCATAGACGGCAGCCCACCAGGCTCCCCTGTCCCTTGGATTCTCCAAGCAAGAACACTGGAGTGGGTTGCCATTTCCCTCTCCAATGCATGAAAGTGAAAAGTGAAAGTGAAGTCACTCAGTCGTGTCTGACTCTTAGCCACCCCATGGACTGCAGCCTACCAGGCTCCTCTGTCCATGGGATTTCCCAGGGCAGAGTACTGGAGTGGGTTGCCATTGCCTTCTCCTAAAGAAAGCTGAGTGCCGATGAATTGATGCTTTTGAATTGTGGTGTTGGAGAAGACTCTTGAGAGTTCCTTGGACTGCAAGGAGATTCAACTAGTTCATCCTAAAGGAGATCAGCCCTAGGTGTTCATTGGAAGGACTGATGTTGAAGCTGAGACTCCAATACTTTGGCTACCTGATACCAAGAACTGACTCTTTGGAAAGACCCTGATGCTGGGAAAAGTTGAGGGCAGGAGAAGAAGGGGATGACAGAGGATCAGATGGCATCACCAACTCAATGGACATGAGTTTGGGTGGCCTCCAGGAATTGGTGATGGATAGGGAGGCCTGGTGTGCTGCGATTCATGGGGTTGCAAATAGTTGGACATGACTGAGTGACTGAACTGAACTGACTTAAGATTTTTTCCAAAATACATGATGCAACTTTGTTTACTAGAGGTGAACATTTTTATTTCCATGAAAAGAAAAAAACAAAACAAAACCTGAGAACAAGTAAAATGTATCTAAGAAAGTCATACTGCAAAATATTAGCACCTGTGACTAAACTTGTGATGTTTTCTTGGGTGTAGTTCTATCTTCCGGCACATTCAGTGTTGTTTCTGGAATAATTTAGGGTATATTTCTATGTCTGTGTCTGAGCTCTGGATTTTTCAATTATTTTGTTCTCAGAAATATGTGACAAATATGCTAGTGGTAAAGAATCCACCTATGCTTAACCAACTCCAATAAAGGTGCACTGTTTTAATTCCACAATAGTGCAAACACAGAGATGCACAATACACACATATGCACATCCATTAAATTTATTGTGACAATTACAAATTCTATATAAAGATAGGAAAACCCAACTTGACTTCCACTGCTCAGAGAGGACCATGTATTCTTGTATAAACTCAGATTTTAAACATAAAAAAGACCTTAATCAACACAGTTACATGTAAAATATTCTGAACGGAAGCATTATATTCCTTTCCTCTGATGTATATTCATTTATTTCATTCATCTACTGGTTTACATACAGTTATTCATACTTATGTTGCTATCTTCAATGTTAATTTAGCGGAAAGAAGCACTGTTTATATGCAAAAATGTATATTCAATTATTTATATCATAAACTCTAAAATGAATGATTGCATGCTTACATAATTTCTCATGTCCAGGGTCTCTTTATGGAAATCCTTAGAAGTGGGCTTGAGGGACAACAAGAAATCATTTTGGAATTGTTATATACTATCTATTTACTAGTATAACATACCGCATATCTAGTATGTTATCTAATTAATAGCACAGGATGTTAAGCAAGATGTGCCAGGCATATGCTAGATTATGCTTTAAAGACTTCAGGTACTTTCCTATTTATTCAGAAACCTCACCTGGCAATTTGGGGGTGCACAGGATTTCTTTACATTTGTTTGCTTTCATTGTCTCTTTCTTCTGCTTGCTGGTGCGTTGCTGTCTTCCTCCACTGCTTTCCATAAAGATAGAATGCTCATCAGACTAAAGCCACTGAAATTGGAACATTTCTAAATTTGAAAAAAGGGATTCCTACTGATGAATTTTGACAGATTCTATATTTCGTTTGTGTGATGATCCCAATACTGAGATACCAAAGTTCTTTCTTGTGGAGGATATTCTTGAGGCAAAGCTCAAACCCTGTAACTAATTGTTAATCACTGTGCACTAATTAAATTCAAGAGACAAGCATTTCTGGTACTCAAGTTCTTTAACACCACTATTGACTTCTCTGGTACACATTTTGAGGATATAACGTTTTCCTTGTTCCTGTCTTCTGATTCCTTTCAAATTAGTTATTCTGTCAGGCTTTTCTGAGTCTTCAGGGATACAAAAGTCCCTCCAGTTACATTTTGTTTAACCAAGACATAATTTTAGCTTCTTAAACAAGGCTTCTCCTTCAGATCATGTAGACTATCTTCCCTTCAATGATTTAAAACTGAGTTTTTGAAGCTAGACTATTATTACAAATTATGTAATCTAGTTTAGCTCTCAATGGATTTCTGGTCTCATTAAGAATGTGTTCTTTAATGACTAGAAAAAAATGTTTTTAGGAGAAATTCTATGCAACAGATTCAAGCAAGCAACAAAAATTCTTCTATATTTAAGGATTTCTAGGTACCCCTGATGTCTTCTGTGGTACTTAAGGGAATAAAGAATAGCTGTGCAATGCAGGAAACTGGAGTTTGATCCCTGGGCTGGAAAAACCTCCTGGAGAAGGGAATGGCTACCCACTCCACTATTCTTGCCTGGAGAATTCCATGGATAGTGGAGCCTGGTGAGTTACCGTCCGTAGGGATGCAAAGAATCGGACACAACTGAGTGACTAACACAACACTGACTGGTGACACTGAAACAATAGTACCGAAGCAAGTGTCCACCCAAACAGTCATATTCTGAGAGTAGTCGTCTGTCCCTATAAAATTCAATATTGTGACACAGATTTTAGTTCATTGCATTTTTTCCCCCAAGTACACTAAGTTTCCTTGCTGCAGTAGGAAAGATTAGAAGGGCCTGTAGGTGAATAAAGGCATTGTTCAACACGAAGGGGTGATAGAAGTGTTGATTATTGATAATTAAAGCACAATGATAATTAGAGCACAAAGTTTTTCAAGGCACTTTCCATTGCTCTTTATAACCTAACCATTTGTACTTTTTTCCCCCCAGTTTTATTAGGATGTAATTGACATCATCATTTTCCTTAAGGTGGAAGATGTATATTTTGATAATAATATGTGAAATGATAACAGTTATAAGGTTAACAAACAGATCTATTACCTCATATGGTCTTTTCTGGTGGCTCAGTGGTAAAGAAAGTTCCCTGGCAATGCAGGAGATGCTTGTTCAATCGCTGGGTTGAGAAGGTGTCCTAGAGAAGGTAATGGCAACCCACTCCAGTATTCTTGCCTGGGAAATCACATGAACAGGGGAGCCTGGCAGGCTATAGACCACAGGGTCATAAAAGAGCTGGACACAATTTAGGGACTAAACACCACCAGCAAACCTCACATAGTTTTCACTTTTCGATTGTGTTGGAAAAATTTAAGATATATTTTCTGAGAAAATTTCAAGCGTACAAAACAGTATTGTCAAATATAGTCATCACATTGGGCCTTAAATCCCCAGAAACTACTCATGTTATAACAGAAAATCTGAACCATCTGATCAACATCAATATTCCCTTCCCCCAACTCCTCTAGCCCATGTAGGGTTCCTTGAGTTCTACTCAGGTTCTTTGAGTGCAACTTTTTAAGATTCCATATAAAGGAGAATATACAGCATTTGTCTTTATTTTGTCTGACTTATTTCACTTAACATAATGCCGTCAAGGTTTATCCATGTTTTCAAAACTATGATTCTATAAGAGAGCAAAATTTGCCACCCCAAAATATGGCTCTTTAGTATGACAACTATATTGAGATGAGTATTTTTTATTGCGCCAAATACTTCTATTTTAATCACTTTACATATATTTTCTTATTAAACTCCACAAGAATCCTATGGCACTATGGGTATCCCCATTCTATGGTTATTCATTCATTCATTCATTCCATGCATATCTCTTGGATGCTGACTTATTATATACAAGAGATCATTCTAGGTAATATCTAGGTGAAAAAAAGAGCAGTGCGAAGACCATGATAGGAATCTACACGGTTTGATTGGAGGTCAGTAGGGAAGGAGCTGGTACTGGCTGCAGGGAAATGGAGCCAGTGGGGGTGGGGTCAGAAAGGCAGTGGGCAGCATTTCCTGTGGGTAGGCTGAATGTTTTTAAGATGCAAATGACACAGAAAGGTTTTTTTCTTTTTAACTTGCCCTTGGCTGCCTAAAATAATTTAGATAGATCTCATGTTTCAAAGAAGGAACTATTATCATAGACAGGGACTACAGAAGAGTATAAACTAGGTCTCCCAGACAGGGAGGAGCTAAAAAATTCCGTTATAATTTCTCTCTATGACTCAATGTTTCTGTGCATCCCAGGAAACATTTGTCTACCAAACATTTGCTCTTCTTACTTCCTGGTGAATGGCCTTCTATTCCTGTTCATTTTCAGACTCCTACCACTTTCTCCTTTGTCAAAGTTATATATGGTTAAAATATAAAGATAAAATGAGACTATATATACTTCCTTTTACCTGCCTTTGGAATCTCTCATGTTATGTGGATTCCATCTATGTATGTAATTAAACTTTTTTTTCCTCTTATTAATTTCTTTCATATAAATTTAGTTATTAGATCTGCCAACATGTACTAGGGTTATTACCTATTGTTTTTACTTCATGATGATATTGAGGTTAGTATGAATTATGTGGTATTTATGTAATTAGTGTTGGGTACTTCAAACAGATAAGATCTATTAGTATAGAAGCTATTCAAAGTGCCATGGAACACAAGACGCTTAAGTGCTCAGACTTCATTTAGTAAGCACATAATGTGCTATAAGAACACTGAATTGATATTTGAATGAAAGAATGGATATAAATTTAGCAAAACTAGAAAGGTTGAAAAACTTTCTGAATGGAGGGGCTATTATTTATAAATTTTAGACATATAATGAAGTATGCAACATTTCTTAAAATTGAGCTTTAGAATGAATACTCATTTTATCAATTAAATTATTGGAGACATCTTTGTTTTCCTTGTAACATTTAAAATAATTTTACAGTAAATTATTTATGCAATAAATAAAATGAATGGGTGCACATATGCCAAATATAAATATTTAAAACCATCTTTTACTTTTTAGCTTCTCTAGGGCATCTTTGACATCCTTGTTCCGAAGGCTAGAGATCAGAGGATTTAACATGGGAACCACAAGGGTGTAAAACAACGAGGTGATTTTGTCTTGATCTAGAGTGTGGGAAGAACTGGGCCTGAAATATATGAAGAATATAGTTCCCTGGAAAATTGCCACAGCTGTTAGATGGGAGGTGCAGGTTGAGAAAGCTTTGAGCTTCCCTTCTGTAGAGTGGATCTTCAAGACTGCTAGAATGATATAACAATAAGAAACAAGGACTCCTGAAATGGAACTTAATTCAATAAAACCAAAAACAATGAATAATGCCAGCTCATTGACCCGTGTATCAGAACAGGAGAGAAGGTAAAGTGGGGATAAGTCACAGAAGAAATGGTTAATCTCATTTGACCCACAAAAGCATAAGCGGAACGCTAGTGTCGTGTGTATCAAAGCATCTGTCATCCCCAGCATGTAAACCCCCGCCATGAGCAGTGAGCGCAGCCTGCTGGACATGCTGACCGCATAGAGCAAGGGGCTGCTGATGGCCTTGTACCGGTCATAGGCCATCACTGCCAGCAGGAGACACTCAGAATCGGCAAAGATACAGAAGACCAAGAACTGTAGCACGCAGCCATAGAAGGGGATTGATTTGTTTTTGGCTAAAATGTCTATCAACATCTTGGGACCAATTGCTGTTGAATAGCAGAGGTCACAGAAAGAGAAATGGCTGAGGAAAAAGTACATGGGCGTGTGCAGCTGCGGATCTAACCTAATTAAAATAATCATTCCAAGATTTGCCAGAAAGTTAATGAGATAAACAAGGAAAAACAGGATAAATAGGGCTACTTTAATCCCAGGGTTATCAGTAATTCCCAAAAGTATGAATTCAGTTAAGGATGAGCAATTTCCTCTTTCCATTCTTCTATGTTCGTCTCTAAATTCTTGAGGAAATGATTGAGAAAAAGATACAGACACGTGTACCACTTCTGGATGTTTATAGTATATCTGCAAGGAAGAACACAATTTATTTCTGCAATTTTCATTTTGTACTCAGAAAATGAGTTGGTCAATAGTCACTCTTTAAAGAGGCATTGCTATCTACCTGATAATAATATAAATATCTGAGATAGGCAGTTGAGAAATTTGTTCTAAATCTACATGTTGTTCCCAAGGTATGTTACAATCTACAAACTAATTACTCTGAGCGTAACCTTTCTTATTTCAATAAGAATATTTGGATGAATTAATGTCTCACTACATCTTCAAAACAACGTGAAAAAAACAACAATGTTAGAAACACCAGGCTATAAGAGCGACTCGTATTTCCTATGCTTGAAAAATTTCCATGCATGCAAAAAGTGTTTACAATTTTTATGTCACTCAAAGAACAATTTAGAACATTTATGTATTAGTATTAGAATAAATGATTACAACACACACTAACAACAATGAAAAGACTAAAAGGAAATGTAAACAGCAGAATTTAAAGCATATTGCTGTATCTCTTTGGGTTTTGAATGGACTTTTATAGCATCCAAGTGGAAACAGGTTTAGTGACAATAAATGCTTCTGAGATACATAGGTTTCTCTGTCTAGTGTGTATATCCTCTGTGCCTTGTTAGAATGTCTATTAAATGTCTCTAATGCTAAGAAGTAATGCTAATAACCCTAATGCTAATAAGTACAAGCAGATTCTCTCAGTTCTGAGAAGAAAATATTATTTATGGGCATTACATTATATAATTTATGTAACTGAGTATGCAGGCATAAAATGTTTTACTTACAAATTTATTTTCCCCAAACAGTAGCTATTTGTTCTAGAATACTGAAATCATTACCTGGAAACCTTAGCTGAGATGAGCAGCTCTTAGGTAGCTGAATAAGTAGATAGGCTTTTATTTTACCAGGCACCCTGGGACTTAAACCCCTGTGCTAGTATGTCTAGCTTTTGACAATATGCAAACACATCATTAAATTTATTTCTGCTTCTGTGTATCCCCCTGTGAATTCAGAAACAACTTAGCAAAGTTGTTTTTATGCTTTTATGAACTTTTATGCTTCAATATTGTCACAAAATTAATCTATGGTATGAAGAAAACTGCACAAGCTATGTAAGGTGTTCCCCACGGTTACCCTCTATCTGCTCAAAAAGACAACTTGAGAGATGTGAGTTGAATTTTATTTGAGGCAAAATGAGGACTGCAGCCTGGGAGACAGCATCTCAGGTAGCTCTGAGAGATTTCTCCAAAGAGGCACTGGGAGAAGGTCAATATATGAAATTTTGATGAAGGGAGAGTTCTATGCAATCAAGTGCTTATTTCACAAAAGGTTTCCTGCTGGTTACAAGGAGCTAATGTCACCATGAAGGGATTTAGCTATTTGTCTAGATATGAAGGGACACAAGGATTTGGGTCATAAAGTCAGTTCCTGAAAATATCTAACTATCTAAGCACCTGCTCCACAGCTTCCCTGGGGCTCAGAGTGCCTCGCTGTCCACCCTGAACTCTCCTCGGGGGTGTTGGTGGTCAGCAGCAGCTGCAGTGGCCCAGGTGCAGTCTCCACACCGGCAGAGGGCAAATGCCCTTGTTGGTCAGTGTTGGCAAAGATTTTGGCAAAATTTGTAGTTGACACCTCCATCGATATTCTCCTTCTCTAGCTAGAGGAAATCTAACAAAAATCAAATATATCCCTCTTTTCCAAATTATTTGGATTGTTCACTGTGTTTTTGAAGCATCTTCCTTAACTACCTTATGTGGGGATATTGCTACACTTTGAGCATATTTATTTATCTATATTATTATTAATAATAATTATTTTATTTTAATATTTTAAAATATTAAATATTTCTAAATATTTTAATATTTTAATATTTTAAATTAATTTTTAATTAAATTTAAATTTAATTTAATTAATTTAAATATTTTAATTGTTATGTAATAATTATTATTAATAATCATATTATTAATGTGATCTTAGATCATATTATTCATTTATCTATATACATACAGATATGTATATCTATACACATGCATACTATAAAATTCACTCTTTTCATATAAACAGTTCTTTGGGTTTAAATACATTTTCAAGCTTGCTCACCCATCACCATGTCTCCTTCTGGAACATTTGCATCAGTGAGACACTCAGACTACCTACCTCTTCTTCCCTTCCCCAGCTCTGGCAACCACTCATCCGCTCTCTGAGTGTAAGTAATTGCATGTTCTGGCCATTTCACATAAAAAGAATCATGAAATATTGTGTGTCTATGTGTGACTGTCTCCTGTCAGGTTTCTTTCCTTCACTTAAATGTCTTTAAGGGTAAGTCACGTTGCTGAATACACTGGAATTTTGTTTCATTAAATGGCACAACACATTGCATTTTATAGATACAACACATTTTATTGATCCATTCTTCAGACGGATGCATGTTGACTTGTCTCTACTCTTTATCTATTATGAATAATGATGTTTTAACATTTATGTCAACATTGCCTTTCAAGGCAGCCTTCAAAACCAAATATCAGTTTATTCCCATCCTTCAATCTTATACTGATAGCTTACAGCAAACAACGTCGGATTTCTGATCTCCAAAGAAGATTTAGCTTCAGGACCAGGGACCAGTCTTGATCACGCAGAGCTTTCGTGTGGCAGAAGCTTTATTACAGAGAAAAAAGACAGAGAAAGCTCTGACATAGGCTTCAGAAGGGGGAGGAGAGTGTCCCACTCACTAGTCTTATCAAGCCCTTATATGATTTCACCAAACCCGTTCCCCCAGCATACATCTTAAATTAACAAGATTGATTAAAATTAGCAATGGAAAGGTCTTACCAGACCCACTCCCACAACATAGGTTTTAAAACAGCAAGATTAGTCAGAAGATTCTTGTTAAGAAGGAGAAATATGTCCTTAAGCAAGACGCATTGTTCTTACAAAATCATTTGTTACAGAGCTTAAAAGGGAAAACACACCTTTGAGCAAGATGAGTTGTTTTGTGTAATCATTCAGTCAGTTCAGTTCAGCCACTCAGTTGTGTCCGACTCTTTGCGACCCCATGAATCGCAACACGCCAGGCCTCTCTGTCGATCACCAACCCCCGGAGTTCACTCAAACTCATGTCCATCAAATCGGTGATGCCATCCAGCCATCTCATCCTCTGTCGTCCCCTTCTCCTCCTGCCCCCAATCCTTCCCAGCATCACGGTCTTTTCCAATGAGTCAACTCTTCGCATGAGGTGGCCAAAGTACTGGAGTTTCAGCTTCAGCAACAGTCCCTCCAATGAACACCCAGAACTTATCTCCTTCAGGATGGACTGGTTGGATCTCCTTGCAGTCCAAGGGACTCTCAAGAGTCTTCTCCAACACCACAGTTCAAAAGCATCAATTCTTCTGCACTCAGCTTTCTTCACAGTCCAAATCTCACATCCATACATGACCACTGGAAAAACCATAGCCTTGACTAGATGGACCTTTGTTTGCAAAGTAATGTCTCTGCTTTTTAATATGCTATCTAGGTTGGTCATAACTTTCCTTCCAAGTAGTAAGGGGCTAATTTCATAGCTGCAATCACCATCTGCAATGATTTTGGAGCCCCCCCAAAATAAACTTTGACACTGTTTCCACTGTTTCTCCATTTATTTCCCATGAGGTGATGAGGCCAGATGCCATGATCTTAGTTTTCTGAATGTTGAGGTTTAAGCCAACTTTTTCACTCTCCTCTTTCACTTTCATCCAGAGGCTTTATAGTTTCTCTTCACTTTCTGCCATGTGGGTGGTGTCATCTGCATATCTGAGGTTATTGATGTTTCTCACTGCAATAGTGATTCCAGTTTGTGCTTCATCCAGCCCAGTGTTCTTATGATGTACTCTGCATATAAGTTAAATAAGCAGGGTGACAATATACAGCCTTGACATACTCCTTTTCCTATTTGGAACCAGTCTGTTGTTCCATGTCCAGTTCTAACTCTTGTTAGAGTTAGAACCTGCATATAGGTTTCTCAAGAGGTGGTCTGATATTCCTATCTCTTTCAGAATTTTCCACATATTATTGTGATCTGCACAGTCAAAGGCTTTGGCATAGTGAATAAAGCATAAATATATGTTTTTCTGGAACTCTCTTGCTTTCCTGATGATCCAGTGGATGTTGGCAAGTTGCCAGCTTGAACATCTGGAAGTTCACAGTTCATGTATTGCTGAAGCCTGGCTTGGAGAATTTTGACCATTGCTCTACTAGCATGTGAGATGAGTGCAATTGTCTGATAGTTTGAGCATTCTTTGTCATTGCCTTTCTTTGGGATTGGAATGAAAACTGACCTTTTCCAGTCCTGTGGCCACTGCTGAGTTTTCCAAATTTGCTGGCATATTGAGTGCAGCACTTTCACAGCATCATATTTTGGGATTTGAAATAGCTCAACTGCATCACCTCCACTAGCTTTGTTCATAGTGATGGTTTCTAAGGCCCACTTGACTTCACATTCCAGGACATCTGGCTCTAGGTGAGTGATCACACCATATGGATTGTCTGGGTCATGAAGATCTTTTTTATACAGTTCTATGTATTCTTGCCACCTCTTCTTAACATCTTCTGCTTCTGTTAGGTTCATACCATTTCTGTCCTTTATTGAATCCCATCTTTACATGGAATATTCCCTTGGTATCTCTAAGTTTCTTGAAGAGATCTCTAGTCTTTCCCATTCTGTTGTTTTCCTCTATTTCTTTGCATTGATCGCTGAGGAAGGCTTTTTTATCTCTCCTTGCCATTCTTTGGAACTCTGGTTTCAAATGAGAATATCTTTCCTTTTCTTCTTTGCTTTTTGCTTCTCTTCTTTTCACAGCTGTTTGTAAGGCCTCCTCAGACAGCCATTTTGCCTTTCTGCATTTCTTTTCCATGGGGATGAACTTGATCCCTGTGTCCTATACAATGTCATGAACCTCTGTCCATAGTTCATCAGGCACTCTGTCTACTAGATCTAGTCCCTTAAATCTATTTCTCACTTCCACTGTATAGTCATAAGGGATTTGATTTAGGTCATACCTGAATGGTCTAGTGGTTTTTCCTACTTTTCTCAATTTAAGTCTGAATTTGGCAAAAAGGAGTTCATGATCTGAGCCACAGTCAGCTCCTGGTCTTCTTTTTGCTGACTGTGTAGAGCTTCTCCATCTTTGGCTGCAAAGAATATAATCAATCTGATTTCCTTGTTGGCCATCTGGTTATGTCCATGTCTATTGTTTTCTTGGGTTGTTGGAAGAGGGTGGTTGCTATGACCAGTGCGTTGTCTTTGCAAAACTCCATTAGCCTTTCTTTGCTCTGCTTCATTCTGTACTCCAAGGCCAAATTTGCCTGTTACTCCAGGTGTTTCGCTGACTTCCTACTTTTGCATTCCAGTCCCCTACAATGACAAGGATATCTTAGCTCTGGGATTAAAGAAAATATGTGACTAAGACAAAGCCCCAAACTCCTTATCAACCTATTTAAGAATTAACTCTCTCAATATCATCCAAGAACATTTAATTGAATCTGTGACTTCATAACATTCTCTCCTCTGTATGCTCTTTCTTGAATTATGTTATTCCATAAAAATATGTCTACTGTACTTAAGTTTTTAGGAAAAAGTTCTGTGCTTATTATCTCTATTTTCTAAAATTGTTAATAGAGGACTTGCAGAGTTAACTGCTTTCTCGACATTTATTGCTAAGTATTTCTGTCTGTTAAAGTGTATAATAATGTACAAAGGATAGAAACATACTAGATTTGGGATTTTCCTTACTTACATTGTTCATACATTCAAGGATGATTCACTTAAAAATTTTTGGTGGGTTTAATGATTTTCTAAGTAGGTTTAATTTTTGCTTTCTTAAATAATTTGTCTGATATTATCCATACTAGATTTGCATAATTAGAAATATTGGAAATTTCTTTTTTCTATTGAAGTGTAGTTGGAATACAATATTATATTAGTTTTAGGTGTATAGCTTAGTGATTCCATATTTTATATTCTCCACATATAGTTATAAAATATAGCCTATATTATCTGTTTGTACATCATATCTTGTATCTTCTTAATTTTATATCTAATAGTTTGGTTACCAGCGGGGGGGGGGGGGCATGAGAGAGAGGCAGGATTTGTGAGTAAATCAGGGGTAGGGGTACATCATCTTGGTAACTGTCATGAGTGATTATAGAGCCCCACCCATCTTTCACCTGAATATTTCATGGTGACCTCAGTCAACATGAAGAAGAAAACCAATACCAAAGAATGGATCAATGGTCATCATTTTAAGTCATGTAATTTTGAAGAAGTGTTTATGTAGCAAAAGATAACTAGAACAGTCAGAGTAAATACATCAGAGAAAAACATTTCCATAAAATAAAAAGTGTCTGAAAACCATTTATTCATATATATGACACAGAACATGTATCCAAAATATATGAAGTTTTTTTGTTGATAGTAAAAACAACAACAAAAATGAGCAAAATACTGAACAGACACTCTCACCATAAAGATATATAAACAGCAAGTTGAAACACAACAGCTTTCTCAGAATCACTAGTTACTAAGGCAATGACAACAAAGCCACAGTAAGATAATATAACACAAACGTTAAATGAACTGAAATTAAATACTGATCATAATTAATCTCTGCTTCATCTGATTTCTCATTGAGAAATTAACAGCAACACAGGCTTTCTTATTAGTTTTGATATTTTTCTCAGTTTGTTCTTTTACTTATTTCTATAAATCTGGGAAATTTATTTTGCTAAAATGTATATAAATACTACATATTTTATATTGGAAAAGTGATCCATAACAACAATTTTTGATGCCTTTTATATGTCACTGTCATTCTTGGTTCTCAGGATTCCAATATTACCTGTACTCCTTTGGAGATATTTTTGAGGCAAAGCTTAAACCACAACTAATTTTTAATAGTTCCCCACTAAAATCCAGAAGATGATGAGCTTGTTTCAAAAGAATTTTACTATCACTATTTGCTTCTCTATTACACATACGGTGTATGTAGAATTGTCCTTGATCACCTAATTCTATTCCTATCCTTTCTATTTTCTCCCTCAGTTACTTTCATTTCTCTCTCTCTCTCTTTTTTTTTTAATTTATTTATTTTAGTTGGAGGCTAATTACTTTACAATATTGTACTGGTTTTTGCCATACATTGACATGAATCAGCCATGGGTATACATGTGTTCCACATCCTGAATCCCCCTCCCACCTCCCTCCCCATCCCATCCCTCAGGGTCATCCCAGTGCACCAGCCCTGAGCACCTGTCTCATGCATTGAACCTGGACTGGCGTTTTATTTCACATATGATAATATACACGTTTCAGTGCTATTCTCTCAGATCACCCCAACCTCGCCTTTTCCCAAAGAGTCTAAAAGACTATTCTATACATCTGTGTCTCTTTTTCTGTCTCACATATAGGGTTGTCATTACCATCTTTCTAAATTCCATATATACGTGCTAGTATACTATATTGGTGTTTTTCATTCTGGCTTACTTCATCTGTAAAATGGGTTCCAGTTTCACCCACCTCATTGGAATTGATTCAAATGTTTTCTTTTTAATGGCTGAGTAATATTTCATTGTGTATATGTACCACAGCTTCCTTATCCATTCATCTGCTGATGGGCATCTAGGTTGCTTCCATGTCCTGGCTATTATAAACAGTGCTGCGATGAACATTGGGGTGCACGTGTCTCTTTCAGATCTGGTTTCCTCAGTGTGTATGCCCAAAAGTGGGATTGCTGGGTCATATGGCAGTTCTATTTCCAGTTATTTAAGAAATCTCCACACTGTTCTCCATAGTGGCCATACTAGTTTGCATTCCCACCAACAGTGTAAGAGGGTTCCCTTTTCTCCACACCCTCTCCAGCATTTATTGCTTGTAGACTTTTGGATAGCAGCCATCCTGACTGCCGTGTAATGGTACCTCACTGTGGTTTTGATTTGCATTTCTCTGATAATGAGTGATGCTGAGCATCTTTTCATGTGTTTGTTAGCCATCTGTATGTCTTCTTTGGAGAAGTGTCTGTTTAGTTCTTTGGCCCATTTTTTTAAAATTTTTATTCTTGCATGCTGCCATTCATGGGTCGCAAAGAGTCAGACAACTGAGCGACTGAGCTGAACTGAGCTGTGATAATATTGCTTATCTAATCTATATCAAGTGTCAGTGTACCTGACTCATGTTGTTTTATTGGAGATGGGACATACCATTTATTCATATATTATGGACAGCTGCTTTTGTGACACAGGGCAAAACTGTGCAGTTATGACCAAAATTTATGGCCTAAAACCCTAAAATATACACTATTAAATAGCTCAGGGCTTCGCAGTTGGTGCTAGTGGTAAAGAACCCAACTGCCAGTGCAGGAGACATAAGAGGCACAGGTTTGGTCCCTGGGCTGGAAAGATTCCCTGAAGGAGGTCAAGGTAACCCACTCCAGTATTCTTGCCTGGAGGATCCAAGGACAGAGGAGCCTGGTGGGTTACAGTCCATGGAATCACAGAGTCAGACACAACTGAAGCCGCTTAGCATGCACAGAAATACTTCAAAGAAAAGTTTGTCAAGTCATGATCTAATGTGTTGAAAGAAATTTGAACTGGTGCCATTTTTACATAATTTCAAATAACCCAATGGTGAATATTTCTGTACATGTATTTCAGTGGCGTATTCATTCTTCACTCTTGGGCATAATTCTAGGAGAGGTATGTTGGGGTTCTAGCACATTTATGTCCAGCTCTAGTATGAATAGACTCTGCCATGGTGTTTACTAAGTGCAATGGCAATTCTCAGTCCACTGTCAATGTGTAAAAGCCACGGCTGACTCACATCCTCCCCAGACACTGCGCTTGTTCACACTTGGCCATTTGGTCGGTCAGTTCAGTCACTCAGTCGTGTCCAACCCTTTGCGACCCCATGGACTGCAGCACGCCAGGCTTCCCTGTCCATCACCAGCTCCCAGAGCTTACCCAGACTCATGTCCATGAAATTGAGGATGCCATCCAAACATCTCATCCTCTGTCATCCCCTTTTCTTCCTGTCTTCGGTCCTTCACAGCATCAGAGTCTTTTCCAATGGGTCAGCTCTTCACATCAGGTGGTCAAAGTATTGGAGTTTCAGCTTCAGCTCAGGCCTTCCAATAAATATTCAGGACTGACTTCTTCTAGGATTGACTGATTTGCTCTCCTTGCATACTACGATTTCTAACATTTTATTTACTTCAGTGCCAGATAGGTGGATATCCACTTTTGTGATGAGTCTATGAGTTTCTGAATCTGAATAACAGAACAGACAAAAGGGTCACCTTTGAAAATGTTTGCCCTTCTGAGACTTATACTACTTAAACGGCTTCATGTCACCACTGCTTTAGGTTAAACAGTTTACATGTTTCAAACAATTTCTTGTTTGAATATGAAGTGATTATTTTTTTCTTTTTTTCTTTTTTTGCAATTTTCAAGCCCTTTCCAGTACTTGGGGTGAATTTACACAGAAGTAGAGTCATATTTTATAGGGACAGATTGTACCAGCTGGAAAGGACCTTAGAAGTAATCTAGCTGAAGCCTCTATTTAACTTCAGGGAACCTGAGGGATAGAAAGGAAGAGTGATGTGTTAAATTTAGAGTGGACTTGCTGTCTGGTCCATAGCATGTTTGTAACTAAAGAGAGATGTCCAGGGAGGTTAAACTTTGCTGCCTCTGGCTATAACACAGAACCTCCTACTTCCTGGTGTACTGAACATTATTACTGCATGATTTATAATGAATATACTTGTTCAACCCTTAACTAGTATGCCACTATCTGTCTTCTATGTTGGACATTTACCCAAATCTAACATTGTTTTTGCCATATTTATATTTCATTATTTCAGTGGCAAGGATGAAGGATGAGGTCAAGACATATGACTAAGATAGTAACACATGACATACTCCTTGATAAATTGCATTTGGACAATGGTATTTACCATCACACATCACACTGGTTGTGTGAGAAGAATGTGGTGTTGAAAGATTAAATGGGAATAGAATAAAGACTATTGAGATAGTGTTAATATATTATATTAGTAAACCAATAATTAACGGCAAAACACTGAAACCATGGGCTTCCCTTGTGGCTCAGCTGGTAAAGAATTCGCCTGCAATACGGGAGACCTGGCTTTGATCCCTGGGTTAGGAAGATCCCTTGGAGAAGGGAAATGCTACCCACTCCAGGATTCTGGCATGGAGAATTCCATAGACTTAGTCCATGAGGTGGCAAAGAGTCAGACATGACTGAGCGTCTTTCACTCACTCATTGACACCATATTTTGTCTGACTTTAATATATTCCAGCCAATGTTTTCTGCCATGTTACTCCTCATAAGCAAACAGTTCAAAAGAAGTTTGAGTAAATTAATAAAGTATACCAGAAATAGAAACCTATAAACCTTTTATATTATAGAATAGATATCTTACAGTGTTTTCACCATGAGAACTCTTCTTAGCATGCCATAATGTTTTACAAATACCACTATGAGTAATAAAGAAATTTCATAGGCTTTATTTTTTTACTCTGTAAAATTTTTACATAAGGACATTTTACAATGGTAGCTGGGAAATTTAAGACCATTTACAAGCTTTTAACTTTACGATTTTAATGTGTAAATAAGAGTGTTCTTCAAAAAAAAAAAAGAATGTTCTTCAGTAGTTTATGATATTTCAAATATATGATTGGATTGCAGCCTAGCTTTCTCAGCAAACTGATTCAGTGTTTTAGCCTTTAGGAAGCCATATCAAAGTCAGATATAATAGTAAAATATCAAGAAGTTATAGCTTCTTACTTGTAGTGCAATTAACAAATATATATATCTTTATAAGAGTATTATCTCAGTGTCCACAACAATTTTATGCACCATCCAAAAAACTGTTGTGTATATACATACAATATGTATACACTGTTGTGAGATATGTGTCTATGTGTGTATGTGTGTTAAGGTATTTAACAAATTTTTAGTTAATTTTGGGTTATTGAGATATAAGTAATAGTCAAAAAATGTTGCCTACTATTTTTAGATAAATTCATATTTATTTATTTTATATCCCAGGCAAAATTCAGTGCTTGGTTAACAAGGATGGAATGCTCAGTTCTTTAGCAAAGAATGCTCACAAACAGGGTGATATAAAGCAACACCTTAAAGGTGATTGTAAACCATAGAGAGGGGGGCATTTAAGCAGGGTTGACAGTGAGGAGGAAGGAAAGAAAATTGTCTTGGAAGAAGTGCAGAAGAATTGATAGATGATAACAACAGCACTATATTGTACTTTAACAAGTAGACAGCTCTTCTGTATATCTTTATAATCTAATCTTTAGATATCTTATTTTTATCTAACTTTCTTCAAATGTAATTGGCTAATTCCATGTGTAATTATAAGTACACAATGTGATATATGTATACATTGTGAAATGATTACCGCAATAAGGTTGATTAACACATTCTTTGCCTCACAGTGTTCCCATTTTGAGTGTGTGTATAGTGAGGGGGGTTAATAGCTACATTTTTTTCTGCAAATTTCTCAAGTTTTCATTATTGTTAACTAGAGTCACCATATACATTTAGATTCCCCTAAATTATTCTTCAAATAACAAAGTTTGTACAGTTTTACCAATATCACCAATTTCTCCTAACTTTCGGGCCCTAGCAACATTCAACTCATTCTGTTTGTATGAATTTCATCTTTTTTTTTTTTTTTTTTTGACTGTAGCACTCAGCTTGCCAGGATCTTAGTTCCCTGATCAGGGATCAGATTGGACCCAGTTAGTGAAAGCATTGAGTTCTAATCACTGGGCTGCCAGGGAATTTCTGAATTTGACTTTTTAGATTCTACATATGTGTGAGATCATATAGTACTTGTCTGCCTCTGTATTAATATTTCACGTAGCACATGGCCTCACAGTTCTTCCATGTTGTAGCAAACATGACTTCTAAAAGACATGGACGTATACACTTCATTTCAGTTTTGTTCAGTTGCTCAGTTGTGTCCAACTCTTTGTGACCCCATGGACTGCAGCACGCCAGGCCTCCCTGTCCATCACCACTGCCCGAAGTTTACTTAAACTCAAGTGCATTGAGTTGGTGAGGCCACTTCAAGATCTGAATAACTGTCAGATCCCCTGACTACAACCTTTTCATTTCCCAGATTGAACCTTTTTAAAATTTGACTGAATATCTCTATCCAAAGTAGCTTTCCTTTTTGACTAGTTTTAGATATTTTTGTTTTGAAATTATAGCCCTTTATGTTTTATTTTGTGATGAATTTGAGGCCAATTATGAATTACTTGACTGTTTTTTAAATTTGTTTTTAGTACTAACTTCAGTAGTGCATAAACTATAAGATCTACAATAATATAAAAAGGCTACAGGCTCAAAGATCACTGAGTAAATGCACAATAAATCTTAGTGTAATTGAAAACAATACTTGAATTAAACAATGAACAAAAATTACTACAATGGAAAAGACAGAAAAGTTTTTCACATAGACAAAGTGCCATATATATATATACATACATATATATATATATGTACATATATACACACACATATATATACACACATACATATAATAAGTAAATATATATTACATTCATATATATGTATGTATATGTATGTATATATATATGTATTATAGATACACATACACATATATAAATCCTTAAAGCATTATGAAACATAGCATGTGTGGGAGAAACAAAATTAGGATTTAATACAAATATCACTTTAAGAATTTGAGAAATTATTCTCATGTATCTTATCTTTTAATTCTAGTAAATCAACAATCAATATATTATATGAATGCATATGTGTACACAAATGCCTAATACAAATAACTAAAACCATTTATTTTTCAATTTTTCCAGGGCCTGTTTTACATCTTTGTTCCTTAGGCTGTAAATCAGAGGATTTAACATGGGAATCACAAGAGTGTAAAACAATGAGGTCATTTTGTCTTCATCTAGAGAGTATGAAGAACTCGGCCTGAAATACATAAATAGCAGAGTTCCCTGGAAAATTGCCACAGCAGTTAGGTGGGAGGTACAGGTGGAGAAAGCTTTGAACCTCCCTTCAGCAGAGTGGATCTTCAAGACTGATAAGATAATATAACAATAAGAGACAAGGACTCCTGAAATGGAGCTTAATTCAATAAAGCCAAAAATCATGAATATCACTAACTCATTGACCTGTGTGTCTGAGCAAGATATCAACAGCAGAGGAGGAACATCACATAAAAAGTGGTTAATCTCATTTGACCCACAGAAGCATAAGCGGAATGCTAATGTCGTGTTTATCAAACCATCTATCATTCCCACCAGGTAAACTCCAGCCATAAGCAGGGAGCACAGCCTGCTGGACATGCTGACCGCATAGAGCAAGGGGCTGCTGACGGCCTTGTACCGGTCATAGGCCATCACCGCCAGCAGGAGACACTCAGAATCTACAAAGGTACAGAGAACCAAGAATTGCAGAGCACAGCCATAGGAGGGGATTGATTTGATTTTGGCAAATAGGTCCACGAGCATCTTAGGGCCGATGGCTGTGGAATAGCAGAGGTCACAGAAGGAGAGGTGGCTGAGGAAAAAGTACATGGGTGTGTGCAGCTGGGGATCCATCCTAATCAGGGTTATCATTCCGAGATTTGCCAGAAGGTTGATGAGGTAAACAAGGAGAAACATTGTAAATAGGATCACTTTGCTCTCAGTGTTGTCAGTAATTCCCAAGAAAATGAATTCAGTCAAGGAGGAGCAATTCTCTCTTTCCATTCTCCTTAGATCTTGTGTAAACTTTTGAGAAAGTTATCAAGAAAATCACACATGCATGTTTAATGCTTCTGCACATCTAAAAAAAAAATCATAAGGCAGAGCAATATTTTCCTTGTCTTTTTATACTTAGAAAATAATCCAGTCTTGTACCTACTCTTTAAAGAGGCATAACTGTCTATTCTGCAAAAATAAAAGGCATATGAGGAAGACGTTTGAGAATGTTTCAAGTCAATCTAGATGCCATTCATGAGGTTGCTACTTTTAAAATCTCTTCTCTGACCCTTATTTTTCTTATATCAGAGAGTAGAGCTGGTTGATATTACCTTTCTTCAATTCTTTAAAAATCACATGGAAGAGACACCAGTATTAGCAAGACCAGATTCTAAGACTTCAGACTGCGCTTTTGCTTTGTTTAAAAATATTCACTTGAATACAAAAGAAAAAAAAAAGATTACTAGTTTTTGTCTCTCCAAGCAACATGATTAGTTTAAGAATGTTCTTCTTAGTTCCAGAAACAGTGAGTTCATCACTGACTAGTAATAATAAAAATCATTATGTTACTGGTTTTAGCTTATCTTCTGCTTAGCAGTTGGGGAGACATGAAATACGTTATTACTGACCTGCTTTCTAGAAGTTTGCTATTGCTTTCCCACAATGCTCATTACCTCTTTGTGGAGAGGTTACTGTCTAGGATGACTCTTGACCAGTGGATGAAAAGAGCTGAAAGGAAGTGAAAACAACAGAATGTACCACATATATTTGCATCACTTTAGATTTTAAATGACTCTCAATTTAATTGAATGTAAATTAGATGAGGGACAATAAATGCTTCTAAAATGCAAAGACCTTGCTCTCTCTGTTGTATTTATGTGTATGCCTGTGTATATATGTCAATATAAATGAAAACTGGATTTTTTCTTTAGACCTAAGTAAATACAGTATGTATTCTACATGGAGGTGGATTTGTACATACTTTTGTTTTTATTGTGGTATCTATGTTATAAAACAAAACACACCTTAATTTTTTTGTTTCTATAAAACAAAACACCTTAAATTCATGTACAGTCACTCAGTGAAAAAAGGAGCAAAGGCTTTTATGTGAACCAACAGAAAAATAAAATTACATTATGAATGTTAACAAGTTCAGACAGATGCTTCCAATATTGTGAAGAAATATTATTTCTGCCATTAAATGCAGATTTTAGTGAGTAGGTAGGCATAAAGTCCTTCATTTACAAACTTTTATTCCCCCCCAATTTAAATATTTTCTCTTACTTTTCTTAAGTTAGGATCTGGAAACGTACCTGGAAAGAGCAGGTCTTGGGTAGCTGAACAGTACTGAGCATTTGGTCTTTTATTTCACCAGGTATATTGGGACTTAAATCCCTGTGCTACGGTCCCTAGGCTTTAGTGTTATTCAAACACTTCATTAATTATATTTCTGCTTCCGTATATTCCCCTAGCAGGGGAAGACAAGGCTAGATAGCATCACTGACTCAATGGACGGTAATTTGCGCTAACTCTGGGAGACAGTGGAGGACAGAGGAGCCTTTGTGCTGCCATCCCTGAGTTTGCAAAGCGTCAGACAGGCTTTGAAACAGAACCACCACCACAACATTCCCCTGTGAATTCAGAAACAACTTAGCAGAAGCTGAGGGCTTGTGCTTCAATACTGTGTCCAACTTGCTCTATGGAAGGAAGGGTACTGCAAATGATTTGTATGGTGTGTGTCAGCTACCCGGAAACTATCTCCTCCTTCTCTAGTCAAAGAGGAAACTTATAGTGAAATTCTAAATGATCCCCTTTCATCCAACTCTTTGTGATTGTTCATTGTGGTTTTGAAATATTCTCCTTCACTACCTCATGTCGGAATATTGCACTTTGATCGTATTTTCTTTTATCTTGAAATACAATCCTATGTCATAAAATCATCCTTCTAATGTATACAGTTCTCTGATTTTTAGTGCACTTTCAAGTTTGCTCACTCATTACGCTACCTAGTTCCAGAACATCTTCATCAGTCCAAGAAGAAATCTACACCTACTAGCTCTCACTCTCCTTTCCTCCCTCTGGAGCCTGGCAATTGCTAATCTACTTTCTGATACCATGTGGTTTCCTATTATTGGCCTTGCCTGTAAAGAGAATCATGCAGTGTGTGTGTGAGAGAGTGTGTGTGAGTGTGTGTGTGTGAGTGTGAGTGTGTGTGTGAGTGTGTGTGTTTCCCGTCAGGTTTATTTTCTTTGGTAAAATATTTTCAAGTTCCATCCACGTTGTTACATGTGTTAGAATTTTGTTTCATTATGTGGCTGAATAGCATTTCATGTTGTGGGTATAATGCACTTTGGCGATCTATTTTTTAGAAGGATGAACACTGGCTTGTTTCTACTTTTCAGCTGATAGGAATAACAGCACTATAAACATCTTGTCAATCCCTTTCAAGACAGCCCTCACTACCAATATTAGCTTTTTCCCATTCTCCAACCACATATCATCCAAGGACATTTCACTGATTTTGTAACTTCATCACATTGTCTAAATAGTGCACTCTTTTCTGAATTATGTTTATTTTATTTATTTAAGATTTCTTTTTTACTACATTAAAGGCCATAGGAATAAAACCAATGGTTGTTTTGTATTTCCTAAACTACATGGTACTAGGATTTGTAAAGGTAGTGGTTTCTACATATTTATTGTTATGCATTTTTCACTATCAAATGAAGAACAGAGAACAATGACAAGGATAAAAACACACTTGCTTTGGGAATTTTTCTATGTATATAGATCATATGAGTGAAAATGTCTCATTTTAAAAATTGTGCACAGTGATGATTTTTTCTAAATCAACAGAGTTCTATTATTTTTCTTAAAATAATTTTACTATTATTTATATTAGTTTTATACAAAACTGGAAAAATATCTTGGACATTACACTTTTATGTCCTCCTTAAGTCCTTCCAAACAGACAGCAATGGAATTCTCCATACTCCAAAAACATGGTCTACCATCTTGGTATCTGGTGTGATACCTGGTGTGATACCCAAGGTCACAGAAAGTAAAATAATGTCTTAAGTAGATGGTTGTTTGTGGAACTCAAAGAGACAAAGAAAGATGTTCAACCAGGGCTGAGAATGAGGAAAAAGGAAGCAAAATTACCTCAGATGATATGACACAGTGTTGATAGCTGATAATGACAGCGCAATAATGTACTTTACCAAGGCTCTTCCCATTGCTCTTTGTAACCTAACTTTCAACGTCTTTTCTTCTTTTTTCCCTGATTTATTCAGATATAACTGTCAAATAGCATTTACATTCATTAGATATACAAGTGATGATTTTATATATGTATACGTTGCAAAATGATTACCACACTAAAATTGGTTAACACAGTCATCACCTCACATCGTCACCATTGTAGTGTGTGTGTAGTGAGAACATTTAAGACCTACTTTTGTAGCTAATTTCAAGTTTATAATAGGGTATGGTTAACTAGACTCACCATGTATATTAGATCCCCAGAACTTATTCATCAAATATAATAACAAAAAGCTTGCACACTTTGAACAGCATCACCCATTTCTCCCACCTTCCAACTCCTAGCAACAAATACTCTTCTTTCTGTTCCTATGAGTTCATTCTACCATTTTAGAGTCCACATCTACATGAGATCATACAGTACTAGTTTTTCTCTGACTGACATATTTTACTTAGATTAGCATCCTTGAGATTATCCCATGGTGCAGAAAGCATGACTTCTTTACTGCTAAGGACAGGGGATTCTCTACTTCAAGTCCTGTCCAATTGTCACATCCTCTGACTGCTATCTCTTCATCACCCAACATGGACCTTTCTTAGATCTGACACTGAATATCTTCATCCAAAGATGCTTTTACTTTAAACTAGTTTTAGATACTTTGCTTTTGGATTTACAGTACTCAGTTTTTTACTCCATGATGATTTTTATATGAATTTATTTATTTTACTTGGAGGCTAATTGCTTTACAATATTGTAGTGGTTTTGCCATACATTGACATAAATCCACCATGGGTGTACATGTGTTCCCCATCCACAATGATTTTAAGCCTAATTATAACTTACTTGACAGTTTAGTTCACTATTGTCTAATACTAGCACCAACTTAAATTCAACAATATAGAATCTAAAAAAAATGTACTATAATATATAAAGAATCTAAGTGGGAGAAGATTACTTAATACATGCATAATGTCTTCGTGAAATTGAAATAATGTTTGAATGGAAAATTCAAACATTAGCACAATTAGAAATATCAAAAGCTTTTTCAAAAATAACAAGTGCCATATAGAAACTCTGGCCACATACTAAGCATAACATGTGAGGGGAACTGCAATATCTCTTAACAGCAGGGTTTAATACAAATAATTATTCATTTAGAAATCTGAAAAAAAATGTGTTTCTCATTTATCATGCCATGTAATTTTCACTAAGCAATTACTATATGTGTGTAGTGATATGTACAGATATAAATAAAAATATTTAAAAATATAGTTTATTTTTCAATTTTTCTAGGGCCTCTTTTACATCTTTGTTCCTCAAACTATAAATCAGAGGGTTTAACATGGGAATCACAAGAGTGTAAAACAATGAGGTCATTTTGTCTTCATCTAGAGAGTATGAAGAACTCGGCCTGAAATACATAAAGAGCAGAGTTCCCTGGAAAATGGCCACAGCAGTTAGGTGGGAGGTACAGGTGGAGAAAGCTTTGAACCTCCCTTCAGCAGAGTGGATCTTCAAGACTGATAAGATAATATAACAATAAGAGACAAGGACTCCTGAAATGGAGCTTAATTCAATAAAGCCAAAAATCATGAATATCACTAACTCATTGACCTGTGTGTCTGAGCAAGATATCAACAGCAGAGGAGGAACATCACATAAAAAGTGGTTAATCTCATTTGACCCACAGAAGCATAAGCGGAATGCTAATGTCGTGTTTATCAAACCATCTATCATTCCCACCAGGTAAACTCCAGCCATAAGCAGGGAGCACAGCCTGCTGGACATGCTGACCGCATAGAGCAAGGGGCTGCTGACGGCCTTGTACCGGTCATAGGCCATCACCGCCAGCAGGAGACACTCAGAATCTACAAAGGTACAGAAGACCAAGAATTGCAGAGCACAGCCACAGAAAGAGATTGACTTGTTCTTGGCAAATAGGTCCACGAGCATCTTAGGGCCGACGGCTGTGGAATAGCAGAGGTCACAGAAGGAGAGGTGGCTGAGGAAAAAGTACATGGGTGTGTGCAGCTGGGGATCCATCCTAATCAGGGTTATCATTCCGAGATTTGCCAGAAGGTTGATGAGGTAAACAAGGAGAAACATTGTAAATAGGATCACTTTGCTCTCAGTGTTGTCAGTGATTCCCAAGAAAATGAACTCAGTCAAGGAGGAGCAATTCTCTCTACTCATTCTTCATTGTTCTTTTCTAAAGTTTCAGCAAGTGATCAAGAAAAGGACATGTTATGTGTAACACTTCTGCACATCTGCAAAATATCATAAGATAGATCATGATTTTTTCTATAATTATATTTTTATATTTATACAATAATTCATGATAGGTGAACATACCCTTGAAGAGGGATAGCTGTATACTAAGCAATAATAAAAATTATCTGGAATTGAACTTTGAGAAATAGTGATGTAAATTTAGATATCATTTATGAGGTATGCTACTTTCTACGAGCTCTTCTCTGAGCATTATTTTCCTTATCTCAGTGGGTAGATATTGGTAAATTTCACTCTCCTTATCTCTTCGAAATAATTTGTAAGAGACACCAGTGATTGAGAATCCAGGTTTAATACATGAGACTCAGCATTTTCTATGCTTGAATATATTCTCTTGGATACAAAAAATGATTAGAAAAGATAATTACAAAATTTATGTTTCTCAAAAACACATGATCAATTTAAGAGTCTTTAAGTTAGTTCCAGAAACAATGAGTATAACACTGACTAATGTTAATTAAAAAAAAAAATGGTACAGATTTTAGTTTATGTTGTGTTTAGTATTTGGAGGTACATGAATTAAGTATTATTTACCTTTTTGCTAGAGATTTGTAACTGCTTTCCCACAATGCTCATTATCTCTTTTTGTAGTAGTTGTAGTCAAGGGATGAATCTATTGGCCAGTGGAAGAAAAAAGTTAAAAGGAAGTAAAAGCAACAGAATGTATCATGTACATTTGCATCACTTTAGATTTTAAATCTCCTTTAATTTAATAAAATGTAAATGAAAAGAGTGACAATAAATACTTTTAAAATACATAGACTTCTATGTTATATGTATGTATTTGTGTGTGTGAATATGTATATATATATATATTTAATGTATCTGAGAATAGAATGTAAGTAATAGACTTTTTCCTTCAGTTCAGTTCAGTTCAGTCGCTCAGTCATATCAGACTTTTTCTAACCCCCAGAGCATATGTATGGTTCACGTGGAGATGAATTTGTACATGTTTTTAATTTTACTGTGGTACCTACACTATTTTTTCAATAAAACAATATATACCTTAAATTGTTTTATAACACTTACCAAATGATAAAAAGAGTAAAGGCTTTCCCATGAACCAAGGACAAAATGAAATAAATTAAAAGTAATTTTGTGTGGATAATAACAAGTTCAGACTCATTCAATTCTGAGAAGAAAATATTATTACTAACCATTAAATGCAGATTTTAGAGAATAGGCAGGCATAAAATATTTCATTTACAAAAACTTTGCTTTTCTCAAAAACTTAAGTATTTTCACCTATATTCTTTAAGTGAGGATCTAGAAACCTACCTGAGATGAGCAGGGCTTGAGTAGCTGAACAACAACCAGTGAATGTTACTCACTCAGCCGTGTCCAGCTCTCTGTGACCCCATGTGACCTTCCCTGGCTCCTCTGTCCACGGATATCTCCAGGCAAGAATGCTGGAGCGGTTTGACATTCCCTTCTCCCGGGGATCTTCCCCATCCAGGGATCAAACCTAGGTCTCTCGCACTGCAGGCAGACGCTTTGCCATCTGAACCACCAGGGAACAACAGGCCGATGGTCTTTTATTTTACCAGGTACATTGGGACTTAAATCCCAGTGCTACTGCCCTTGGGCTTTGATGTTATATAAACACTTCATTAATTATATTTCTGTTTCTCTACATTCCCTTGAGAGTTCAAAACAACTTAGCCCCAGCTTTTTTGTGCTTCACTGTTGTTACTAAATTGCTCTGTGTTAGGAAGAAAACTGCAAATTGTAGGACTGCTTGACAGTTACCCTGAAACTATTTCCTCCTTCTTTAGTAAAACAGGAAACCTAAAGAAACTCAAAAAAGATCCCTCCCTCCATCACTTCTAACTTCTTTGCATTATTCATTGTGTTTTTGAAACATTCTCCTTCATACCTCATTTAGGAGTATAACTACACTCTAACTGTATTTTCTCTTATATTGAAATATAATACTTATATTACATATGCCATAAAATTTACCCTTTTAATGTATATAGGTTTTTGTTTGTTTGTTTCAGTTTTATTTTGTTTTCAAGGCTTTTCAGTGTTTACCACTATCTACCTACAGAAGATTTTCATCAGTTCAGTAAGAAGCCTATACCTATTAGGTATTATTCCCTGTCCCTGCTGACTGCAGCCCCGGCAACCACTAATCTATATTCTGACTCTGTGCAGTTTCTTATTCTTAGTCTTGCATATAAACAGGATCATGTAATATGTATTGTATTTTTTCTTCTCTCAGACTTTTTTTCTTCAGTGAAATATTATCAAGGCTCATCCATGTTGTTCATGTGTCAGAATCAGAATTCTGTTTCATTGAAGGGCACGATAATATTTTATTTTATGGATATTACCTACTATATTGACCCATTGTTCAGCTGGATAAATGTTGGGTTGCTTCTGCTCTGTATCTGTCATGGGTGATGATGCTATATTATTGTCAGCACTAAATACTGGCAGCCATCACCACCAAACATTATCTTACACCTATTATCCAACCACATACCAAAGGGTATTTCTCTAACTTTATGTCTCCCTCACATTCTCTAAACAATGCACTTTTTTTCTGAGTTAAATTAATTTGTTTACGTAAGAATCTCTGTGCTAAATTTAAGGCCTCAGAAATTAGAGCAATGTTTATTTTGTATTTTCTAAACTTCATGGCATAAGGATTTGGAAAGGTGGTAATTTCTAAATATTTGCCATTAAGTATTTATGACTCCTAATGTAGAAAATAATGCACCATGCTCAGTTGCTCAGTCATGTCCAACTCTTTGCAACTCCCTTGGACCACAATCTGCCAGGCTCCTCTGTCCATGGAATTTTCCCTGCAAGAATACTGAAATTGGGTTGCCATTTCTTCCTCCAGTCAATCTTTCCAAACCTTGGATGGAACCTGTGTCTCTTGTGTCTCCTACATTGGCTGGCAGATTCTTTAGCATTGAGTCACCTGGGAAAATAATGTGAAAAATGGCAATATACCTGTTTTGAAAATTTTTCTACAGATATAGCTTAATTGTACAAAAATGTCTTAATGATCTGGATAACCATGATGGTGTCATCAAAAACTTAGAGCCAGACATCCTATAGTGTGAAGTCAAGTGGACCTTGGAAAGGACTACTATGAACAAAGCTAGTGGAGGGGATGGAATCCAGCTGAATTATTTCAAACTTTAAAAATGATGCTGTTAAAATGCTGCACTCAATATGCCAGCAAACTTGGATAACTCACACGTGGTCACAAGACTGGAAAAGGTCAGATTTCATTCCAACCTGAAAGAATGGCAATGACAAAGAATGCTCAGACTACCATGCAATTGCGCTCATTACACAAGCTTGCAAGGAAATGCTCAAAATCCTTTAAGCTAGGCTTCAACAGGTGGTAAAGCGTCTGCCTGCCATGTGGGAGACCCAGGTTCAATCCCTGGGTCAGGAAAATCCCCTGGAGAAGGAAATGACAATCCACTCTAGTGTTCTTACCTGGAAAATTCCATGGACAAAGGAGCCTGGTAGGCGACAGTCCGTGGAATCACAAAGAGTTGGACACGACTTAATGACTTCACTTTCATTTTCAACAGACATGAACTGAGAACTTCCAGATGTACAAGCTGGATTTAGAAAGGGCAGAGGAACCAGGAAGGGCAGAGGAATCAAATTGCCAACATCAGCTGGATCATAGAAAAAGCAAGAGAATTTCAGAAAAATATCTACTTCTGCTTTATTGACTATGCAAAAGCCTTTGACTGTGTGGATCACAATGAACTGTGGGAAATTCTCAAAAAGATTCAAATACCATATCACATTACCTGCCTCCTGATAAACCTATATGTAGTCAAGAAACAACAGTCAGAATCAGACTTGGAACAATGGTCTGGTTCAAAATTGGGAAAGGAGTACATCAAGGTTGTATATTGTCACCATGTTTATTTAACTTGTATATGCAGAGTACATCATCCTAAATTCCAGACTGGATGAAGCCCAACCTGGAATCAAGATTGCCTTGAGAAATACCAACAACCTCAGATATGCAGATGGTACCACCCTAATGGCAGAAATGAAGAGGAACTAAAGAATCTCTTGATGGAAATTAAGGAAACAATACCATTCACCATTGCAACAAAAAGAATAAAATACTTAGGAATATATCTACCTAAAGAAACAAAAGACTTATACATAGAAAACTATAAATCACTGATGAAAGAAATCAAAGAGGACACAAATAGATGGAGAAATATACCGTGTTCATGGATTGGAAGAATCAACATTGTCAAAATGGCCATACTACCCAAAGCAATCTACAGATTCAATGCAATCCCTATCAAGCTACCAATGGTATTTTTCACAGAACTAGAACAAATAATTTCACAATTTGTATGGAAATACAAAAAACCTCGAATAGCCAAAGTAATCTTGAGAAAGAAGAATGGAACTGGAGGAATCAACCTGCCTGACTTCAGACTATACTATAAAGCCATAGTCATCAAGACAGTATGGTATTGGCAGAAAGACAGACATATAGATCAATGGATCAGAATAGAAAGCCCAGAGATAAATCCACAAGCCTATGGTCACCTTATCTTCAACAAAGGAGGCAAGGATATACAATGGAAAAAAGATAGCCTCTTTAACAAGTGGTGCTGGGAAAATTGGTCAACCACTTGTAAAAGAATGAAACTAGAGCACTTTCTAACACCATACACAAAAATAAACTCAAAATGGATTAAAGATCTAAATGTAAGACCAGAAACTATAAAACTCCTAGAGGAGAGCATAGGCAAAACACTCTCCAACATAAATCACAGCAGGATCCTCTATGACCCACATCCCAGAATATTAGAAACAAAAGAAAAAATAAACAAATGGGACCTAATGAAACTTAAAAGCTTTTGCACAGCAAAGGAAACTATAAGCAAGGTGAAAAGACAGCCCTCAGATTAGGAGAAAATAATAGCAAATGAAGCAACAGACAAAGGATTAATCTCAAAAATATACAAGCAACTCCTCCAGCTCAACTCCAGAAAAATAAATGACCCAATCAAAAAATGGGCCAAAAAACTAAACAGACACTTCTCCAAGGAAGACATACAGATGGCTAAGAAACACATGAAAAGATGCTCAACATCACTCATTATCAGAGAAATGCAAATAAAAACCACAATGAGATACCATTACACGCCAGTCAGGATGGCTGCTATCCAAAAGTCTACAAGCAATAAATGCTGGAGAGGGTGTGGAGAAAAGGGAACCCTCTTACACTGTTGGTGAGAATGCAAACTAGTACAGCCGCTATGGAAAACAGTGTGGAGATTTCTTAAAAAACTGGAAATAGAACTGCCATATGACCCAGCAATCCCACTTCTGGGCATACACACTGAGGAAACCAGATCTGAAAGAGACACGTGCACCCCAATGTTCATCGCAGCACTGTTTATCATAGCCAGGACATGGAAGCAACCTAGATGCCCATCAGCAGACGAATGGATAAGGAAGCTGTGGTACATATACACCATGGAATATTACTCAACCATTAAAAAGAATTCATTTGAATCAGTTCTAATGAGATGGATGAAACTGGAGCCCATTATACAGAGTGAAGTAAGCCAGAAAGATAAAGACCATTACAATATACTAACACATATATATGGAATTTAGAAAGATGTTAATGATAACCCTATATGCAGAACAGAAAAAAAAAAAAAGCCACAGATTTATAGAACAGTCTTTTAGACTCTGTGGGAGAAGGCGAGGGTGGGATGGTTCAAGAGAACAGCATTGAAACATGTATATTATCTAGGGTGAAACAGATCACCAGCCCAGGTTGGATGCATGAGACAAGCGCTCGGACCTGGTGCACTGGGAGGACCTAGAGGGATCGGGTGGAGAGGGAGGTGGGAGGGGGGATCAGGATGGGGAACACATGTAAACCCATGGCTGTTTCATTTTAATGTATGACAAAATTCACTACAAATAAAAAAAATTAAAAAAAAAAAGAGTCAATTATAGTGAAAACATCACATGCAGCAGAGGAGCTGCTATTGAGGCTACCAAGTAATAAAGTTTACGGTGATTCATAATTAAAAAAAAAAAAAAGAATCTCTTGAAGGTGAAAGAAGAGAG
Source organism: Capreolus pygargus (assembly GCA_012922965.1). Classification (NCBI taxonomy): domain Eukaryota; kingdom Metazoa; phylum Chordata; class Mammalia; order Artiodactyla; family Cervidae; genus Capreolus; species Capreolus pygargus. The sequence goes on along the minus strand of SNSB01003815.1, from coordinate 194,660 downwards.
TGAAAACGATGACTTAAAACTCAACATTCAAAAAACAAAGATTATGGTATCTGGTCCCGTCACTTCATGGCAAATAGATGGGGAAAAAGTAGAAGCAATGATACATTTTATTTTTCTTGGGCTCCAAAATCACTATGGACATTGAAATTAAAAGATGCTTGCTCCTTGGAAGGAAAGCTATGACAAACCTAGAGAGTGTATTAAAAAGCAGAGATATCACTTTGCTGACAAAGAGCCAAACAGCTAAAGGTATGGTTTTCCTGGTAGTCGTGTAAGGTTGGAGAGTGGTACCATAAAGAAGACTGAGGGCTGAGGAATAGGTGCTTTCAAATTGTGGTGCTGCAGAAGACTGGGATCAAACCAGTCAATCCTGAAAGAAATCAACCCTGAATATTCACTGTAAAGTCTGATGCTGATGCTGAAGCTCCATTTCTTTGGCCATCTGCTGTGAAGAGCCAACTCACTGGAGAAGACCTTGATTCTGGGAAAGGTTGAGGGCAGGAGAAGAAGGGGGCGGCAGTGTATGAGACTATTGGATGACATCACCAACTCGATGAATGTGAGTTTGAGCAAACCCAGGAAGATAGTGGAGGATAGGAGAGCCTGGCATGCTACAACTCATGGAATTTCAAAGAGTCCAAAATGACTTAGCAACTGAACAACAATAATGGTATTTATATATAGATATAGATATCTCAAAAGTGAGGAAAATGTCTGAAAATCATGCATCTATATCTGACAAAGAACTTCTACCCAAACTTTATGAAAATCTCTCATCAATAATAAAAATCAAATTAGTAAAATATACACAAGGGATTGAATAGATACTCTCACCAAGAATATATTTAAATAGCAAGGTTATGTATAACAGCTTGCTCAGCATCTTTACTTATTAGGGAAATGGCAATAAAGTAACAATGGGTTAAAAGTTAAAATGCTGATTATGCCTAATTTTTTGTTTTATCTGAATTTTAATTTGGTATTTAACAGGAACACAGATTATATTCTTATTTGTTTGGGTTAAATTTCTATTTTTTTTTTTTTTTGCTTGTTTCCTGCTTTTTCTTTTTTTTTTTCTATAAACCTAAGAAACTCACTAGCAAAATTTCATATCATTAGCACATTTTTAAATTGGGAAAAATGATTCATAGGGACAATTTCTTATACCTTTTTAATGTCTTTGCCATTGCCATTCTTGGTGTGATCAACCCAATGCTCAAATATCAAGTGCATTACTGTGGAGATTTTGTTGAGAAGAAGCTCGAACCTCATAACTAATTGCTAATAATTTTCCACTGGTTAAAATCAAGAAACTGATGCACATATGTCACAGAAGAATTTCAGTATCATTATTAACCTCTCTGGCACATATTTGCTGTATATAGAATTGTCCTTGATTACCTACTTCTATTTCTATTGAAATTAATTTTCCCTTAGGTACTTCCTGATCTGGGATTCAAAAATCCCTTAAGTTGCATTTTATTCAACCAGAACCCAACTTTCAATTTGTAATAGCTCCTCAAGACCATATAGACTACCATGCCTTCAATCTTTTCCCACCTAGCCATTTAAAGCTGAGTTGGGGAGCTACATTACAATTGCAAGTTGGATAAACTAAAGTATCTCCCAAAAGGATCAGCATCTCATTAAAAATGGAGACCTTAAACAATTGGAAAACATGTCTCAAGGAGAAAATTTATTCCTCAGGTACAAACAAGTGAGACAAAATACAATCTATACTTAGGGTTTCTCTAGTGCCCCTGCTGACAGGAAAATTGTGTGTAAATAAATGTCTACCCAGAAGATTAATTTTTCAGGACACAGTTGTATGTTCCTGAAACTTGGAGTACTGAGATGCAGAGCTCACTGCATGATAGGGAACCAAAGTTCATTATATCCCACTGTTGCTGGGAGAAACACTAGGAGAACTCTGTGAAAGGCTACGGACTGTGCTGTTCTACAAACAGATCAACTCTTCTAGTAACATAAACATTAACTATGCACTGAGATGGTCTATGAAATAGTGCACTATGTCAATTTCACAAATATATTAGCACTTATATTGCACAAGAAACTGTTAGATTTAAAAAAGTAAAATTCAGCAATTTTCAGTGAGCATACTTTGTGGATTTTTTTAAAGAGTACAATACACATAAAGAAAACATCTTTCTATTACAAGGAAATTTTCAACAATGATAAGATGTTAAACTCAGAACACCAAAGATAAAACATACCTAGTGTTTCGGAAACTGTCACCCCACAGCTATCACAAATTGATATCCAATATGATATCTTGGGCTTCCCTGATGGCTCAGTGGTAAAGAATCCACCTGCAAATCAGGAGACACGGCTTTTATTCCCAGGCCAGGAAGATCATGTGGAATAGGAGATGGCAAACCATTCCAGTATTCTTGCCTAAGAAATCCCATGGACAAAGGAGCCTGGTGGGTCTATATGGTCACAAAGTGTTGGACAAGACATAGTAACTAAACAACCACACCACAATGATACTTTAATTTTAATATTTTTGAGTAATATTGTAGCATAATCATATAGGTTTCATATTTTTATTTCTGACTTCTTTCACTCAGTATTATTTTTGTGAAATTTCCCTACCCTTTTGTATGTCAAGGCAGTTCATTCATCTTCATGGTTGTGTACTTTTCCTAAGTATAAGCTTACTGTCTCCAAGGCAAACCATTCAATATCACAGTAATCCAAGTCTATGTCCTGACCAGTAAAGCTGAAGAAGCTGAAGTTGAACAGTTCTATGAAGACCTACAAGACTTTCTAGAACTAGCACCCCAAAAAGATGTCTTTTTCATTATAGGGGACTGAATGCAAAAGTAAGAAGTCAAGAAACACCTGGAGTAACAGGTAAATCTGGCCTTGGAGTAAAGAGTGAACCAGGGCAAAGGCTAGTAGAGTTTTGCCAAGAGAACACACTGGTCATAGCAAACGCCCTCTTCCAACAACATAAGAGAAGATTCTACACATGGACATCACCAGATAGCCAACACCAAAATCAGATTGATTATATTCTTTGCAGCCAAAGATGGAAAAGCTCTATACAGTCAGCAAAAACAAGACCTGGAGCTGACTGTGGCTCAGATCATGAACTCCTTATTGCCAAATTCAGATTGAAATTGATGGAAGTGGAGAAAACCACTAGACCATTCAGGTACAACCTAAATCAAATCCCTTATGACTATACAGTGGAAGTGAGAAATAGATTTAAGGGACTAGATCTGATAGAGTTCCTGATGAACTATGGATGGAGGTTTGTGACATTGTACAGGAGACAGGGATCAAGATCATCCCCAAGAAAAAGAAATGCAAAAAAGCAAAATGGCTGTCTGAGGAGGACTTACAAATAGCTGTGAAAAGAAGGGAAGTGAAAAGCAAAGGAGAAAAGGAAAGATATACCCGTTTGAATGCAGAGTTCCAAAGAAGAGCAAGGAGAGATAAGAAAGCCTGCCTCAGCAATCAATGCAAAGAAACAGAGGAAAACAAGAGAATGGGAAAGACTAGAGATCTCTTCAAGAAAATTAGAGATACCAAGGGAACATTTCATGCACACATGAGCTTAATAAAGGACAGAACTGGTAGGGGCCTAACAGAAGCAGAATATATTAAGAAGAGGTGGCAAGAATACACAGAAGAACTGTACAAAAAAGATCTTCATGACCTAGATAATCATGATGGTGTGATCACTCACCTAGAGCCAGACATCTTGGAATGTGAAGTCAGGTGGGCCTTAGAAACATCCATATGAACAAAGCTATTGGAGTTGATGGAATTCCAGTTGAGATCTTTCAAATCCTGAAAGATAATGCTTTGAAAGTGCTGTACTCAATATGCCACCAATTTGGAAAACTCAGCAGTGGCCACAGGACTGGAAAAGGTCAGTTTTCATTCCAATCCCAAAGAAAGGCAATGCCAAAGAATGCTCAAACTACTGCACAATTGCACTCCTCTCACACGCTAGTAAAGTAATGCTCAAAATTCTCCAAGCCAGGCTCCAGCAATACATGTACTGTGAACTTCCATATGTTCAAGCTGGTTTTAGAAAAGGCATAGGGACCAGAGATCAAATTGCCAACACCCACTGAATCATTGAAAAAGCAAGAGAGTTCCAGAAAAACATCTATTTCTGCTTTATTGACTATGCCAAAGCCTTTGACTGTGTGGATCACAATAAACTGTGGAAAATTCTTCAAGAGATGGGAATACCAGACCACCTGACCTGCCTCTTGAGAAACCTGTATGCAGGTCTGGAAACAACAGTTAGAACTGGACATGGAGCAACAGACTGGTTCCAAATAGGAAAATGAGTATGTCAAGGCTGTATATTGTTACCCTGCTTATTTAACTTATATGCAGTGTACATCATAAGAAATGCTGGGCTGGAAGAAGCACAAGCTGGAATCAAGATTGCTGGGAGAAATATCAATAACCTCAGATATGCAGATGACACCACCCTTATGGTAGGAAGTGAAGAAGAACTAAAGAGCCTCTTGATGAAAGTGAAAGAGGAGAGTGAAAAAGTTGGCTTAAAGCTCAACATTCAGAAAACTGAGATCATGGTACCTGGTCCCATCACTTCATGGCAAATAGATGAGGAAACAGTGGAAACAGTGGCTTACTTTATTTTTTTGGGCTCCAAAATCACTGCAGATGGTGATTGCAGCCAAGAAAGTAAGACACTTACTCCTTGGAAGGAAAGTTATGACCAACTTATTTCAGTTCAGTTCAGTTGCTCAGTTGTGTCTGACTCTTTGCGACCCCATGAATCACAGCACACCAGGCCTCCCTGTCCATCACCAACTCCTGGAGTGTACCCAAATTCATGTTGGTGATGCCATCCAGCTATCTCATCCTCTGTTGTCTCTTTCTCCTCCTGCTTAGATAGCATATTAAAAAGCAGAGACATTACTTTACCAACAAATGTCCTTCTGACTAGACTTGACTAACACTATGGTTTTTCCAGTGGTCATGTATGGATGTGAGAGTTGGACTGTAAAGAAAGCTGAGCACTAAAGTATTGATGCATTTGAATTGTGGCATTGGAGAAGACTCTTTAGGGTCCCTTGGACTGCAAGGAGATCCAACCAGTCTATCCTAAAGGAGATCAGTCCTGGTTGTTCATTGGAAGGACTGATGTTGAAGCTGAAACTCCAATACTTTGGCCACCTGATGTGAAGAGCTGACTCATTTGAAAAGATTATTACAAATAATACAATTAAGTATATATTTATGTAAATCTTTTTTTGGTCCTATTCACTCATTTCTTTCAGGTATCATTCAAAGAATGGCATTTTTAAGTTATATGACATGTATATGTCCAGCTATATTAGACACAATTTAGAATCTTCCTGCCATGCTGGAGACCTGGGTTTGATCCCTGGCTTGGGAAGATTCCCCTGGAGAAGGGAATGGCTACCCACTCTTGTATTCTGGCCTGGAAAATCCCATGGAATATATAGCCATGGGGTCACAATGAGTTGGACACAACTGAGTGACTTTCACTTCACTTCAGAGTTTTACAAAGTGTAGCAACAATTCTTATTCTACAGTTAATGTGTAAAAGTCATGGCTATTCCACATCCTCACCAGCAGTTGCTAAGTTAATTATTTGCATCTTGCTGTTTTTTAGATTGACTGGTTTGATCAATCTGATCAAATCTGTCTATCGTAAGGAAATCAACCCTGAATATTCACTGGAAGAACTGGTGCTGATGCTGAAGCTTCAGTACTTTGGCCACCTGATGCAAACAATTGACTCATTGGAAAAGACCCTGATGCTGGGAAAGATTGAGGGCAAGAGGAGAAGGGGATGACAGAAGATGAGATGGTTGGATGGCACCACTGACTCAATATACATGAGCTTGGGCAAACTCCAGAAGATAGTGAAGGATGGGGAAGCATGGTGCTGCAGTTCATAGGGTCATAAAGAATCAGACATGACTCAGTGACTGAACAAGAAAAATATTCTTTAGATGAGTTATTATACTGTGTTTATTTACTGTTAGCTTTTTATTTAAGTTTTACTTACTGGCAGGCTAATAAATTTGCATATCCACTTCTTTGAGGACTCTATAAGAGTCTGAATTTGAATAAGAGGTGACACAAGAGCCATAATTAGAAGCCTTTGGCTTCCTGAAACACATACTATCCAAAGCTTCATGCCACCACTGTTGCAAGTTTATACAGCCTACATTAATAGTACAATTTTTTTCTTTGAAGATGAAATGATTCCTTTTTTTTTTTTCAACATTTTCCAAATTTCTAGTTCTTTTCAATAGTGGGAGAGGATTTAAACAGCAATAGAGTCGTATATTATAGGCAAAGGGTGTATCAGCTGGAGAGGGCAGAGTAACTTTGCTAAATGGATCATCAGTTCAGGTAAGTACATTTGCTCAGATATGTCCAACTCTTTGTGACCCCATGGACTCCAGGATGCCAGGGTTCCTTATCCATCACCAACTCCCTATGTCCACTCAAACTCATGTCAAGTGAGTCAGTGATGCCATCCAACCATCTCTTCCTCTGTCACCCCCTTCTCCTCCTACCCTCAATCTTTCCCAGCATTAGGGTATTTTCTTTTTTTCTTTTTTTTTAATTTTAAAAATTTTTATTAGTTGGAGGCTAATTACTTTACAATGTTGTAGTGGTTTTTGTCATACATTGACATGAATCAGCCATGGATTTACTTGTATTCCTGATCCCTCTGGGTCTTCCCAGAGCTGTATTTTCAAATAAGTCAGATCTTCTTGTAGTCCAAGGGACTCTCAAGAGTCTTCTCCAACACCAAAGTTCAAAAGCATCAATTCTTCAGCACTTAGCTTTCTTTACAGTCCAACTCTCACGTCCATATGTGACCACCGGAGAAACCACAGCTTTTATTAGACGGACCTTTGTTGGCAAAGTAGTCTCTGCTTTTTAATATGCTGTCTAGGTTGGTCATAACTTTCCTTCCAAGGAGTAAGCATCTTTCAATTTCATGGCTGCAATCACCATCTGCAGTGATTTTGGATTCCCCTCCAAAAAAAAAAAAAAAAAAAAAAGGGTTCCCACTTTTTCCACTGTTTCCCCATCTATTTGGCATGACGTGATGGGACCAGGTGGGCCATGGTCTTAGTTTTCTTGTTGAGCTTTTAGCCAACTTTTTCACTGTCCTCTTTCACTTTCATCAAGATGCTCTTTAGCTCGTCTTAACTATCAGCCATAAAGGTGGTGTCATCTGCGTATCTGAGGTTACTGATATTGATAAATATTGGTAAATGGCTCATAGCACATTTCTAAAGTGAGATATATTCAGGGAGGTGAAAAGTGGCAGCTTCTGTCTTTAACACAGAACTTTGTGCTTATTGAATTGTTGAACATTCATATCACTATTTTTTTACAAATATAGTTATACAGCCAATGACCCATATATACCTCTCTATTTTCGACACTAGACATATGCTCAAATCTACCATTTGATTGTTATGTCATATTTGTACTTAAGTATTTCAGTGGCAGGGTCTTCTCTGATGTCTCAGAAGATAAAGAATCCACCTGCAATGCAGGAGACATGGGTTTGATCCCTGGGTCTGGAAGATCTCCTGGAGGAGGAAATGGCCTGTCACTCCAGTATTCTCGCCTAGAGAATTCCATGGGTAGAGGGGCCTGGCGGGCTCCATGGGGCCGCAAAGAGTCCAACACGGCTGAGCAGCTAGTGCACACACACATTTCAGGGGCAGGGATGACGGGATCAAGACACAGGAACGTGACTACAGTATTAGTCCACTGACGGGGTTCCCAGGGGCACAGTGGTGAAGAGTATGCCTGTCAGTGCAGGAGACACAAGAGACACAGGTTCAGCCCCTAGGTGGGGAAGGTCCCCTGGAGGAGGAAATGGCAACCCACTCCAGTATTCTTACCAGGAGAGGTCCATGAGCAGACGAGCCTGGCAGAATATAGTTCATGGTGTCACAAGAGTCGGACACGACTGAGTGACTGAGCACACAAACACACATCAGCCTACTACACACTGCCATCGATAACAATGCAGTTGTATGATGACATGTTTTAATCAGTCATTGGTGGATATAGGAGATGGAAGTGAAGTGAGAAGGGGAGTATAATGATGAGAATCAAAGCAGAGAGGCTAGAACACATCAAAGTCTTTAGTTCAGATTTCTTATTTTGCAAAATCTCAAGATAGAAGGGTTTGCATTCTTGCAAAATTTTTTATTTTAGTTATTGATTCCTAAAATAATTTTCCCATAATTTGTTATTCAACCATGCAAATTGTCAGAAAGGCAGAATCAGTCAGTAGATTCCATTGTTGGCCTTCCATTTAATGGGCTTAATTTTTTTCTTTTTTATACCACAAAGTAGATCTAATAAAATGGGCCAATTTTAGATGAAACTAGTCTTTAGATAGTATAATAAATTTACATCATATAGGTGAAAGTCAGTTATTCATGGCAATCTATTGATACTCTGTTTTGCTTGGAATTTAATATACTTCAATGTTTTTCTGCCATATTTCTGCTCATTAGAGAAGTGAAGCAGTGAGAGACTTTATTTTTGAGGGCTCCAAAATCACTGCAGATGGTGACTGCAGCCATGAAATTAAAAGATGTTTGCTCCTTGGAAGAAAAGCTAAGACCAACCTAGACAGCATATGAAAAAGCCGAGACATTACTTTGACAACAAGGGTCTGTCTAGTCAAAGCTATTGGAGAAGAAAATGGCAAACCACTACAGTACTCTTGTCTGGAAAATTCCATGGATGGAGGAGCCTGGTAGGCTGCAGTCCATGGAGTCATGAAAAGTTGGACATGACTGAGAGACTTCACTTTCACTTTCATGCATTGGAGAAGAAAATGGCAACCCACTCCAGTGTTCTTGCCTGGAGACTCCCAGGGATGGGAGAGCCTGGTGGGCTGCCATCTATGGGGTCATGCAGAGTCAGACACGACTGAAGTGACTTAGCAGCAGCAGCAGTCAAAGCTATGGTTTATCCAGTGGTCATGTACGGATGTGAGAGTTGGACTATAAAGAAAGCTGAGCACCAAAGAATTGATGTTTTCGAACTGTTGTGTTGGAGAAGACTACTGAGAGTCCTTTGGGCTGCAAGGAAATCCAACTAGTCAAACCTAAAGAAAATCAGTCCCAAATATTCATTGGGAGGACTGACACTGAAGCTGAAACTCCAACACTTTGGACACCTGACCAAAAACTGACATTTGAAAAGACCCTGATGCTGGGAAATATTGAGGGCAGGAGGAGAAGGGAATGACAGAGGATGAGATGGTTGGATGGCATCACTGACTTGATGGACGTGAGTCTGAGTAAGCTCCAGGAGTTGGTGATGGACAGGGCAGCCTGGCGTCCTGTGGTCCATGGGGTTGCAAAAAGTTGTACACGACTGAGATCATGAACTGAACTGAATTAACTATAAGCTCTGATACCATGAATACTTTGAAAGTGGTAAACTTTTGCAGGTTCAATTACTAGAATTACTGGTTTAAAAGATACTTTCATATTTAATTTTCAAATTCCAGGTGAATTGTATATTTCATTCAAATATTAGCAAATTATCTTCCATAAAGGAGACTAATTTAAACTTCCACCTGTAAGGAGTGAGTATGAAAAAAAAATCAAAGTTAAAATGATAAAGATATAGACATATGTAACAGGGCCTGGCTCTAACATTAGATTCTGATCCAAGTTTGTGGTTGAGGCTTCATTGCCTGTAAAATTAGGGAATACCCATATTACACTGACTTTTCCATTAGTTAAAAATAATTTCAAGTAACAGGGTAGAAAATTCGTCAGCTTCAGTGTCACCCTTTCTTAAGAAAGAAGTTTCCTGCTAATCATTTTCCTAAAAGCATTTTTCACGTCTTTGTTCCTTAGACTGTAAATCAGGGGATTCAGCATAGGTATAATCAATGTATAGAACACAGAGGTCACTTTATCAATATCCAGTGAATGGCCAGTACTGGGACGCAAATAAATGAAGATCAGGGTACCATGGTAGATAGAGACCACAGTCAGATGGGAAGCACAAGTGGAGAATCCTCTTCTTCTTCCATCAGCAGATCCTGTTTTAAGAATGGCTCCTATGATGAGGATATAAGAGAGGAGAACTGTTAGAAGGCAGAGAGCTTCCACTAAACTAGCGAAGACCACCAGTACAATGTCATGGATGTAGGTGTCAGTGCAGGACAGAGAGAAGAGAGGGGAGATGTCACAAAAGAAATGGTTAATTTCACTGGAGCAGAAAGACAGGTGAAAGGTATTAGTGGTGTGAATCACTGAGCTCATGGTGCCCCCTAAAAACGCTCCAATTGCAAGCTGGCAGCAAATCCTCTTGGACATAATAACAGTGTAAAGCAGGGGGTTGCAGATGGCTATGTACCGATCATAAGCCATGACAGTCAAGATAAAAGATTCCGTGTCCACCAAACAGCAGAAGAAATAAAACTGTGCAGCACAGCCGTTGTAAGAAATGGTCTTCTTTTCTGAAACTAAGTCCACAAGTAGCTTGGGAGCGATGACTGAGGAGTAGCAAGCATCTACGAAAGACAAGATGCGGAGAAAAAAGTACATAGGGGTGTGCAAAGGGGGACTGACTGTGATTAATAAAACCATCCCAAGGTTCCCCATCAGGGTAGCAGAGTAGATAGACAAAAACACAGCAAAAAGAACACTCTGCAGTTCTGGGTGGTCACTGAACCCCGAGAGAAAGAACTGTGTCTTCACAGTGACGTTCTCCACCTCCATTCTCTGCAGTGGTCCTGGAGTTGGAATTTCAGCAGGGTACCTGTGGGGATGTTGATAATAACCTGAAGAGTAGCTGAAAAGGAAAATAATTAAAGTAGTTAGAATAGCAATTCTACATCCACTTGGGCACCCTCATAACACTTAGGCATAAGTGAAGTAAGTTTAGTATAAGCATAGCTTTTCAACTGAAATACTTTTTTTAAAATTAATTACTTTTTTTTTAATGTTTGGCAGAGATATGTAGCTTGCAGGACCTTAGTTCCCTATAAGCAATGGAACCTGTCCATTTTATACTGAAAGCACAGAGTCCTAACCACTGGATGGCCAGGGAATTCCCTGAGATAGTTTATTTAATTATATTGATTATTTATACTTCTATTTCTTCAAGCTATATATATATATATATGCATATATATGTACACATATATATATTTTTTACCCCTCATTAAGTGAGACACCACCAAACCAGCAGGTGAACTCTGAATTTCTTAATTTCATCAACTCTCTCATCTGTCACCAACGTCAAGTGATTGAGGTTAGTTACATTGCTACATAGCAAACTGAGTAACTAGCCTCTGTTTCCCATTGTGGTGTTTTTATTTATACAACAAATAGATACATTTCTGTTTCTTGAAGCATTGTATATGTAGAGGAGTAGAAGTTCTTTATTTCTTACCTTGAGCTGAGAATTTCCCATTGAGGACTAAAGAAACTAGTTAAAGTTTCTTGAAATCCACTGATAAATAGAAGGAGGCAAGATTCAGAATTGGTTATGTAAGTAACTGAATCATAACTCTGCCACTTAGCAGTTGTAAAGTCTTGGGCAGGCCGAGTAATCACAGAATTTGAGCTTCATCACCTATAAAATGAAAAGGACAGTGCCTTCCTCATCAAATCATGTTAAATTTCCTTCTAGTTTCAATATCTTCACCATCTTGTTCATTCACTGTTCTAAAGTTGGCCACATAGTAATTCTGAGGAAATCCATACATCTACTTTATGTTATCTAAAATCCAAGCTATGAAATACAACCAGAGAAATCAAAATGCTTGCATATTTATTAAATTCATCTAGACAATGCAATAATAATATTCAGGAATATTGGATGGCCCCTTTGATTAAAATAATAAAATATGTTATAAATTCTCACCTACCCACCTCTCCATGTTATCTCTTCATTTCCTTGTCATTGCTTTAGTCCACACCTCTGTAAATTGTAGATAACCCATAGCAATGCAAGTGACACTTGTCTATAGATAGGCACATTTTGCCCAGGATAGAGATAATTGATTTCTGTCCCTGCTGATGGTAACAATCCAGCTTTGCATCTATTTGTCAGTTTATTTGTGAATTCCTGATTTACAATATTGTGGTTCTTTGAATTATATTGTATACATTTTATAACATGTTATGTATTGAATAGAGTAAGTAAAATCTTTGCTGCCTATACATGCTATACGCACTGCTGTTGTTTTTTAGGGGCTAAATAGTGTTTGTTTCTTTAGGACTCCAGGGACTGCAGCATGCCAGGCCTCCCCGTACTCACTGTCTCTGCCTATAAAAGTTAAAGATAAGTTGTGAGCATATATGTTATATACACAAATATATTTTTCGTTAACAATTTACATTATTCATAGCTTCTACAAACTCAGTATTTAAACAACTTCAGATTTGAATACATTTTCTTTTTCATCTCATATTCTCTGTCTCAAACATAATCTAAGCACATTACCTAAATCTTAACCATCCACCCTATTTTCGATTTGTTCCAAGTTCTTAAAAAAACTAAATGTCTTTATTAACACTGTGTATACATTTAGAGTTAATAAGCACAACACAGCTATCTGTGAAGCAATTTTTTGGGTACAGAAAACGAACTATAGACATGATAATAATTGTAGATTTTGCATTGCTCAACACCTATTTTTCTGCATCTGTTCTTTTTCTAGGTAGAGTAGGTAAATTCTGGGTAAAAGTGTTTATCTAACATTAATATATTTATTTGTATCTTATAATTTTCAAAGTAAACTTTCTCATCTAATTTAATTCTCACAGTTCTGCTTAAAGAACAGAACTGTTTAAAGAACTGGGGTTCTTTAAACTGTTTAAAGAAGAGGGCTGATCATCTCTCAGTGTTATTGAGAAGGAACTGATGCTTTCAGCCCAATGAATAGTCCAGGACTACACAGCTTTGCAATCAAGGATCAGGTCCAGATTTTGGACATTCTGTACACTGGAAATTCTTCAATAAACACTATGTCCCAGAAATGGACATGTTAGAAATGTTGGAGCCTAGAAGATTACTGTAAATAGTATAGTTATTTCCCCAAAACTCAATGTGCTCACCTGCCAGGGAAGTCCTTAGTCACTTTTTCTTTTTTCCTTTTAATTTCTTTAAGCTTTTTATTTTGTATTGCGGTATATCTGATTAACAAACAATGTTTGGTAGTTTCAGGTGAACGGAGAAGGACTCAGCCGTACACATGCACGTATCCATCCCCCTCACACTCTCCTCCCATCCAGGCAGAGCAGGTCCTTGCTGATTATCCATTTTAAATACAGCAGTGTGTACATGTTCAACCCCAAATCCCATTCTCCTTCACCTACTTTTTTCTACTGGTAACCATAATTTCATTATCTAAGTTTGTACATCTCTTTCTCTTTTTTATAAGTTCATTTGCATCAATCCTTTTAGACTCTGCATATAAAGGGTGTCCTATGATATTTCTCCTTCTTTGTCTGAATTACTTCACTCAGTACAATACTCTTGGTCCATCCATACTGCTGCAAATGCCATCATTTCATTATTTTTAATGGCTGAGTAATATCATTATTTTTTAAAGCATTATTTTTCTTCTCCCTTAAAGTCAGCCCTCTTATCTGCCTGAATCTTTTCACTTGTGTGTTGACAGTTGTTGGTATCAATGCATTGCCATAAGACAGGACAAATAATATAATATAAAAATCAGTTCAGCTTTAATCAATATACAACTTCTTCCATTCTTTAAAAATAAATAATATCTAATAGGCACAGTGTTTAATTCTGATTCCTAATCAGAGTCCAGCAATGGTGAGGTTTGTTTTAAGATTTGCCCTTGTTGTTTAGTTGCAAAGTCTTGTCTTTCTCTTTTGTGACCCCATGGACTGTAGCCCACCAGGCTTCTCTGTCCTAGCAGGTTCCCGGGCGAGAATACTGGAATGGGTTGCCATTTCCTCCTCCAGGGGACCTTCCTGACCCAGAGATCAAACCCACGTCTCCTGCATTGGCAGGCAGATTCTTTAACACTATCATGTGTCAAATGTTAGGTTTTTGTTTCTGCTGTTGTTTTTGTTAGACATATTTTCAGAATTTAAAAACTGTATTACCCTAAGTATGTTTATTCTCAAACCATCAGTTTCTATATGTAAAATAAGTGAGCTTCCCTAGTGGCTCAGACAAGAAAAGTCTGCCTGCAATATTGGAGGCCGGGGTTTGATCTCTCGGTTGGGAAGATCCCCTGGAGAAGGAAATAGCAACCCACTCTAGTATTCTTGCCTGGAAAGTTCCATGGACAGAGGAGCCTGGTAGGCTACGGTCCATGGGGTCATAAAGAGCTGGCCACAACTGAGCAACTTCACTTTCATTTTTCACTTACCAGATTATTATCTTTCTTATTCATCTTCTTACTACACTGTTGTTAGTATTAGCTCATTTTTCACTGGAAAAATCAGTTTAGCACTTAAAGATTTAAAAAGAAAAATTGATCCATTGTGTAATTTTTACAACCCATGTGGGCTGGTCTTCTGTGTTCATGGAAGAAATCTGTGCCTTCCCTAGGAAGGCTGCAGTTCTTTAGGGTAATGCAAGACCTTTTATATGTTGCTTTGAAGGTTTTGAGATTAGCTTTCTAATCTCAGATCTCAGGATCACACACTCTGATATCCAAATCCCAATGGGAAAACTTATCTGAGCAATTAGAGTTCTATTGAGGAGTTGAGTAAACACAAAGGAAATGATGTAATGTGTTTTTCTATTTCTTAAGAACATCTCAGGCAAAAGTATATTATGACTTTCAAAATGATAGACCATTATACATAAAATCGACGGGAATGTTAAGGCGTTGATGGGAATGTTAAGGACTCTAAGACCAGGAAGCAGCATCTCAGTAGTCATGAGAAAACCGCTCTAAGGAGGCAGGAGGGGGAGTCAGGCTATATACAAGTTTGCAACAAAGGGGACTGGGAATCTGAACATCAGAGATTATTGTGAGGCAAAGAAAATCAGATATCCAGTTAAGGAGTCTATTGTTCTTCTGCATATGGAAAGATGCAGGCCTCTGAGCTCACTGAATTCATTCCTTTCATATGCACTTCAGCTCAGTTCAGTTCAGTCCCTCAATTCTGTCCAGACCCCATGGACTGCAACATGCCATGCTTCCCTGTCCATCACCAACTCCTGGAGCTTGCTATCTGGGGCCAAATTCTGTTTCCTGATTGCTTGCATCCTTAATTCCTTGTTTACCTTAAGGAGTGGCCGATGTGCCAGATGGTTGCGGCTTGCATTCCCTGAGCTCCTTAGCAAACAAACACCTGTGGTGGTGACAGCTCCTGCAAGCTCTCAGTTTTGGGAGCCCTCATTCACATTTGGAGGCCAGAAAACAGATGGCTTTGACATTTCTTGTTTATTGGTATGACAGTAGACATTTCATTTCACTGCATGTAGGTGGAAAGTCAGTAATGAATGACATTGACTCCAATCTGTGTTATCTGTGCTTCATGTTCAAGTGGAATTTTGGCCATCCAAGGCCAGAATTGACTTGAGCATCTTAACTCAATAAAAACATTTACTCTATGTATGCATGCCAGTTGGTGTTCTGGGTACAAAACAGAGAAAGGGAGGATAAATTGAATCCATATGAAGAATTTGGCAAACGGAGAATAGTGAATGAAAGACAATAGAAAAAAAATAAGAAACTGAGTGGAGATTGAAAAGCTCACAGCATGATATCAAAAGATTGAAATGAGACGTAGAGTAATGCTGCCTCTGTGTGTGTTGTGTGTGTGCTTCCTTGGTGGTTCAGTGATAAAGAATCCACTTGCCAATACAGGAGCCGCATGAGACAGGGGTTCAATCCTTGTGCTGGGAAGATCCTCTGGAGGAGGAAATGGCAACCCACTCCAGGATTCTTGGAGAATCCCATGGACAGAGGAGCCTGGTGGGCTGCAGTCCATGGGATCACGAAGAACCGGACACAACTGAGTGACTGAGCGCACACACACAGTAAAATGAAGCACATAAAATTATAAGAGAATGAGAAATTCATATGAATTTCTATAATTTGAAAATAAGAGAGTGGCCATATTATTTATGCAAAGCCACTTAAAAGAAATACAGAAGAACCTTTCTGTGTTTGCTTTTCAGGCGAGCTCGAGGGGCAGTCAGTGTACGTCCGCTCCTCCCAGACGGGCAGAGGGGAGAGCCTCTTATGGAAGAAAGTGCACTAATACGAAAGCAGCCCCGGGTCCACCCATGGCAGTGGGCACTACACTACAGAAAGAGCGCTGTCTGCAAGGTCAGTGCTGACGTAGGCCTTGGCAAATGCGGGCTTTCAATGGGGAAGAAGGAAATGACAGCCTAAGGGTGATGAGGACCAAACGCTTTGTCTTAAACAGCAGAAAATGCTGTTAGGAATGCAAGTGTGTGCTTAATTAATTGTTTTTCCTGCGTTGGCAGGTAGATTCTTTACCTTCTTAGTCACTAGTGTATATGTGTGTGTGTGTGTGTATATATATATATAGGCTTAGCAGGAAACACTGCTTTAATCCCTGGGTCAGAAAGATCCCCTGAAGAAGGAAATGGCAGCCCACTCCAGTATCTTTGCCTGGAAAATCCCATGGACAGAGACGCATGGCTATAGTCCATGGGGTTACAAGGTCACAAAAGGGTCACACATGACTTAGTGATTAAATAACAACAAACATAGATAAAAGAATGATATGAATCACTTTGCTGTACACATGAAACTAATACAGCATTGTAAATCAACTATATTTTAATTAAAAAAATTTCCAAGAACCTGAAATTGTATTTTATTTTTCCAGCTGGATTAATTGCTAATTGGATACCAGGAGAACAGAATGTTACAATTTTGTTCAGAATATCATTCCAATTTATTTCATAGTGATATAGAGAGACTGCATAAATTATTTCCCATGGCATGTTAATATAACTACTACTTCATTCCCTACCACCTGCATCACCCCACCCCTCCGCACCACAAGGGACCTATGTTTTGTTAATAACTCTTCCTTGACAATTTAAATTACATCAACAGGGCATTCACTTTCTTTCTGTCTTTTTTTTTTTTTTTTTTTTAAATTTTGACTTGTGTAATGCTATGAACCCACAGGGGAGATGAAGTTGTCCACTGAAAAAAATGCACAGACTAAAAGCTGAGAGTCATATTTTCTTTGGCAGACATTCTGAGGACTTCAAGCCTGGAATACAGCATCTCAGATAGTGCTAAGAAACTGTTCTGAAGAGGCAAGTTCTGAAGATGCAAGGGGGAGCCAGGATAGATAGAAGTTTTTGAGGAAAACATCAGATAATCAGAATACCAAAAGATTATTGTTAATAAAAGAAAATTGGATAAACTAAAGAATTCAGCACTTTTTTCTGTGTATGGGAAGATACAACAGTTTGGGCTCACTGAAATTATTCCTTTGATATGCACCTTAGCTATCCTGAGGCTCCCTTGGGCTGCAAGGAGATCCAACCAGTCCATCCTAAAGCAAATCAGTCCTGAATATTCATTGGAAGGACTGATGCTGAAGCTGAAACTCCAATAATTTAGCCACCTGATGTGAAGAACTGACTCATTGGAAAAGACCCTGATGCTGGGAAAGATTGAAGGTGGGAGGAAAAAGGGACGACAGAAGATGAGATGATTGGATGGCATCACTGACTCAATGGACATGAGTTTGAGTAGGTTCTGGGAGTTTGTGATGGACAGGGAGGCTGGAGTGCTGCAGCCCATGGGGTTGAAAAGAGTCGGACATGACTGAGTGACTGAATTTAACTGAACTTTAGCTATCTGCGGCCAGCCTATCTTGAGAAAGCCTATTCTGTGCTTTCTCATCCTGATTCCCATCAGTGCTCACTGACCAGGCAGCTTCATGATTGCAACCTCCTTAGTTTACTGATGAGGCAGGCAATAGTTTTCTTTAACAAAGTCCTCTCCAGCGACTTCTGGAAAATCAGGGGATGTTTGATGATAATAACTGAAGCAGAATGAAGAGAAACTGAGCAGATTTTTACATCAAATAATTCTTGTCTCAGAATCTCAGTTTTGCCTAAGTCAAAAGAAAACAAATGCAGAAGGATTTTACCTAAAGTGAACACACTAGAATGAAGTTAAGGAAATGATTTTTTTTTTTTTTTTGGATAAATTTACAAAGGTTCAATTTTCTATTAGTTTTTCAGGCTAATTCATTCATCTATTCTATAAATGTTTGTGAATTGCATCCTGAGGCTAAGCATTTTAAATGAGTAGACAATGGTGAATTAGACAGGAAACACCAAACTTTTATGGAGTATTTAGTCTAGGGAGAGAGATTTCTCATTCCATCTTTCTTACAAATTATTTGCTTCTAAGTTTTATGATGGAGCTTTGTTAGGGTGATGCAAATACATGAAAAGGATATACACAAACCTAATTTGACCCACTAACACTCCATCTGGCTCAGCATGTTTATTAAGCCTATTGTTAAAATAAATAAATAGGAGCCTTTAGGAAGGTAAGTTGAATTAACATGGGTGGGGGGTTGCTCTGTGCATGACATCTTACTGAGGCTTCTTCAAGAAAACAAAAAAACACGGGTGGGGGAAAAAAAAATACCTCTCTGCAAAACAGCAAACTGATCCTATTACTACTCTTCCTTAGTTTGGAGAGTTTAATGAAATGGCTGTTCCCTAAACTGATTTAGGTGAAAATACAAGTAATGGAAAATATTCAGAAGCTGTGTAAGCAAGCCTACAAGAATCTATGTCAAGTTTCCTGAGGTTCATTTCTCAGAATCTTTAAATATGTTAGGATGGAAGTACTGTATCACCCAGAACATAATTTAGTGCTGATTGCTTTTTTTAGGGCACCTTTTACATCTTGATTCCTTAAGCTGTAGATCAGTGGGTTTAACATGGGGATGGCAACTGTGTAAAAGACAGAGGCCATTTTATCTGTGTCCATGGAGTAAGTGGAGCTGGGTCTGAAATACATGAACAGGAGCGTGCCATGAAATATAGCCACAGCGGTTAAGTGGGAGGCACAGGTAGAGAAGGCTTTGCGTCTCCCCTCAGCTGAGTTCATTCTAAGGATGGTTGTTAGGATGTAACTGTAGGAAAGGAGGACGGTGATAATGCTGGTCCCCACAACACAGCCAATAAAAGTGAACATCACAATCTCATTGATGGATGTATCAGAGGAGGAGAGGGCTAGCAAGGGTGGGTTATCACAGAAAAAGTGATTGATGATATTGGAATTACAGAATGACAACCGAAATGTACAACAGGTGTGGATTGCTGAATCTACCAAGCCTATGATGTAAGTAATAGCCACAAGCTGGGTACAGATTCCCCTGGGCATGGCAATTGTATAAAGAAGTGGATTGCAAATGGCTACATAACGGTCATAAGCCATGACAGCCAACATGAGGCATTCCACATCTGCAAAGGCTCCAAAAAAATACAACTGGGTGGCACATACATTGTATGGAATCCTTTTTTGCTCAGATAAGAAATCAGCCAGCATCTTGGGAGAGATAGTAGAAGAATAGCAGATGTCACAGAAGCACAGATTGCTCAGGAAATAATACATGGGCGTGTGCAGTCTGGGGTCCACCTTGATCAGCAGGATCATCCCGACATTGGCAACCACAGTTATGCCATAAACCAGCAGGAAAAGTACGAAGAGGCCTCGCTGCACATCTTGTCTACCAGAAAGTCCTAAGAATATGAAGTCAGTAAACACAGTGCAGTTCTCAGCAGTCATCCCTCACACATGAAAACTCCTGGTTATGAAAAAGGAAATGGAAGTGGAGGGTTAATATCATCTTACTGTCTTAATTGCTAAATTGCTATTTGTTTCTATATTTCAGCAATTAGAAGAAAAGAGAAATAATGCTGAGATGCCTTGAAGTTAAACTGATCCTTTGGGAAATATTTCCAATTGAATATAACTGATAAAATGATAAGAATAATGATACATTTCGAAACCATTGTAGTGTTTGTAGCACAAATTCATCTGTGCTAAATCAGGCTATTTCCATACCAATTTGTGTAGTATTTATGATGATTTTTGCTACTTTAATCAAATATTAAGAAATGTATGTCCTCAGATTGAAGGCAAGAGTCTCACAATTAGTTCTCACAATTAGACAACCAATGTCTTCTGACAAGATCTCTGTTTTGTTTTGTTTCAATGATGTATGAATGTTGTCATATCCAGTAATAGAATAATAAAAAATAAAATACTCTAAATATATATATATATAGTTAACAAATGATATAGATAATGAATATATTGCTTTGTAATTTCTTCATCTTCCATAAGTGGGAAGCAGGAAGAGATATGGCATGTTTCTGAACAAACAAGAACTCATTTCCCCATTAAATTCTCAGGTTGGTTCAACTTTAGTATATGAGAGATAGTCTGTGAAGACCCACTGGAGCAGAAATGTGATAACTTTTGGATAAGAGGGTGGAAGGGTGCTTATGTATGAAATGTTAGAGTGGAGAGGCAGTTATATTCCAGGGCAATATCCCCCCTTTGGAGAGCTGCTGTTACGTAGAGGAGATGATGAAGAACATCTGGGACCCAGTCGTAGAGAAACTGACAGCACAGATGACAGAGAGGCAAGAAAGGTGGTGTGGTTTACCATGTGGATCCTTCTGCCCTAGTCTACTCTTCTCAACATGATATGTTCAATGCAAGATCAGTTACGTAAGACACATGATACAAATACTCATATGTTCATAGTCCCGGAGACAACCATGCATGAACTGTGTCCCCATCCCAGACTCTAAAAATTTTAATAGCTTCATTCTTTAACTTGATCCATATTTCTTTGAATATGTCTGAGACCAGTCATCCTTGATTTAGGAGTGACTTGTCTTGGGAGGCGGGAGCAATTGAATTTTATGTCCCCTTGCTATATGTTGCTGAAACCAATTGTGTGATATACAAGGTCATACCTGTCCTCTTACATTCTGTGAGAATTTAAGAAAAGTAGAATTGAACGTAGGGCTTCCCAGGTGGCTCAGTGATAAAGAATCTGCCTGCCACTGCAGGAGATGCAGAAGGCTTGAGTTTGATCCTTAGGTCAAGTAGATGCCCTGGAGGAGAAAATGGCAACCTGCTCCAGTATTCTTTCCTGGGAAATCCCATGGACAGAGGAGCCTGGCAGGCTATAGCCCATGGGGTCGCTAAAGAGTTGAACTATGTATATTTATCTGTGTATATCTGAAGAACTGACACTTTCAAATTGTGGTGCTGGAGAAGACTCTTAAGAGTCCCTTGGACTGCAATGAAATCAAGCTAGTTAATCCTAAAGGAAATCAACCCTGAATATTCACTGAAAGGGCTGAAGTTGAAGCTCCAACACTTTGGCCACCTAATGTAAAGGGCCAACTCATTGGAAAAAATACAACTCATTGGAAAAGACCCTGATGCTGGGAAATATTTAGGAAAAAAGAGAAAGGTGCTACAGAGGATGAAATGGTTAGATAGCATCACCAACACAATTTGGTGCAAATGAATTTGAGCAAACTCAAGGAGAGAATGAAGGGCTAGGAAGCCTGGTGTGCTACAGTCTGTGGTGTTGCAGAGTCAGACATGACTTAGCAACTGAGCAACAATAACAAATATATTGGTTTAAAATGAACAGATTGGAAAAATTAAGTAAAATGAAGTTTTGTGTTTATTTCATATATTCCTTTGTTTATATAACATGTTTTTTTTTCAAAAAAGGATTAAAAAACCTAAGGAAATTTCAAATATATATCAGAGAAACAAGAAAGATATCAGTACCTGTGCCAGAACTCCCGACTTGCTTGTTGCGTGCAGTTCTATCTGCAGGAAGATTCAGCCTTGTCTCCTGCCTGACTTAGATTATATAAGCATCTCTGTGTCTGGTCCCTCGATGGTGAATCCTTGGTCTCTCAGGAATAATTAACAGACATCATGATGGAGTATATTGTTTAGTGCTTCATACTAGTAAGTTGATTGAGAATGGAATACAGACTGTAGGTAAATGATACTAATCAACAAGCCTTCCTCGTTTCCAGTTCACGAATCCCTATACCTGTACTTTCTTTTTAATAGATAAATGACAAAATAAATAAAAAACATTCACCCTTACATAATAACACAGACACACAGACAGCCCACTAAATGCATTAATGGAGTAAAGATTTTGAAAAAACAGCAAAAATCTGAACATATCTACAGTACCTATAGATAACTAAACTTTATTTTCTATGTACTTGGCTTTTAATATTTAAATAAAATTGATGTTGCAATGAATTATATAATAAATTATGCATATATATAAAACCACTTAGTGTATGTTCAATTGTTAACCAAAAATATGTGATGTGAGAAAATTAAATGCATACACTTTAGCATCTTTTTGCATTTTTATATTGTGTCAGTTCAGTTCAGTCGCTCAGATGTGTCCGACTCTTCGACCCCATGAACCGCAGCATGCCAGGCCTCCCTGTCCATTACCAACTCCCGGAGTTCACCCAAACCCATGTCCATTGAGTTGGTGATGCCATCCAACCCTCTCATCCTCTGTCGTCCCCTTCTCCTATAGCCCTCAATCTTTCCCAGCATCAGGGTCTTTTCAAAAGAGTCAGCTCTTCGCCTCAGGTGGCCAAAGTATTGAAGTTTCAGCTTCAGCATCAGTCCTTCCAATGAACACCCGGGACTGATCTCCTTTAGGATGGACTGGTTGATCTCCTTGCAGTCCAAGGGACTCACAAGAGTCTTCTCCAACACCACAGTTCAAAAGTATCAGTTCATCAGCTCATACTGTGTGGATTGCAACAAACTGTGGAAAATTCTTAGAGGTGGGAATACCAGATCTCATTACCTGCCTCCTGAGAAAACTGCATGCAGGCCAAGAAGCAACAGGTAGAACCAGACATGGAAAAACAGACTAGTTCAAAATTGGGAAAGGGGTTACATCTACGCTATATATTGTCACTCTGCTTATTTAACTTATATACACAGTACATCATGTGAAATGCTGGGCTCTATGAAGCACAAGCTGGAATCTAGATTGCCAGGAGAAATGTCAATAACCTCACATATGCAGATAACACCACCCTTATGTCAGAAAGTGAAGAGGAACTAAAGAGTCTCTTGATGAAGATGAAAGTGGAGTGTGAAAAAGCTGGCTTACAACTCAACATTCAAAGAAACTAAGATTATGGCATTCAGTCCCATTATTTTATAGCAAATTGATGGAGAAACAATGGAAACAGTGAGAGACTTTATTTTCTTGGGCTTCAAAATCACTGCAGATGGTGACTGCAGCTATGAAATTAAAAAACACTTTCTCCTTGGGAGAAAAGCTATAACAAACCTACATAGCATGTTAAAAAGTGGAGACATCAGTTTGCTGATAAAGATCCATATAGTAAAAGCTGTGGTTTTTCCAGTAGTTTTATATGAATGTGAGAGTTGGACCATAAAGAAAGCTGAGCACCAAAGAACTGATGCTTTCAAACTGTGCTGGAGAAAACTCTTGAGGTTTCCGTGGACAGCAAGGAGATCAACCAGTCAATGCTAATGGAAATCAATCATGAATATTCATTGGAAGGACTGATGCTGAAGCTGAAACTCCAATACTTTGGCCACCTGATGTGAAGAGTCAACTCATTTGAAAAGATTCTGATGCTTGGAAAGATTGAAGGCAGAAGGAGAAGGGGACGACAGAGGATGAGATGTTTGGATGTGATCACCAATTCAGCGGACATGATTGAGCTATCTCCAGGAGATGGTGAAGGACAGGGAAGACTGGCGTGCTGCTGTCCATGGGGTCACAAAGAAATGGACACGACTTAGCAACTGAACAACCACAACATAATTTATCAAAGCCAGATAATTTATTTCTTAAAATAAATTATATGTAGTAACTTCCTTGGTGGTCCAGTGGTTAAGACTCTGCACTTCTAACAGAGGTTGAGGGTTCCATTTGGTGCCCTGGATGTGGGTTAAGATCCCACATGCCACATGGCAGGATGTGGGATGCCTGCCATGTGGCATGCCAATAAGTAAATAAATAAAAGTAAAATCCTAAAAATAAATAAATAAATTCTATAAATGATGTTTAGGAGCAAAGAGTATTAAAATGACACAAACCCTGCAATTTTTGCTTTTTCACCATGCTCATTTTATATTATCTAATTTTCACTGCATGTGTTTATGGATTTGACATATTATCACATATATCCTAGCCTAATAACCTCATAATATGGAACAGAAATTGAAGCCCAGAGGGAATAATATTCTGCAATTCTGTAGTCATTGTTTATTTGCTTCCATAGAAATAGCTCAAAAATAGATTCCTGAATACAGCACAATGAAACAAATTTGTCTTAAAATATAACTCTAAGTGGTCCCTCAGATGTAATGGCTTGTTTATGTTAAAGTGACACTTGAAAACTCAGAAAACAGTGACATATGGCTACTAGATTTCTGAGAGGACTGATGGATCATACAAGTCCCATTTCTAAACCAAGGAGGGATCCAACAGTGACTGACAGCAGAGTGGAGCAACTAGGAAGCATTGTCACACTGGGAGGGCATCTGTTTTAGTTACATCACATGGACACAAACATAATCAATGTTGGGGTAAAGAGAAAGTGATGGGGGGGACTACTTTGTCGTAGTTTCGGAAAGGAATAGGAAGTAAAGAAAGTGGTGTCCCTTGACATTGTACAACTTGACAGTTTCGAGGAGGTGATCTCTGCATTATCCATCTATTGTAATGTTTTATCACATGTGTGGGTCATTGCTGTATACTTTTGAGCACAGGTTGCTATTTGTTCTTTAGACACCTGTAGTTGATAAATATTCTCCCGAAATGTACTATAATCATATATATTAGCTCTACACCTTCAGTCTTAATGCAGTTAGTTTAATAGCCACAGATGTGTAAATGCAAAATATGAGCAAAAAAGAAAAGATGTGCAAGATATGTACCAGCTTATGCATTCCAGTCATTCAGTAAGTTTCATATTTCTTCTTAATCCTAACTTGTAATAAATACAAAACAAATGATTTTCAGTTATTTTTCTTTATGTCTTCATATTGTTAACTGTTATAGTATTCCCCCATGGTGTCTATAAGGCTAGAATATTCTTCAGACAAAATTCAATTAAATTAATAATTTTCAGAAAAGAGATTTCTGTTACAATTATTAATGCCTTTTCTTAATGTATTTCTCTTTTTTATGTGATGACCTCAATATGAAAATACCAAATGTACTTCTGTGGTAGATACCGGCAAGAAAAAATTTCAAAAACATTATGTAATTGCTAAAAGTATTTCAGCATGTTTGTACAGGAAAATGATATATTTGTTGTCATTAAGAATTTATTTCCATTCTCTATTTCTCTGTTGTGTATTTGGAGGGAAGGAAGTTAACCATCATCACCATAATCTGATTTCTTTCCAGACATATTTTTCTTGGATGCTTATCTTTCTCTAAGAATACCACATTTCCTCAGGCTGCACTCTGTTTAAACAGAACCCCATCTTATCTTCATAAACCTGACTGCCCATCCAGGCCATGATGACTAACTCTTTCTAAACCTGTAACGTGGATGGCAGTATGCTACTGACAGTTGAATAACCTAAATTGCTTCCCCAAAGATTTGGGCACTAATAGAGAACACTTTTTTGAATCATGAGGGCATGGAGGGAGAAACTGAAGGTAGAATGTAAAATGCAAGACTTTGGAGACAAACAGTTGAGATAAAAAATCCGCATCTAAACAAACTTTCCTGATGCTTAAACTTAAAAATAAAAATTTTTTAAATTAAAGCTTAAAAATAAAATTTAGGTTTAGTAAATACTCATATGGTTTTCTATAAAGTGTGTCAATTCACACCTCCACTATGACTTTTCAGTGTGAATCATCTGGGTTTTCCACATCTTGTGTTAGCTGCTCAGTCATGTCCAACTCTTTTTGATTCTATGGATTGTAGCCCACCAGGATCCTCTGTCCATGGAATTGTCCAGGCAAGGATACTGGAGTGGGGAGACATTCCCTTCTCCAGGGCATCTTCCCGACCCAGGGAATGAACCAGGGTCTGCTGCAGGCAGATTCTTTACCAGTCACCAGGGAACCCTTTCCGCATCTTAAACAACACTTATTGTTGTCTGCATTTTCAATCCCATCCATTGTGTAGAATATCTGATTCCCTGATGACTCAAAAAGCTGGAAATCAATTTATATGAATATCCCTTTTAACAAAGTGTCTCTTTAAGTACAAATTCAGCGTAGGTCAGTTAATTGGGCTTGATTGATGGGATTGGGCCTCCTGTAACCCACTGGACTGGAGATGTAATTTTTTCCTTCCATTGGTAAATATATATACATATACACACACACATATATATATATATATATATATATATATATATATATATTTACAATTACATATATATATAATATATATATATATAGCCCCATCCCTCTGTTATACTTTTTAAATCATTCCAAATAGAAATTATTGATAGAGGCATATCAACATATATATAGCATGTGGTAGCTGGAATGATCAGTAATGGTTATTGCATTCATAACTCTTTTGACCTGTAAAAAATGAGGCCCATGGAGGAAGTGATTTGTAGAAGGTCACAGTTACTGTAAGTTGAGTGTTCATACAGACACAATGTTGTTGAAACTGCTTCTCCAGCTCATAGCTTATTTCTAGAGATGTTTTCAAGCTAAGTTAAATTTGAAACCTCTGAAGAAAGAGCCACATACTTATCAAACCAATGAGAGCTATTACAGTTTTGATTCAACAAACTCTGCTAACTACCTTTTCGCCAGTATGAGCTCATGGCTTCTATCATTCTGTATATGACCTAACTACCATCTCTGGTTATGCTTATTTGTGGGGATACGATTGCAGAGTAGAAAGAAGGAACTGTGAGAAAAGAATTGACCTAAGTTACAATCTTAGCTGAGTGCTGAAGAACTGATGCTTTTGACTGTGGTGTTGGAGAAGACTCTTGAGAGTTCCTTGGACTGCAAGGAGATCCAACCAGCGCATCCTGAAAGAAATCTGTCCTGAATATTCAATGGAAGGACTGATGTTGAAGCTGAAACTCTAATACTTTGGCCTCCGGATGAGAAGAGCTGACTCTTGAAAAGACCCTGATGCTGGGAAAGATTGATGGCAGGAAGAGAAGGGGACAACAGAGCATGAGATGGTTGGATGGCATCACCGACACAATGGACATGAGTTTGGGTAAACTCCAAGAGCTGGTGATGGACAGGGAGGCCTGGCGTACTGCAGTCCATGGGGTCGCAAACAGTCAGACACGACTGAGCGACTGAACTGAACTGAACTGAGCTGAAGTTACCATCTCATTACACATGGTTACTGAAGGAGGCCATGCAATGAGAGTCAGAGATGGTAAATGAAGCCTAAAATTGTTGGGATGATACCTGGATGAGATGCTGACAAATGACTCAGAGAGGAAATAAGACTGGAAAATATAAATAAAGTATTAAACTCAAAGTTGAGGTTGAGTAGTCAGGGAGAGGGTGAACTAGCAAGAGAGAGGAAAACCTTCAGTAGTGAAAATGTATGCTGCATTATAAATTACACCAAAGTTGCATTTATTGCAGTGGAAACTACCTGTAACAGTAGTTTTTTCAGAGGAGGGGATAAGTTAGAAGGTTGGAATCAGCATAAACACACTACTGTGTATGAAATAGGTAATCAACAAGGTCTTACTCAATAGTATAGGGAACTCA
Organism: Capreolus pygargus; assembly: GCA_012922965.1. Classification (NCBI taxonomy): domain Eukaryota; kingdom Metazoa; phylum Chordata; class Mammalia; order Artiodactyla; family Cervidae; genus Capreolus; species Capreolus pygargus. Next base: position 166,842 of record SNSB01003815.1, on the reverse strand, counting down.
GTACTCTGTAATAACCTATATGGGATAGTAATCTGAAAAAGAATAGATATATGGCTTTGTATTACAAATCACTTTGCTGTACAGCTGAAACTAAGACAAATTGTTGATCAACTCTAACCCAATATAAAATATAAATTAAAAAGTAGAATTTTTCCAATACAGATAAGTGTGAAGGTAGGGCATGGGAAATGCTGGCTTTCAGTGGGGAAGAATGGAATGGTAGCCTGAAGGTGATGAGAGTCAAATGTTTTGTCCTAAATATGCAACAGGAAATGTCCTAAGTGCATGAGTTTATCACAAAAGATAGACATTGTTTCCTTTGCAGCTAAATGTGCCATTTCAACCATGGCCCTGGGGACAGGACCACAGATTTACATAAGAAAAGTACTCTGGGATTAATTAGCCAAATCATTTCTTGGCAAGATGCAACCAGAGAATTGCATCATTAGGGTGGTCTCAGGCATTTGGACTGATTTGGGAGTGGTGTGTCCAACATAGGATCACTGTGAAGTAACCTCTGCTCAGCTCAGACAATGAATGAATGCAGGGTCTGGAAAAACCAGTCCTAAGGGCAAAGAACTCCAAACATGACATGATGGTGGGATGTGTAGTGATATCTGAAACAATGAATGACCTGCCTCTGAAGTGGATAATAAAGGTGGATCCTGAAGATGCCACTCATGACCTGGTGCTGTGAATGATACCATCTCTTTTTTTTCCTTTTTTGTTTCTTTTTTTTTTTTTTTTCTCATTTATTTTTATTAGTTGGAGGCTAATTACTTTACAATATTGTAGTGGGTTTTGTCATACATTGACATGAATCAGCCATAGATTTACATGTATTCCCCATCCCGATCCCCGCTCCCACCTCCCTCTCTACTCGATACCATCTCTTTTCAGGGCTCGTCCCTGAGGGATTTATTAAGCTTTATATGATTGTGCAACTTTACGTAAAGCAGATAGCAAGTGGCAGCCTGCTACACAGCACAGGGAGCTCAACGTGGTACCTGCGGTGACCTAGAGGGATGCGGTGCCGGAGAGGAGGGTGAGAGGGAGGGGATATATGCATACGCATGGGTGATTTGTTTCACTGCACAGGAGAACTAAGAGAACATTGTAAAGCAACTGAACCCCACTTTAAAAAAATCCAGATTAAATACTCACCTCTCTCACATCTTAATCATTATGTTACAATAAAAATAAACAGAAGCAATGCAAAAATTCCTGATTTCCTTATCATCTGTAAAGGCATTAATACAGTGTCATTAGATGAAAAGTTAAAGGAAAAAAGTAAAGTCTCTTTTCCTTAAACATATAGTGGGTAGATGGTAAAGAATCCACTTGCAATGAAGGAGACTATGGTTCAATCCCTGGTCAGAAACATACCTTGAAGATGGAAATCCAGTATTTTGGCCTGGAGAATTACATAGAGAGAAGAACCTGGCGGGCAACAGTCCATGGGCTCACCAGGAGTGAGACACTACTGAGTGACTAAGCATCTCAGCACCTTATATGTAATTGATGGCCAGAGAATCCAATTTTGCATAACACAAATAAGTTTATTTTTAATATGTATGAATATCTTTACTAGGTCTCTAAGAAAGTACATTGAATGTGGAAAGGGTTTGGACAATAATTAAAAGGTACTGATTTATAAAATATCCTGAGAAAAAAATCAATTATTTGAGGTTACAAAAGAAAATAGGTGGGTCATGGACACAGCGAGGGAATTAAAAAAAAAAAAAAAGAAAACACACACACACACACACACACACACACAAATGCTTCTGCTTCACTGGCTGTGCTAAAGTCTTTGACTCTGTGGATCACAAAAAACTGTGGACAAAATTGAAAGTGATAGTGTTTTGCCGAAAGTTTTCAATTCCATCTTAGATATGCAGATGACACCACACTTTACGGCAGAAAGTGAAGAAGAACTAAAGAGCCTCTTGATGAAAGTGAAAGAGGAGAGTGAAAAAGTTGGCTTAAAGCCTGACATTCAGAAAACTAAATCATGGCATTCAGTCCTATCACTTCATGGCAAATAGATGGGGAAACAACGGAAACAGTAGCTGACTTTATTTTTCTGGGCTCCAAAATCACTGTGGATGGTAATTGTAGCTATGAAATTAAAAGATGTTTACTTCTTGGAAGGAAAGCTATGACCAACCTAGATAGCATATTAAAAAGCAGAGATATTACTTTGCCAACAAAGGTCCGTCTAGTCAAGGCTATGGTTTTTCCAGTGGTCATGTATGGATGTGAGAGTTGGACTCTGAAGAAAGCTGGGCACAGAATTAATGCTTTTGAACTGTGGTGTTGGAGAAGACTCTTGAGAGTCCCTTGGACTACAAGGAGATCCAACAAATCCATCCTAAAGGAGATCAGTCCTGGGTGTTCATTGAAAGGAATGATGTTGAAGTTGAAACTCCAATACTTTGGCCACCTGATGTGAGGAGCTGACTCATTGGAAAGGACCCTTATGCTGGGAAAGATTGAGTGCAGGAGGAGAAGGGGATGACAGAGGATGAGAAGGTTGGATGGTATCAGCGACTCAATGGTCGTGGGTTTGGGTGGACTCTGGGAATTGGTGATGGACAGGGAGGCCTGGTGTGCTGTGGTTCATGGGGTCGCAAAGAGTCGAACATGAAAGAGTGACTGAACTGAACTGAACTGAACTGAATGCCATCCAATCATCCCATTCTCTGTTGTACCTTTTTCCTCCTGCCTTAAGTCGTTCCCAAATTCAAGGTCTTTTCCAACCATCTGACTCTTTGGATCAGGTAACCCACATATTGGGGCTTCAGCTTCAGCATCAGTCTTTAAAATGAATATTCAGGACTGATTTCTTTTAGGATTCACTGGATTGTTCTCCTTGCTGTCCAAGGGACTCTCAAGAGTCTTCTCCAGCACCACAGTTTGAAAACATCAATTCTTTGGGCTCAGTCTTCTTTAAGTACAATTCTTACATATGTACATGATGACTGGAAAAACCATATTTTGACTATACAGACCTTTGTTGGCAAAGTGATGCCTCTGCTTTTTAATACTCTAAGCTTGTCATAGCTTTTCTTCTTTTAATTTCATGGTTGCAGTCACCATCCACAGTAGTTTTGGGACCCCAAAAAATAAAGTCTGTCAGTTTTCATTTTTTCCCCATCTATTTGCCATGAAGTGATGGGACCAGATGCCATGATCTTAGGTTTTTGAATGTTGAGTTTTCAACTGTTTTTTTTTTTTTTTTCACTTTCTTCTTTCACCTTCATCAAGAAGCTCTTTAGTTCCTCTTCACTTTCTGCCATTAGAGGATATCATCTGCATATTCAAGGTTGTTGATATTTCTGCCAACAATCTTGATTTCAGCTTATGAATCATCCAGCCCAGCGTTTCACATGATGTACTCTGCACGTAAGATAAATAAGTGGCATGACAATATATAGCCTTGACATACTCCTTTCCCAATTTTGAACCAATCAGTTGTTCTATGTCTGGTTCTAAGTGTTGCTATTTGACCTGAATATAGGTTTCTCAGGAAGCAGGTGAGGTGGTCTGCTATGTCCATCTCTTTAAGAGTTTTCCACAGTTTTTTTTGTGATCCACACAGTCAAAGGCTTTAGTGTATCCATTTAAGCAGATGTTTTTCTGAAATTATCTTGCTTTTCTTACGATGCAACAGATGTTGGCAATTTAATTTCTAGTTCCTCTGCATTTTTGATATCCAGCTTGTACATCTGGACACTCTATTCATGTAGTGTTGAAACCTAGGAGAAGGATTTTTAGCATCGCCTTGCTAGTATGTGAAATGAGTGCAGTTGTGTGTCAGTTTGAACATTCTTTGCCTTTGCCCTTCTTTTGGATTGGAATGTAAACTGACCTTCATGGCAAATAGAAAGGGATAAAGTGGAAACAATTACAGATTTTATTTTCCTGGGCTCCAAAATCACTGGGGACAGTGACTGCTACCATAAAATTAAGAGATGCTTGTTCTTTGGAAGGAAAGTGATGAAAAACCTGGACAGATTATTAAAAAGCAGAAACATCACTTTGCTGACAAAGACCTGTGTAGTCAAAGCTATGTTTTTTTTCGGTCATCATGTATGGATGTGAGAGTTGGACCATAAAGAAGGCTGAGTGATGAAGAATTGATGCTTTTGAACTGTCATGTTGGAGAAGACTCTTGTGACTCCCTTGGACTGCAAGGAGATCAAACCAGTCAATACTAAAGGAAATAAACTCTGAATATTCATTGGAAGGACTGATGCTGAAGCTGAGGCTCCAAAACTTGCCCACTTGATGCAAAGAACTGAGTCATTGGAAAAGACCCCAGTGCTTGGAAAGACTGTGAGCAGGAGGAGAAGGAGACACAAAGGATGAGACGGTTAGACAGAGTCATTCCCAAAATGGACATGAATTTGAGCAAACTCTGAGAGATAGTGGAGGACAGAGGAGCTTGGCATGCTGTAGTTCTAAGGTTCCAAAAAGTCAGACACGAGTTAGCCACTGAGCAACAAGGACAACCAGTAAAACATGTTTCTTCCTCTTTAGAGTTTGTGTAATAAGTCACTGCTGACAAATTTTTTTTGTAATAAGTCACTGCTGATTTTCATTTTAATATGTTGTTTCAGGCTTATGATATGTGAGGTACATAACATACAGCACATCATGTACACAGAAGGGATATATAATGTTAGGGAGGAGGATCTAAGGGGCAAACCTTGTAGATCCCATCACTGTGTTTCCAGACTCTGGAAAGTGTGTTTACAGGATTCTTTCTTGACAGCAACATAAACAGTCCTGATGGCTTGACACAGTGCTATTTTCTTTAAATAAATGGATAAATAAGCAGTTAACTTAAATAAATTTTGGAATAAATACTAGAATTACCTAACATTCAGCTCTTTATGATGACGACTACTACTAAAATTCTGTTTAGAATAAAATTCCAGTACATGTCGCAGATACACAGAGAGCCAATATCAATCACCGCAAATATAATACCATTCTAAACATTACCTTGTGTTTGTTTCTTATTTTCCTGTGTACCAATACTTAAGATGATAACTTTCTCTTTCATTTAAAAGATAGCAATTGGGCTTTTTTTTTTTTTTTTAACATTAACTGAGATAATGGCTAATAATGCAAAGGACACGGGTTTAATCCCTCAGTCAAGATGATCTTCTGGAGAAGAAAATGGAACCCACTGCAATATTCTTGCCTGAGAAATCCCATGGACAGAGGGGCCTGGCAGTCTATAGTAGAGTCAGACACGACTTTGTGACTAAAAATAATGACAGCAAAAGGCTAATGCTAGGAACACCTCAAGAGGTGGAGTTGTCTTTTCCAATGACCTTTAAAGAAGATCCAGGTTCTTCATCCCCCAACTTCCAATCATGAGTTTCTGTACCTCTGTGGAGAGCACTGTGTCTGTTCTCTGCAATATTGGCGAGATAGAACCTCCGCAGGGTGATAACCAGCCTCTGCAGTTCAGCAGCAATCTAGTACATGTGATTCTAAGTTTACTTAGTGGTATTTTGGGGCAGAATTATAAGGAATAGACTATTCAAGAAGATCTGCCAATGCCTGTGAACCCTGTCTCTTACTCATTCAACTGAGGCTGGAGGCATGAAACAGAGATATTTCCTTTACAGTGAACATGCGTGTGTGCTAAGTAGCTTCACTTGTACCTGACTCTTAACAGACCCGTGGACTATAGCCCACCAGGCTTGACTGTCCATTGGATTCTGCAGGCAAGAGTACTGAAGTGGGGGGCCTTCCCTCCTCCAGGGGATCTTCCCTACCCAAGGATCAAGCCCACATCTCTATTCCTCCTGCACTGGCAGGCAGGTTCTTTACCACCTGGGAGGCACAGTAAATATACTAGAATAAAGTGAAATAAAGGGGGGATTCTTGCTAGTGTATTTGGTAAATTTACAAGGACTCCTTTGCTTGATATTGCAAGGGGCCCTCGCTCATTTAATCAATAAGTGTTTTTGAATGGCATTCTGAATCCAAGCAATATAAATATCAAAATAGATAATGGGTGAACAAGAAAGGAAAGGAATTTGCACTTATCAAGGTTTGAAATACAACACATGATATTACATTTATTCTTATTTTTTTATGAATTTATTTATATATGAAAGTATTTATTCACTACTTCTACAATTTTACATACTATGATGACAGTATTATAGGGTGATACAAGTACATAAAGCATGTACAAAAAAAACTATTTGATGCACTAATATTCCCATATTGCTTAGCAACTTTATTAAACCTGTTGTTTAAAAAATGTACTGGAATCATAGGATGGTAAGTTGAATTGACATAGGTGGAGGGATTGCTCGGTGAATGCTATCCCACAGGAGGCTTACCCAAGGAAAGAGGTATAAAAAGACCCTCTCTGCAAAATAGCAAAGTGACCATATCGCTCCCCTTTCTTACTCTGAAGACAAATTAAGATAACTGATGACTACTTTCAACACTCAATTTAGGCACAGAGGTAAGTAATTGGGAATATCCAGAAGACTGTAATGATGAGACTACAAGGATCTATCAGTACCTGAGCTTCAGCTCTCAGAATCTTTACCTATGTAGTTTCGGTTGAAAACACTGCATCACTCAGAACACAATTTAGTACCAATTACTTTTTCTGTGGCAACATTCACATCCTTATTTCTTAAACTGTAAATCAGTGGGTTTAGCATGGGGATGATGACTGTGTAGAAGAAAGAGGCTATTTTGTCTGTGTCCATGGAGTAACTCGAGCTGCATCTGAAATACATGAACAGGAGCGTGCCGTGAAATACAGCCACAGCAGTTAAATGGGAGGCACAGGTAGAGAAAGCTTTGTGTCACCCCTCGGCTGAGCTCATCCTAAGGATGGTTGGTATGATGTAGGTATAGGAGAGGAGGACAGTGATAATGCTGGTCCCCAGAACACAGCTACTGGATATGAACAGCATTATCTCACTGATGGATGTATCTGAGGAGGAGAGGGCTAGCAAGGCTGGGAAGTCACAGAAAAAGTGATTGATGACATTAGAACTGCAAAACAATAATCGAAATGTAAAACAGATGTGGACTGCTGAATCTACCAAACCTTCCACATAGACAACAGATATCAGCTGGGTACAGAGTTTTCTGGACATGGAAACTGTATAAAGAAGTGGATTACAAATGGCTACATAACGGTCATAAGCCATGACAGCCAACATGAGACATTCCACATCTGCAAAAGTCCCCCAGAAATACATCTTCATGGCACACGAGTCAAACAGAATCCTTTTATGCTCAGAGAGGAAATCAGCCAGCATCTTGGGAGAGACCACAGAGGAGTAGCAGATATCGCAGAAGGAAAAATTGCTCAGGAAGTAATACATGGGTGTGTGCAGTCTGGGGTCCACCTTGATCAGCAGGATCATCCCCACATTGGCAACCACGGTTATGCCATAAACCAGCAGGAAGACCACGAAGAGCGCCTGCTGCACGTGCCTGTCATCTGAAAGTCCTAGGAAGGCGAAGTCAGGAGCCACGCTGCAGTTCTGAGCAGTCATCACTCAGGAATGCTGGGAAATTCCTGGCTGTGAAAGAGGAAGTGGAAATGGAGGGTCAATATATCAATTTACTACTTTTATAGATAAACTCCTGGTCCTTTTGTAGATTTCAGTAATCATGAAAAGAGACAGACCTTCCTAGGACTGCATGAGGCCAACAGACTGAGAAATATTCTCCAATTTTATATAAATGAAAAAATAATGTTGACAACAATACATTTGCAAAGCACTGTACAGTTTTGCAGTGCCCTTGCAACCGAACTAAATCAGGCTGTTTCCAATCCAACTCGTGTAGTATTTATGACCATGTTTGTGGCTTTGATGATGGCTGAGATGTAAAGAATTTGCCTGCAATGCAGGCGACCTGGGTTTGATCCCTGGGTCGGGAAGATCTCCGGGAGAAGGGACTAGCTATCCACTTCAGTATTCTTGCCTGGAGAATTCCACGTGCAGAGGATCCTGGCGAGTTCTACAGTCCATGAGGTCGCAGAGTCAGGCACGACAGGGTGACTAACACTTTGCTGCTTCTGTCTAACACTAACAAAATTATGTGCTCTGAGTGAAGCAAGGGTCTAACAATTAGGTGGTTCACATAACTTGTCTTCTGACAAGATTGCTGGGTGCTTGGGTTTGTTTTGTTTTTCAATGATGTAGAAACGTTGTTCAAAGAAGGCACTGGCACCCCACTCCAGGGCTCTCGCCTGGAAAATCCCATGGACAGAGGAGCCTGGTAGTCTGCAGTCCATGGGGTCGTCAGGAGTCCAACGTGACTTCCACTTTCACTTTTCACTTTCATGCATTGGAGAAGGAAATGGCAGCCCACTCCAGTGTTCTTGCCTGGAGAATCCCAGGGATGGGGGAGCCTAGTGGGCTGCCATCTCTGGGGTCACACAGAGTTGGACACGACGGAGGTGACTTAGCAGCAGCAGAAATGTTATATCCTCTGTTACAGAAGAGTAGTAAGTAAGAAGCACAGGTGATGAATATATTGCTTTATTATTCCCCCTTTGGAGAGGGCAGGACTATAGCCAGTTTCTGAATATAAGAAGTCTTCACTTCCCCATTAACCTCTCAAGTCCCTCCAACCTCAGCATAGGAGGGATAGATGGTTCATGATTCAGGACCTGCTGGGACAAAGAGGGTGGTGAATTTTGGATAAGACAGTGCAAGGGTCTCTATGAACTAAATGCTGAAATGCTGAGCATTCTTCTGTTTGGAAGGTGCAGTTATACCAGGAAGATGATGAAGAACACTTGAGATCCAGTTGCAGAGATGCTGGTAGCAAGGGTCATAGAGGCAAGAAGAAGGCTTGGTTTGCTGCATGAGTCCTTTCTGCCCTAACTTACTCTCTTCCACACTTTGTATTCTGCCATAACGGTTTTGTAAGACATATAACATAAATACTGTCATGGTCAGACTTCTGTAACCTCAGAGACATTCACATCCGAGCTGTGGCCCCACTCCAATTCCCTAAAAATTTTAGTATTGTTTGATTATTTTATTTGAGCCATATTTCTCTTCAGTATCTCTGAGTTCTGCTTTTCTTTGGTTTAAGAATTTTTTGTCTTTTGAAGGACAATGGAATTCTATGTTCCACTGTTATATTTTACCCAAACCAATTATGTGATATATAATGTCATAGGTTAGTCAGTTCAGTCACTCAGTTGGGTCTGACTCTTTGTGACCCGACGGACTGCAGCACACCAGGCTTCCCTGTCCATCACCATCTCCCAGAGCTTGCTCAAACTCATGTCCACTGAGTCGGAGATGTCATCCAACCATCTCGTCCTCTGTCATTCCCTTCTCCTCCACTTGTCCTCTTACGTTCTAGGAGAATTTAAAAAGCAGGAGTTGAATGTAGATGAGGGATAGAGAAGAGCATTGGAACAGTGGTCTAGTGATCACTGTGCAGGTTTCCAACCCTAGGACTTAACTCGTATATCTGCTTAGAAAGACATAATTAAGCAAAAATACTTTCCTTTAAAGCTTAAAGCATTTATAGAAATATAATATGCATGTTATATATAATTCATAATATAACAGGCAAATTTTTAAAATAGTAAAAAACATCTGACCATTTCCATAATGCATGTTTGCTTCTTTTTTATTCCCTATTTATATGTATTTAAAATAAACAAGTGGTACAACTAGCTAAAATAAAAATGTGTGTACTATTTCATATGTTCCTTTGTTTATATAAAATACCTTCTTTCAAAAAAGCATTAAAAAATAAGGAATCTCAAATATAAATCAAAGAAACAACAAAGATACCAGGACCTGTCCCAGAACTCCTGACTTGTTTGTTGCATGCAGTTTTGTCTGCAGGAGGGTTCAGCATTTCCTCCTGCCTGACCCAGATTATATAATCATCTCTGAGTCTGGTCCTTGGTTGGTGAACCCTTAGTCTCTCAGGAATAAATAACAGATATGATGTAATTTATCATCTGATATTTCATACAAGTGAGCTGATTGCACATGGAACATAGACCTTTAGAGTAGTATGTCTTTGGTCCCCCTCTACCTTAATGCCCCATATTGTACTTATTCAGAAACAGCAAATGCCTCTGATCTGCAAGCATTCCTAATTTCCAGTTCACCAATCCTTACATAGCCAGTTAGCTTTCATTCAATACATTAGAAAACAAATGCATACCCACTCAGCCACACACACTTACACAGACACACAAACACCAACACTCTCCATTAAACACATTCATGAAACAAAGATTTTGTAAAAACATCAAAAATCTCAACATATGTACATTCCATAGGGATAACTAGATGCTTCCTACACTATTTCACTTTTAGTTTTTAAATAAAAACGATGTTAGGATTATGTGTGTGTACAGGGAAGCCTGATGTGCTTAAATGCATGGGGTCGCAAAGAGTTCGACACAGTGACTGAATAACAGCAAGGCTTTTTATATTATGTCATAATTACAGTCTGTTAGAAATAGTTGTAATAATTATTTAATTGACATTGGTCACTTCCATTATATGGCAAGATTCATTAGTATAAAAGCAGATGGAGTCACCATGAAAGAAAGCCCACATAGAGTGCAACAGCAACTTAGAAAACACTAATTTTCAGAAAATTTTAACACATATAAGTACTGAAGAAACACAAATTTGACAAATGAAGAGTCTGAGAATGTTCCACAAATAAGGAGTATTAAACATAAGTTTAAGATATAAAATGAAACTTGTGGCATTTAAGAAATCATACATATTGCTAGGATTGGAAGATAGGGTAAATACAAATGGAATAATACAACATTAGTCAAACCAATTTTGATTTTCATAAATTATTGTGTATAAGAGCAAATTTTCGGTGGAACCATTTTTTATTTTTACATTTCATCAGAGCCTCTTTCACATCTTTGATCCGTAGGCTGTAAATCAGAGGATTTAACATGGGAATCACAAGGGTATACAAGGAGTTCATTTTGTCTTCATCTAGAGAGTAGGAAGTACTTGACCTGAAATACATGAAGAGCAGGCTTCCCTGGAAAACTGCCACAGCAGTTAGAGGGGAGGTGCAGGTGGAGAAAGCCTTGAACCTCCCTTCAGCAGAGTGGATCTTTATCACTGCTGGGATGATGTAAGAGTAAGACACAAAGAGACCTGAAAGCATAATCAGTTCAACGAAGCCCAAAATGAGAAATACGGCTAACTCACTGACCTGTGTATCTGAGCAAGATAGCAAGAGGAGAGGAGGAACGTCACAGAAGTGGTTAATTTCGTTTGACCCACAGAAGCATAAGTGGAAGGTTAATATTCTATTTATCAAAGCATCTATAATTTCCACCATATAAACCCCAGCCATCAGCAGCGAGCACACCTTGCCAGACATCTTGACTGTGTAAAGCAAGGGGTTGCTAATAGCCATGTACTGATCATAGGCCATGACTGCCAACAGTAGCCACTCAGAACCTGCCAAGGTACAGAAGATCAGGAATTGCAGAGCACAGGCATGGAAGGAGATGGACTTGCTCTTGATGAGGAAGCCTGCCAGCTTCCTGGGTCCAAAGGCTGTGGAATAGCAGAGGCCACTGACAGAGAGGTGGCTGAGGAAACAGTACATGGGTGTGTGCAGCTGGGGGTCTGTTCTAACCAAAACAATCACCCTGAGATGTGCAACAAGAATAATGAGATAAACAACCAGAAACGTGGTAAATAGAGTCACTTTGATTACAGGGCTACCACTAATTCCCCAGAGAAGGAGTGCAATTTTCCCCATCCATTCTTCTTTATTCTTCTTGTAAAAATGCTCCAGAAATGACTGAGACAATGACAGATCAATGTTTTCACTCTTTTTGAGACAAAGTATTATCTGTAAACCAGATATAATTCATTTCAGTACATTTTATTATGAGAAAATAGCCCATCCAAATTTCCTCACTGTTTTATTTTAAAAGGTTAAGTGTGGGATAGGAGTTTTGAGAAAGTCTGACTCTAAATTTGGATGTCATTTATGATGTATGTGACTAGATTGTTTTATCTCAGCAATCAGTTCTTTACTGAAAGCTCATTGCAAGTCAAACATAATATGAAAGTAACACTTGAAGCCAAGGTTGGAGTATTCAACCTTATATTTTAAAGATACCTATCTAACTAAGAATACAAGTGATTACACTTCTTGAGTACTTATATATCATAATGTGTTTATTTGTTTGTTTGCTTGTTCATTTGCTAAGACGTGTCTGGCTCTTTCAACTCAATGTTGAAGCCTACCAGGCTTCTCTGTCCATAGGATTTACCAGGCAAGGACACTGGAGTGGGTTGCCATTTCCTTCTCCAGGGCATCTCCCCAAATCAGGGATCGAACCCCCATCTCCTGAACTGCAGGAGGATTCCTCACCCCTGAGCCACCTGGGGAGCCCACTTTGCTTATTATTGTGTATTAAATAATGGCAGAATTAACTTATCTCTGATTTTGAAAGAATGAACAATATGGTATTACTGTCTCTGCTCTACTTTTTAATGTAAATATTGAGCATTAGATATATTTTAGTAAAATTTTCTCCAGAAATATTTTGCTGCTTTGCCACATTATTATTACTTACATGCAGGAGCAGTCTGGTGCCAAAGGATATGTCTCTTGACCAGATAAAGAAAAATTCTAGAAACAAGCAGAAGCAAGACACTTTAGCTAATGCATTTTCGTCCCTTTAGATTTTAACCTGGCTTGTTCATTCAAAATAGATGGGACAAAAGTAACAAACATATTTGATATGAAGTGAATTCGCTCAGTTGTGTCTGATGCTTTGTGACCCCATGGACTATAGCCTACCAGGCTTGTCAGCCTATGGAATTTTTCAGGCAAGAGTACTGGAGTGGGTTACCACTTCCTTCTCCGAGGGATCTTCCTGACCCAGGGATTGAGCCCAGGTCTCCCGCATTGCAGGCAGACGCTTTACCATCTGAGCCACCAGGGAAGCTAAGCTTCTGTTTGTGTGTAAGTTTATATGTATGTGCATGTGTGTACTTGTGTGTCTCTGCTTTTTAATATGCTGTCTAGGTTGGTCATAAGTTTCCTTCCAAGGAGTAAGCATCTTTCAAATGGCTGCAGTCATCATTTGCAGTGATTTTGGAGCTCCCACACCCCAAAAAGTCTGCCACTATTTCCACTGGTTCCCCATCTATTTTCCATGAAGTGATGGGACTGGATGGGCCATGATCTTAGTTTTCTTGTTGAGCTTTAAGCCAACTTTTTCACCCTCCTCTTTCACTTTCATCAAGATGCTCTTTAGCTCTTCTTCACTTTCTACCATAAGGGTGGTGTCATCTGCATATCTGAGGTTAATCATATTGATAAATACTGATATGATAAATATTGGTAAATGGCTCATAGCACTTTTCTAAAGAGAGAGATATCCAGGGAGGTGAAAAGTTGCTGCTTCTGTCTTTAACACAGAACTTTGTGCTTATTGAATTGTTGACCATTCATATCACTATTTTTTATAAATATAGTTATACAGCCAATGACCCATATGTATATCTCTGTTTTCTACACTGAACATATGCTCAAATCTACCATTTGATTGTTATGTCATATTTGTACTTAAGTATTTCAGTGGCAGGGGCTTTTCTGATGTCTCAGAAGATAAAGAATCCACCTGCAATGCAGGAGACATGGGTTTGATCCCTGGGTCTGAAGATCTCCTGGAGGAGGAAATGGCCTGTCACTCCAGTATTCTCGCCTAGAGAATTCCATGGGTAGAGGGGCCTGACGGGCTCCATGGGGCCGCAAAGAGTCCAACACGACTGACCAGCTAGGTGCAGACACACATCCAGGGGCAGGGATGACGGGATCAAGACACAGGAACGTGACTACAGTATTAGTCCACTGACGGGGTTCCCAGGGGCACAGTGGTGAAGAGTATGCCTGTCAGTGCAGGAGACACAAGAGACACAGGTTCAGCCCCTAGGTGGGGAAGGTCCCCTGGAGGAAGAAATGGCAACCCACTCCAGTATTCTTACCAGGAGAGGTCCATGAGCAGACGAGCCTGGCAGGATATAGTTCATGGTGTCACAAGAGTCGGACATAACTGAGTGACTGAGCACACAAACACACATCAGCCTACTACACACTGCCATCGATAACAATGCAGTTGTATGATGACATCTTTTAATCAGTCATTGGTGGATATATGAGATGGAAGTGAAGTGAGAAGGGGAGTATAGTGAAGAGGATCGAAGTAGACAGGCTAGAACACACCAAAGTCTTTAGTGCAGACTTCTTATTTTGCAAAATACCAAGATAGAGGAGTTATTATACATTCTTGTTTATTTTTTTATTTTAGTTATTGATTCCTAAAGTAATTTTCCCATAATTCATTATTCACCCATGCAAATTATCAGAAAGGCAGAATCATTCAATAGATTCCATTGTTGGCCTTCCATTTAATGGGCTTAATTTTTTTCATTTTTATACCACAAAGTAGATCTAATAAAATGGACCCATTTTAGATGAACTTAGTCTTTAGATACTATAATAAATTTACATCATATAGGTGAAAGTCGGTTTTTCACAGCAATCTATTGATACTCTATTTTGCTTGGAATTTAATGTACTTCAATGTTTTTCTGCCATATTTTTGCTCATAAGCAGCAATTCCAAAAGAGTTTGCACGAATCAATGAAATACATTAGAGATAGACCTTTGAAGCTTTTATCTGAAACAAGAATTTTCTGTAGGTTTTTATTCAACGTGTGATCTTTGCTAAAATGCCATAACGTCAAACAAAGGCCTCCCTGAGTAACAGAGGCATTTTTTAGACTTTACTTATATCTAGAATGTTTTCACATAAGAAAATTTTATAGGGCAGTTTGAAAACCTAAAACATCAGTGGCTTTTAGCTTTATAATTTTAATAGATAATTAAGAATGTCTTTCAGTCTTGTAAGGTTGTTCAAATACATGACCACGTTCATAATTTCTCAACAAAAGGATTTAGCTCTAGCCTTCAAGAAACAAAAACAAAAAGGTCAACACTCAGAAAACTAAGATCATGGCATCCGGTCCCATCACTTCATGGCAAATAGATGGGGAAAGAGTGGAAACAGTGGCTGACTATATTTTTTGGGGCTCCAAAATCACTGCAGATGGTGATTGCAGCCATGAAATTAAAAGACGCTTACTCCTTGGAAGGAAACTTATGATCAACCTAGACAGCATATTAAAAAGTAGAGACATTACTTTACCAGCAAAGGTCTGTCTAGTCAAAGCTATGGTTTTTCCAGTGGTCATTTATGGATGTGAGAGTTGGACTATAAAGAAAGCTGAGTGCCGAAGAATTGATGCTTCTGAACTGTGGTGTTGGAGAAGACTCTTGAGAGTCCCTTGGACGGCAAGGAGATCCAAACAGTCCATCCTAAAGGAGATCAGTCCTGGGTGTTCACTGGAAGGACTGATGCTAAAGCTGAAACTCCAATACTTTGGTCACCTGTTATGAAGAGCTGACTCATTTGAAAAGACCCTGACTCTGGGAAGCATTGAAGGCAGGAGGAGAAGGGGATGACAGAGGATGAGATGGTTGGATGGCATCACTGACTCAATGGACATGGGTTCGGGTGGACTCTGGGAGTTTGTGATGGGCAGGGAGGCCTGGCATGCTTAGGTTCATGGAGTCGCAGAGAGTCAGACACGACTGAGGGACTGAACTGAACTGAAATATTAAAAAAAAAAAACAAAAACCTAAGTCGATGGCATCCAACCCCATTACTGCAAGGTGAATAGAAGGGTAAAATGTGGAAGCAGTGACAGATTTCCTCTTCTTGGGCTCCAAATCACTGTGGATTTGACTGCAGCCATAATAGCCGAAGACAATTGCATGTTGGCAGGAAAGCATTGACAAAACTAGACAGTGTATAGAAAAACAGAGATATTACTCTGCCAACAAAGGTCCATATAGTCAGGGATATGATCTTCCCAGTGGTCACATATGGTTGTGGGAGCTGGACTGTAAAGAAGGCAGAGTGACAAAGAATTGAAGCCCTAGCACTGTGGTGCTGGAGAAGACTCCTGAAGTCCCTTGGACAGCAAGGATACCAAGCCTGTCCATCTTAAGTGAGATCGACCCTGAATATTCACTATAGAAGGACTGATGCTGAAGCTGAAGCTCCAATATTTTGGCCATCTGATGCGAACAGATGACTCATTGGAAAAGTCCCTGATGTTGGAGAAAATTGAGAGCAGAAGGAAGAGAGGGCATCAGAGGATGAGATGGCTGGATGGCATCACTGATGCCATGAATGTGAACTTGTGCAAACTCTGGGAGATGGTGAGGGACAGCGAGACCTGGTGTGCTACAGACCAAGGTGCTGCAAAGAGTCAGACATGACTGAGCAACTGAACAACAACAATAATGACAGCATGATGATGCACAATACTAATGTCCTGTCATTGATCCTTATAGCCTTCTTTCCTTCCTTTTATCCAAGCTTTATTCAGTTAAAATTGACAAATAGTACATATAAGGTATTGAAAATGAAGCTCTGATATATTGTGAAATGGTCACCATGGTATGGTTAGTAAATGATTCATTAATTTATACAGTTAACATTTTGAATGTGTGTATAATGAGGACCATTAAGATCTACTCTCCTGGCAAATTTCAAGTTTATAACATAGAATTAGTACCTAGAGTTGTCATATACATTGGATCTCCAGAACTTATTCACTGAATAATAGTAAGTTTGGTCATTATTACTGATATTGGCCACCTTTGAGACCCTGGAAAAAGTGACCAATCTACTCTCTAATTCTATGAGTTTGAACTTTTAAGATTCAACATATATGTGAAACTTTACAGTATTTACCTTTATCTGTCTGCCTATCTTAGTCAGCATAATGCATTTATGGCTCTTCCATATGCGGTAAACAAAGCTTCTTGAATTCTAAAAGTCAGTCTTGTCCCTCTCAAGACCCATCTAATTGTCAGACCCTCTGCCCACTATCATTTTCTCTCTCAAGTAGAATAATTATTAGATCTAAGACTGAATATATCTATCAAAAGATACACTAGCTTTCGATTTCATCTTGGATTTAAAATCCTCATTTTTTCTTTCATAATGATTTTGAGATTTCTTATAAGTTATATAGCTATTTAATCAATTAATGATTTTTATTAGCATTAGCTTATATTCATTAGTATAGAAAGTATGCCATAGAACATAAAGAGACTCAAAGATTTCTGAGGAACACAATAATTCTTAAGGTAGCTGAAATATTATTCAAACAAAAAAATAAGTCAGCAAAATTTGACAAAAGTAGAAAATTCTGGAAAGTTTTCACCAAAGGGAAAGTGCCATATGCAAATTCTTGATACATGAAGTATGCAATATTTCAGAACTAAAATATTTCTAAAACTTAGACTTAATAACAACAAATTCTCATTTGAACTAAGACAACTTTGTTTCTCTTGCATCATGCAGTATAAGTTTATAAAAACAAAAACCACAATATGTGTGTACTTGTGACTATGAGTGTGTGAAATATAAACCTTTAAAATCATATTTAAAGTTTCAGTTTTCCCAGGGCCTGTTTTACATCCTTGTTCCTTAGGCTGTAAATCAGAGGGTTTAACATGGGAATCACGAGGGTGTAAAACAGCGAGGACATTTTGTCTTCATCTAGAGAGTAGGATGAACTCGGCCTGAAATACATGAAAAATACAGTTCCCTGGAAAATTGCCACAGCAGTTAGGTGGGAGGCGCAGGTGGAGAAAGCTTTGAACCTCCCTTCAGCAGAGTGGATCTTCAAGACGGATAAGATTATGTAACAATAAGAGACAAGGACTCCTGAAATGGAGGTCAGTTCAACACAGCCAAAAAAAATGAATAATGCCAATTCATTGACCCGTGTATCAGAGCAGGAAAGGGAGAAAAGTGGAGGTAAGTCACAAAAAAAGTGGTTAATCACATTTGATCCACAGAAACATAAGCGGAATGCTAATGCCGTGTGTATCAAAGTATCTGTCATTCCCAACAGGTAAACCCCCATCATGAGCAGGGAGCACAGCCTGCTGGACATGCTGACCGCATAGAGCAAGGGGCTGCTGATGGCCTTGTACCGGTCATAGGCCATCACTGCCAGCAGGAGACACTCACAGTCTATAAAGCTAGAGAAGACCAAAAATTGCAGAGCACAGCCATAGAAGGAGATTGATCTCTTTTTGGCTAAAAGGCCCAACAGCATCTTGGGGCCAATAGCTGTGGAATAGCAGAGGTCACAGAAGGAGAGGTGGCTGAGGAAAAAGTACATGGGTGTGTGCAGCTGGGGATCCATCCTAATTAAAATAATCATTCCGAGATTTGCCAAAAGGTTAATGAGATAGATAATTAAAAACATGATAAATAAGATCATCTTAACTTCAGGCTTATCTGTAATTCCCCACAATATGAACTCAGTTAAGGAAGAGCAATTTCCTCTTTTCATTCTTCTGTCTTGTCTAAACTTTTGAGGAAATGATCAAGAAAATGATATACATAAGGGAACCACTTCGGGGCATTCACAAAATATCTGCAGGGAAGAACACAATTTATTTCTGCAATGGTCTTTTTAAAATATTTTCAGCCTGCTGTTTCTAACATCAGTGTTTTTCGCACACTATTTTGAAGATGTGATGAGATATCAATTCATCCAAATATCCTTCTTGATACAAGGAAGGTAGCGCTCAGAGAAACTGAAGAGCTCATGATTGCAA
Organism: Capreolus pygargus; assembly: GCA_012922965.1. Classification (NCBI taxonomy): domain Eukaryota; kingdom Metazoa; phylum Chordata; class Mammalia; order Artiodactyla; family Cervidae; genus Capreolus; species Capreolus pygargus. The sequence goes on along the minus strand of SNSB01003815.1, from coordinate 148,077 downwards.
CCAGTCAATCCTAAAGGAAATGCCCTGTTTATTCATTGGAAGGACTGATTGATGCTGAAGCTGAAGCTCCAATACTTTGGCCGCCTGTTGCAAAGAACCAACTCATTAGAAAAGATCCTATTGCTGGGAAAGATTGAAGGCAAAAGAAGAGGCAACAGAAGATGCGATGGTTAGGTAGCATCACCAACTCAACTGACATAGATTTGAACAAACTCTAACTTAGACAGTGAAGGACAAGGAAGCCTAGAGTGCTGCAGTCCATGGGGTCACAAAGAGTCAGATATGACTTAGTGACTGCACAGCAGCATAGACAGCAACATACCTCAGAAATCACATCTGGATTTACGCAGAAGTTTCTCAACTGCCTAGCTCGGATATTTTTTATTATTATCAGATTGATACCAATACCTCTTTAAAGAATGCCGTTGATCAAGTCATTTTCTGAGTGTGTGCCCTCATGCGTGCCCTGGAGCTAAACTCTGTTTGACTCGTCGCGTCCTCATGGACTGCAGCCCTCCAGGCTCCCTGTCCACGGGATTTCCCAGGCAAGATTCTCATCCCATGGAGAAGGAAGCCTGGTGTTCAAGAGGTTGCAATGAGTGAGACAGGACTTAGCAACAGAGCACACACTCAGGAAATGACTAAGTCAGTGGGCATTCTTTAAGGAGGTATTGCTATCTACCTGATAATAATAAAAAATATCTGAGATAGATAGTTGAGAAACTTCTATTTCTAGATGTTGTTCCTAACTTAACTACTGCCATAAGCTCTTTAATTTCTCTGAGCACTGTATTCTTTGTATTGAGAAGGATATTTAGATGAATTGACATCTCGTTACATTGCCAAGGCAGTGTGGAAAAAAACACTGATGCTAGAGACAGCAGGCTGAAAGCATATGGATAACCATTTACTATGCTGAAAAAGTTCCTTGGATACAAACATTTATTTTCATCATCATATTGCACATAAAACATAATTTAAAATATTATTAGTTTTACAATCTATTAGTATACCATGCACTGATAAGAATGAAAATGATTGTTATTGATCCTAATCTTTAGTGTTTAGTGAGACATGAAATAAGTAACACTGAAACCTTTCTCTAAAAATCCATCACTGCTTTGCCACATGACTTATTATCTATTCAGAGTTTCTGCTGCCAAAGGAGGAGTCTCTCGAACAAAGAAAAATGCTAAAATGAAGTGAAAACCACAGAATCTAACACCTACTATTACATCTCTTTGGATTTTAATGGACTTTTATATTATAAAGTGGAAATAGGTTTAGGGACAACAAATGCCTCTGCGATACATAGGTTTCTCTGTCTAGTATGTATGCATTATATGTCTGTCATACATTTGCATGCAGATTACATGTCTCCGATGCATATGAGAACAGTGCATGCATAAGGAATTCTTTCTTTTGACCTTAGTAGCTATGGGGCTTCACATGAAGATGAATGTGCACATTTTAATTTTTAAATTCACTTGTACATTATGTTTTAAATAAAAGAGAACAAACCCACCAAGCCCCCTTTAAATTCACCTGTATGCTACTCTGATTATAAAAGGAGTAATATCTTTCCTATAAACCAGAATCAAAATAAATTAATTTAATAGTTATATTATGGATATTAACAAGCACAGAATCTGCCAGCTCTGAGAAGAAAATATTGTTCCTGAACATTAAATTACAGAATGTGTTCAACTGAGTAAACAGGTATAAAATGTTTTATTTATAAATTGATTTTCCTCCAAATGGGAATGTTTTTGTCCTATGTTCTTTAAATCAGGACCTCAAAACTTACCTGAGATGAGCTGGTCTTAGGTAGCTGAACAATAAACAGATAGCGTTTTATTTTACCAGGTACATTGGGACTTAAATCCCTGGGCCACTGCCTTTGGGTATTGGTGCTGTACAAACTTGTCATTAATTATGTTTCTGCTTCTGCATATTGGCTCATGAATTCAGGGACAAATTTAACACAGGATGACATTGTATAAATCAATATTGTTACTAAATTAATCTAGCATAAGGGGGGCTTCCCTCATAGCTCAGTTCGGTAAAGAACCTGCCTGCAATGCAGGAGACCTGGGTTTGATTCTTGGGTCAGGAAGATCCCTGCAGAAGGAAATGGCAACCCACTCCAGTACTCTTGCCTGGAAAATCCCATGGACAGAGAAGCCTGGCGGGCTACAGTCCATGGGGACCCAAGGGTCGTAAATGACTTAGTGACTAAACCACCACCACCAAGGATGAAGCAATATGAGCTTATATAGAGAGAAATGTTTCCAGAATATATGAAGAAAATATTTAAAATATTTAAAAACCTTGTATGTATGACAAAGAACTTGTATCCAAAATACATGAACTTTAATCAATAGTAAAAAAGATAAAAAACAAAAACAAAAAGTGAGCAAAAAAAAAAAAAAATGAACAGATACTTAACAAGATGACAAATAAGCAAGAGGTTAATGCTTAAGAATTTCATTCTTATGTGAATCAGTAGGTATTAAGGCAATGGCAATAAAGCCACAATAAGATAACATGACCTAAATGTTAATGGACTGAAATTAAATACTGATCATAACTAATTTTCTGTTTCATCTGAATTCTCATTTGCAAAATACACAGGATTTCTTATCGGTTTGGGGGTTTTCTCAGTTCTTTTCAATTTTTTTGTTTGTTTTTCTACTTTTTTCCTTATAAATCTGAGAAATTTGTGCTAAAATTCATAAATGTAGTACATATGCAATTTTGTAAAAGTGATAATGTCAATTTTTTAAAATGCCTTTGTATATGTCATTGTCATTCTTGCCTATGAGGAGCTCAACACTAAAATGTCACCTGTTACCTGTGGAGATATTGTAAGACCCAAAATTCGGGCCTTCGTTCCAAGGAGGAAAAACAGCGCGACCCAATAAACCAGCCCAGCAGATGCAACACGCAAGAGGGTTTATTGTTGGTTGCGCAAACGGGTGACTCTGATCTCCTGGGAGGCAGAGCACCCCGAACAGCAAATTGAGCAAGCTTTTTATATGCAAAAAAACCATACTATCAGCATATTACATACGGGTTACAAAGTGATTGGTTACACGTTTGCAAAGCAATCCTATTGGTACAAACTTCTCGGGCTTTTGTTCAAACTTAAAGCAATTCTATTGGTACAAACGGCGTGGGCTTTTGTTCAAACTTAGGCGCCCGCTGGCTTTTCAGCTCTCCCGCGGGCTTTTACTGGGTGCATATTGATTGGCTGGCTCCAGGTCACCCGATGGGGGCGGGGAATCCTACCATTTCATGGGAAACCGAAACCCAAGTCCTGGCCGCCTGCCAGCCCCAGCCCCGGCAGCCCCACATAATAAAACGTATTTCTCAGCTTCAAAAACCAACAAGAAAACTAACAGACACATGAATTATAGACACTGGTAAAAGGGAAACTAGATATCAACTAGTCAAAGTACATCAAACAATTCAGCAACCCCACATTCCCTCCTTTTTCTTTGTCATTAGTTTTAATCTTAAAACTTAGGGTTCTTGTTTCGCAACCCCAGGCCTTACAGTATCTTTCTGCGGGCCCTCCACACTTCTGAACCTCGGAACGACCTCTCGAATGGCCAGGACATACATAAAAATCATGCCCCCGGGTTTTTAGCCACCACCCAGGATGTGGACATCCATACCCTGGGAAGGGCTCTTGAGGGCTCGGGTCCCAACTTTCTCCCACTATGTCACACAGGTCTACCGTCAGGGTAGGAAAATAGGTTGTAATTGGGCCTATGCCAGTGGTCTCGTTTACCGTATTTCCTGTTTCTGTATTAAAGACTCTCCAGGTGATACGGTGTACCTGGTGGGGACTCGCATTTCTCTCAACTAGGGGCAAGCAAAACAAAAGTGTCACAAGCGAGAAAGTCTTAGCTTTAAGGGGTTTTGAGTGCGGTGGAGTTTCCATCTGGGTTCTGACGTCTCCTCGTGGTCGAGGCCGGGTGCAGCCTTTACGTGGGAGGCGTGAATCCATGTGGCGATTCCGTCTACCTTCAGTGCAGTCGGCGTCGTCAAGAGGACGGTGTAAGGTCCCTTCCAGCGGGGTTCAAGAGTCTTGGTCTGATGTCTCCGTACCAATACCATATCTCCAATCTTGAAGGGATGAGGGCAGGGAACAGGGTTGTCTGCACGGTATGTGGCAGATATGGGTTTCCAGATTTCTTGTTGCACCAACTGCAGGGCTTGCAGATGGGCCTGTACGGTAGGGGAAGTCGTAAGGGCAGAGATATCAGAGTCAAAAAAAGATATGGCTGGCGGGGGGCTTCCATAGATGATTTCAAAAGGGGTAAGTCCATGTGGGCCGGGTGTGTTTCTGGCCCTATATAGGGCCAGTGGTAGGAGCTGAACCCAGTCTCTAGTGCCAGTCTCCAGCATTAATTTGCTTAAGGTCTCTTTAATTGTTCTATTCATTCTTTCTACCTGTCCTGAGCTCTGGGGTCTGTAAGCGCAATGTAATTTCTAATCGATCCCCAATGATTTGGCCACCAGCTGACTTACCTGGGAGACAAAAGCTGGACCGTTATCCGACCCGAGTACCTTAGGCAACCCGAATCGGGGAAAAATTTCTTCTAGGAGTTTCTTGACCACGACTTGAGCAGTTTCTTTTTTCTTGGGGTAGGCTTTACCCATCCTGAGAACGTGTCTATAAACACTAGCAGATATCTGTTATTATACATGCCTGGCTTGATTTCTGTGAAATCTATTTCCCAATGAATTCCAGGTCGGTGTCCTCTCGCCCGAACCCCTAGGGGAAGCCTCAGTCTGCCAGCGTTTACCTTCGCACACGCCTCGCAATCGCCCACAATTTGTTGTATCAATGAGTCTCTCTTAGGGATGTAATAGTCTATCTCATTTTTTTCTAGGAGCTCAGTCATTTTTCTTTGCCTTCGGATGTTAATAGCCCCCTCCTCCAGTATATTTCACCGTATACATGTGCTGTGGCGAAAGCATATCGGCTATCAGTATATATGTTAGCTTTCTTACCTTCTGCTTTCTTGAGAGCTTGAGTGAGAGCAATGAGCTTGGCTCTTTGGGCAGAAGTTCCCGGAGGTAGCGCGCTGGCCCAGACGACCTCTGTTCCGTCTACCACTGCAGCCCCGGCTTTTCATTGTCCTTCTAGCAAGTAGCTGCTTCCATTTGTGAACCAGGTCACCTCCGCATCCGCCAAGGGCTGATCGGTGAGGTCCTCCCTGGTTCCATGCACTTCTGCCAAAATCTGTTGGCAGTCATGGGGTATCTCTTCTTGGGGATCCGGGAGAAGCGTGTTGGGGTTGAGAGTGACAGCTGGGCCGAAACGCACTCGCTCCGGGTCCAGCAGCAGAGACTGATAGTGAGTCATTCAAGCATTTGAAAGCCAGCGATCAGGAGGCTGGTGGACTATAGTCTCTACAGCGTGGGGTGCTATTATCGTAAGAGGCTGGCCTAAAGTTAACTTATTTGAGTCTTTTGTAAGGGTGGCAATAGCCGCCACCATTCGCAGGCACGGTGGCCATCCTGCAGCAACATTGTCCAGTTTCTTGGAAAGGTAGGCAATGGGCCTTTTCCATGGCCCCAGTCTCTGGGTCAGCACCCCTTTTGCAATTCCCTGCCTTTCGTCTACATAGAGCTCGAAAGGTTTAGTCACATCAGGAAGCCCCAAGGCTGGGGCGCTTAGGAGGGCCCTTTTCTTTGCAGTAGGTGCGTTGGTCGCGGTCCACTCTCGGCCGCCTGCTGTCTCCCGGCCTCTCTTTCTTTCCTGACTCTGATCTAAGCTGTACTACAGTGGCCAAAATCTTGCTTAATTCCCTGTTACGCTTTCTGTCTCATTTTTCTTCTTTTTCTTCCTATTCTCGTCTCAACCTGTCCTCTCTTTCTTCCTGCAACTTTCTGAGCCTTTCTTCTCTCTTATGGAGTTTCTCTCTTATTGTAAATCTTTTCTGCCTCTCTCATTAGATCCTGTAAGCTGTAATCCTGTAATCCTTCTAGCCTTTGTAACTTATTTCTAATGTCCGGAGCTGACTTTCCTATAAAGGCCATGGAGACATTCCCCCTATGTTCAGGGCTACTAGGATCGAAAGGGGTGTACATATGGTATGCCCCCATGAGCCTCTCAAGGAAAGCCGCCGGGGTCTCCTCCGGTCCCTGGGTCACTGCTCTTACCTGGGCCAAATTGGTAGGGCGTCTTCCGGCACCCTTGAGACCCGCAAGGAGGACCTGGCGATAGAGACGGAGCTGCTCCCTACCAGCAGGGGTGTTGTAGTCCCAATCCAGTCATGTCAGCGGGAAAGCTGCATCGATCTCGTTTGGGAGGAGGGTGGGGGCCCCATTAGGCCCGGGCACGCTCTTCCTGGCTTCTAGGATGACTCGCTGTCTCTCTTCTGTGGTCAGCAAGGCCTGCAAGGGCTGTTGACAGTCATCCCAAGTCGGTTGGTGGGTTAACAAGATGGATTCAATTAGTCCTGTGAGGGCTAATGGATCTTTAGAGAAAGGAGGATTATGGGTTTTCCAGTTATACAGGTCGGAGGCCGAGAATGGCCAGTACTGAACTTGGTTTCCTGGCCCTCCCACAGTTCTTAAAGGGAACACCTGAGCTTTCCATTCTCCCGTCTCTCCCTCCCTTGGATCCCTTTGCAGGCGTAACCGGGAGGCGACAGGGGATGGGGCACTTGTTCCCTCGTCGACCACCGGACTGGTGGTGTCGGGGGAGCGGGCCTCGGCGGAGGCTGGTGGGGGGCCGGCTGGCAGTGGCACCGGCATTGGAGGGGCTTGGTAGGGAGGGGGTTCTTCAGACAAAAGATCAATCAAGACCGGGTCCTCTGGCGGGAGGACTGGCTTTGGTCTGGCCTCTAATTTTTCTTTCTCTAAGAGGGGATAGAGGGAGGACTGGGCTGGGGGAGCAGTGGGCACCATGGCAGTGGCGTTGGGGACCCTCGGTTTCGTTGTCAGGAAGGGTGCCACCCAGGGCGGGGGGTCTAGTACCAGGCTCTCCCAAGTAATTACGTAGGGGACTTGGTCAGCGTGTCCGTGTGGTCCTGCATCGAACACTCGCTCTTTGACCTGTAAGATACAATCTATGTTAAAAGTGCCATCCTGAGGCCATCCCACGTCAAGGGTTGGCCATTCAGAACTGCAAAGGGTTTGCCATTTCTTTCTTCTTACTTCTACTGATAGGTTGTTGGCTCGGTCTTTGACTTCTTTCCAATGTCCTAGAGTCAAACTTAGAGGGGTAATTAGTCTTTGTCCCATGCTGGGAGGAAGGGGGAAACAGAAATACACCAAGAGACTCACGAAACAGACACACGAAATGCAGACCAGAAGCCGCGCGGCACAGAATTGGCGCCAAATCGAAAGTAACAATTCAGACGGGAGCAGAGACTGAAAGTGTCGCGCCTCAGGCAGGAAGACAGTCTGCTCGTCTCCAGCCACCCAAGTCACCCCTGGAGCGTCCTCTAGGGTTGAAATTCGGAAGCCCGTGGACCCGTCAGTCCACTTCACGAATTCCTACTGAGCCCGTACGGGTACCGAAACAGAGTACAGACAGACAACAGATAACATAGATTCAATGAAGGCCGGACTTACCTCCCGCTGGGGTTGGTATTGGGTCCGAGGCTTTCCTGATCCCGGACGAGCCCCCAAATGTAAGACCCAAAGTTCGGGCCTTCGTTCCAAGGAGGAAAAACAGCGCGACCCAATAAACCAGCCCAGCAGATGCAACACGCAAGAGGGTTTATTGTCGGTTGCGCAAACGGGTGACTCTGATCTCCTGGGAGGCAGAGCACCCCGAACAGCAAATTGGGCAAGCTTTTTATATGCAAAAAACCATACTATCAGCATATTACATACGGGTTACAAAGTGATTGGTTACATGTTTGCAAAGCAGTCCTATTGGTACAAACTTCGCGGGCTACATGTTTACAAAGCGATCCTATTGGCACAAACGGTGCGGGCTTTTGTTCAAACTTAGGCGCCCGCTGGCTTTTCAGCTCTCCCGTGGGCTTTTACTGGGTGCATATTGATTGGCTGGCTCCAGGTCACCCAATGGGGGCGGGGAATCCCACCATTTCACGGGAAACCGAAACCCAAGTCCTGGCCGCCTGCCAGCCCCAGCCCCAGCAGCCACACATAATAAAACTTATTTCTCAACTTCAAAAACCAACAAGAAAACTAACAGACACATGAATTATAGACACTGGTAAAAGGGAAACTAGATATCAACTAGTCAAAGTACATCAAACAATTCGGCAGCCCCACAATATCATTGAGGCAAATCTCAAACCACAATATAATTGCTAATAATTTTCCACTAAAATTAAGAAGGGCTCCCAGGTGGCTCAGTGGTAAAGAATGCAACTATCAATGCAGGAGACTCAGGAGACATGTTTGATCCCTGAGTCAGGAAGACCCCCAGAGGAGGAAATGGCAGCCCACTGCAGTATTCTTGCCTGGAAAATTCCATGGACAGAGGAGCCTGGCAGCCTACAAAGAGTTGGACATGACTGAGCATGCACACACACACACACACACACACACACAGAATCAAGAAACTGATTATGTTTCAAAAGTGTTTTGCTATCATTATTTACTTCTCTGTTACACATATAGTGCATGTATGATTGTTCTCAATCCCCTAATTCTACTCCTATCCAAATTAATTTTTCCCTCAGGTACATCCCTGTCTTCAGGGATGCAAAAATCCCTTCGGTTATATTTTGTTCAGGCAGAAGCAAGTGTTAATTTTTTAACAGACCTGCTCCTCAAAAACATGTGGACTAACATCCTTTCTATCTTCCCCCATATAACAATTTAAACCCCAGTTTGGGTAGCTACATTATTAATTGCAAGGTGGGTAACCTAAAATATCTCCCAATGGGACTGGTGCTTCATTAAAAATGGAGATTTTAAGTAATCAAAAAACATCTTAAGGAGAAAATATTTGCTTCAGATACAAATGAGGGGAAAAAACGTCATTATTTAGGTTTTTTCCTGGTGCCCCTGCTGACATAAAAACAATTTTATGTCAGCAAACACTACCCAAAGATGATCTTTTTTCAGAATATAATGGTCAGCTCCTCCAACCTAGAGTAGTGAAAGGTTGCTGCTGAATGATTAGACGTGGGATTCTTGGCCTCTGGAGGAGACGAATTCAATCCGGGGCCAGAGACGAGGCTGGATCGCTCAGAGCTTTTGTGTAATAAAGTTTTATTAAAGTATAAAGGAGATAGAGAAGGCTTCTGACATAGGCATCATAAGGGGGCAAAAGAGTACCCCCCTCCTAGTTTTTAGCTGTGTGTTATATAGTCACTCACAGTCTGAAAAGAAAAGAATGTCATAACATTTAGGATGGCACCAGATAATTCATCCCTGGCCATAAAACGATTGAGAAGGGCAGAATACCAACAAATAGTTTCGTTTACATAGATTAGGGGAACAATACCTGAGTAAGTAATTTAGGCAGTTTTGCGGAACCAACTTGAAGATAGAGTCTGGGGTTCATTAACATAGTTTAAGACAACATTTCCATATGAAAAAGAAATGTATTGGTTAACTCAAGGTTTGAGAGTAGTTAGCTTTAGGTGAGACCAGGTGTCATGGCAACACAGCATGTTAAGAGAAACCGTCTTGTAAATTTGTACAGAGAAGAAAACATATCACTGGTTTGTTTTTTCCTGCCGCTTAAGAGTGATAAAAATGTCTGGCACCTGCAGCCTCCTTTCTCCACCTGGAGACCCCTGGCCTTCCTGCCTGTTACCGTCTCAGTAGAATGACACAGAACTCATCGCACGGTCCAGTACAAAGTCCAGGAGCGCTCCCGCTGCTGAGAGAGTGACTAGGAGGGCCAGGGGCTGGACGAATGCAGCGCCGTTCTGCAAGCAAGGCAGCGCTCTCAGTGATACGGAGATCGATGATGTCCTGAGATACTCTGGTAATTACGCTCTACCTCAGTTTCACTGTTGTAGCCACGCATTCTGGGAAACACACTCACTCAGAAGGACAATGCAGATCGTGGAGTGCAGTTTATTACACCGGCGGGCCCAAGGCAGAGTCTGCTCTTAGCCAAGGACCCCGACCAGCGCTTGTGAAAATCTTCTCTACCCCATGTGTACGTGTCCGAACGCACAAGCCCAAATTCCTTGAGACTTACATAAACTAAGGAAGGGTAAATAAAATCCCAGTAACGCCATAATTCATGTGCCATCTGCTCAGACAGTTAAACAATTAGCCAAGAATCAATACGCCCGAGGTTACACTCCGGTAGGTACAGAAAATGTATGGCCTGTCTGGAGGAAGGGGTGGTTAGTGTATGTGCTCTCTTAGGCGAGGAGTGACCTGGACACGATCTTCAAGGTTCCCCTGTCTGGGGCGGGGGGGTCTTAGCCTTCTTTTGTCGTTTCCATGGACATTAAACTCAGAGTTCAGAGTCCATTGGAGAGGTGGCCGAGCATGACCAGCATGGACAGGCCTAAGATGGAGTCCAGGCCCTACGAATTCCTTCTTCATCATAAATCTATATGAACAATCATTTTATATAAGAAAATTTTAGACTTAAAAATAAATATAAATATTTTTTACAATGTCATAGAGGAAAAAATTAAAGAGGGTGATTTTAAAGTATAATATACATACAGAAAAAAATTCCATCTAAAAATGTAGACTGCAAAAAATCTTTCAAAAATAGAAAGATTCTTGCACCCAGAACCAAGTTAAAAAAAAAAAAAATTACTAGAGTCTCAGAAACTGTCCCTACATCCATCAGAAATTGATTTTCCATATGATATGTGAGTTTGTTTATTTTTAAGGTACATAGTAGTGAGATCATACAGAATTTACACTTTTATGTCTGATATTTTTCACTGAAGATTATCTTTGTGAAGTTTTCCCATGCTCTTGTATGAAGTTATTCTTTCTCATTGCTGTGTACTTTTCCAGCATACAAACTTATCATAAGCTCATTTGTCTAATTTAAAGCAGGAGTCAATAAACTTGACCTGTTAAATTTTACTGGAGCTGTGACACACCATTTATTCATGTATTATTGATGGCTGCTTTTGTGATAGAGAACAAAACAGTTTAGATGTACCAAGATTTTATGGTCTACAAACCCTAAAATATGCACTATTAAATACTTTCAGAAAAGTACGTCAAGTCTTGATCTAATGTATTAAAAGAAATGAGTTGCTTTTGGTGTTACACTACTGTAATTAATACAATGGTGAACATGTCTATACATGCCTTTTGGGTGCATATTCACTCTGTACT